>OY757923.1:50742726-51342726 GCA_963585895.1 Sepioteuthis lessoniana
AAAACACCAATTCCATTAATTATCGAAATTAAATACATCGATCATATTATTTTATTTATTCATTCATTTTTACATTTTAAATAGAAATTATTACGACTAAATCAAACACCCAAATCTTCCACTTTTCTATTTTAAATAAAAGGGAAAATAAATATCAAAGACAAGGAAAATATTTTTAAAACATTTTTTTTTCTTCTCTCCATTCTATTCCCAACAAAAAAAATCTAACTTGGACAAAAGCCGGCCTCGTGTGCAATCTGATATTTTTTGTATCTTTATTTTTTTAAATAGTATAGTGGATAAATAATTTTTTTCTTTCTCACCTGTAATATTTGAATGCATTCACAATCCTGACGAAATGCTCCTTTTCCAATTCGTCGGCGTCCTTAACATTATTTTCTTCCGCCATGCTTAAAGCTCTATTCACTATTTTCGGGAAATAACAGCGAGCAAAAACCAAATGATACGCCAACGAAAACAACGGAAGCCCCAAAACGCCACAATTTAATATATTGATGTCATTGTTTTCATATCACGAGAAGGTTGTCTATATCAAGTTTTCTCGTTTATTTGTATTTGTTTTGTTTTTTTTTTTTGTTTTATTTTGTTTTGTTTTGTCTTTTGAGTTGTTTTTGTTTGTTTGTATGTTATTTGTTGGTTTTTTTTTTGGAGGGATGTGGTTATTTCTTTTTGTTCAGATGTGTTTTAACATCACTATAAAAGTTAATTAATATTAATTACAGAGCTTTTTTTAAAAAAAAAGGAAAATTAAAGTTTATATTATTTCAAAATATACATGTATGCATATTGAAGCAGGTGAATGACCTGAAAAAATATGGCTAGTTTTTATAAAATAATAACATTCGAATGTATTATAATTTTATTGGTTTGAGACAGCGTGTGATTTATAATCTTTTATTAGGTCTTGCGGTCAGTATCCGAGCCCGGACAAAAGCCAGAATTTCCAAATCTCATTTTCAATGCAGGCAAGCAGATAATCTCAGACACTATCTTCTCACCCTTTCCATTTGGTTTTGAACCGAATTAAACTTAAATTGATAATGAATGAACATTAGAATCAAATCTATTTTGAAAATTGTTTTTCAAAAAGTATCTCTTTTTCTATTCTCTATAGTTTGAATTTGTACAGTATTTAAGTCATTAAAGTGCTAAAAATTGTGAAAAATAGATCTAAAATATATACACTGTTAAATTCAAATGTCAAATAAATCATGTGACCTAAAAAAATTGCTATTCAAACATGTTGGAATTATCAGCTGAAAAAGTCCCTAATGTATATATTCGGTTCGGTGAGACGATTCACCGAACTACTTCGTGTAACGTGACTTGTCTAAAGATGCTACATATTTTACCCCCCCCCCCATTTGTATTCCCCTCTCTTTACCATTTTATTCACCCCTTTTACCAGCTAATTAAGCTTGTGTACATGTTGCGGAGCCGATAAATATGTCGACCCCGCAAATGAATTATGTGAATGAGGAACAGCCAAAGCAATAGGAAGGAACAAAGGCGAGGTAACGATAATAACAAATGACAATTTATTTTGTCATATTTACAAGCGTGAATGTAAATGTCCGTGATGGTTGATGCTGGTCGTTGAGTACAGCTAGATGTTGGATGCTAGTAAGCTGAGGTCGGTCGAGTCGTAGAGTTCAGCTAGTCGTTGGATGCTGGTAAGCTGAGGTCGGTCGAGTCGTAGAGTTCAGCTAGTCGTTGGATGCTGGTAAGCTGAGGTCGGTCGAGTCGTAGAGTTCAGCTGGACGTTGGATGCTGGTAAGCTGAGGTCGGTCGAGTCGTAGAGTTCAGCTAGGCGTTGGATGCTGGTAAGCTGAGGTCGGTCGAGTCGGTGGGTTCAGCTAGACGTTGGATGCTGGTAAGCTGAGGTCGGTCGAGTCGTAGAGTTCAGCTAGACGTTGGATGCTGGTAAGCTGAGGTCGGTCGAGTCGTAGAGTTCAGCTAGACGTTGGATGCTGGTAAGCTGAGGTCGGTCGAGTCGTAGAGTTCAGCTAGACGTTGGATGCTGGTAAGCTGAGGTCGGTCGAGTCGTAGAGTTCAGCTAGACGTTGGATGCTGGTAAGCTGAGGTCGGTCGAGTCGTTGAGTTCAGCTAGACGGTCGTCGCGGGCATCTGAGGTCGGTAGATCGATATCCCTGGTTGTGACGGTATGTTGTGGTTAACCAGGGGTGTGTCGATCGGGTTTCTGGCTCGTACAGCGGGTCGTACGTGAGCCAGTTGTTGCAGTGGTAGAACAGTCCGTAACAGCGAGTCGTTACGTGGACTGCGTGGTACCTTGCAGGAGCGTCGAGTTCGGTAGATCGACATCCTCGGTTATGACGATATGTTGGATTAACCGGGGGTGTGTCGGCCTGGTTTCTGGCTCGTACAGCGGGTCGTACGTGAGCCAGTTGTTGCAGTGGTAGAACAGTCCGTAACAGCGAGTCGTTACGTGGACTGCGTTGTACCTTGCAAGAGTGTCGAGGTCGAGTAAAGGCTAGGGCCTTGCTGGGCCCCCTAGCCGTGCGGACGTATCTGACGGGAACGAAAGCTTTGCCGTGTCAAAGCCGTGCGGACGATGGCTATGGCTAGGTTCGCGCCAAAGCCGTGCGGACGAGCGGACGAGAGCGAAGGCTTTGTCGGGTCAAAGCCGTGCGGGCGAGCGGACAAGAGCGAAGGCTTTGCCGTGTCAAAGCCGTGCGGACGAGTGGACGAGAACGAAGGCTTTGTCGGGTCAAAGCCGTGCGGGCGAGCGGACAAGAGCGAAGGCTTTGCCGTGTCAAAGCCGTGCGAACGAGCGGACGAGAACGAAGGCTTTGTCGGGTCAAAGCCGTGCGAACGAGCGGACAGGCCAGGAGGCCGAGGCTAAGATGGACGTTATCTTAGCGCTGCGCAGATAGTGAAGCCGTAGCTAAAGGCTGGACCGTGCCATTAGCGCTGCGCAGCTTATCGGACAATCGGAACCGAGGTTAAGACCGGTTGGTCTTAGAATCCGTCTTCGTGTTTGCCGCCTGGCCGTCTGTTTCGACTGGTCATTACTGACCAGTCAGAGATGCTCTGACCCGCAGACAGAGACCTCTTGTGGTCCTAAAAAGGACCTTTGAGCATACCCATGCAGGTGGAAGTAAGGCAGGTCTACCACGAGAAGTGGGGCCAACGCCGTAAGTTAAGTTGGATTCGACCGCACGGAATGCGGGATTCCTCCTTAATGAGCTTCGCCGGGGCGTTGCCACGGAGCGTTGAAAAGGGCCTGTTGATATCACGAAAGGGCTGTGACACACAGCCCAGCCGCGTGAATAAGAAATTCCCTCATAAAAATGAGTGTAGCCATAAAGTGTTTTTCTAACCCGTCATAGGCTAGCGACGACTATTAGTTCTAGTCTTATCTAGTTATTTTCGGCCGTAGTGCTTTGTAAATGTTATTAGTTTTAAATTCATCCTTTTCTTTAGCTATAACGAGGTGTCAAGGTCGTTAGAAAGAAAAAGGGCTTAGTCAGTTCCGGTCGTACCCGGATATAGTTGTTCTACGACGGGCGTGTAACTTGATATGTTTATGTTTATCAGCAGGTCGCGGTAAGGGCTTATCGGCCGGTCGCGGCATACACACGTACAACTCGTCCTCTCCTCAGATACTCGTTTATCCTTATTTTATACTAACACTATGAGTCGTCCTACTATGCAAACTTTAACAGAACGTCATAGTAAATAGAACGCACCACCAAAAATGTACACAATTTGACCGATTAAAAGACAAAAGAAATAGATTAACAAGACTCAGGCGTGTTGAATACAACACTACAAAATATTACACAGCATACAATGATGTAAGCTTACCCTCAAATATAAAAGCATGTCTAATAATTACACACAACCAACAACTAAGGAAGTATTCTCAAAAATGCAAGTCTCTCACAAACTCTCACACCTCTTTGAAAGTTTACTCAGACGTACATACCATAAAGAAGCTTTCTATATACACGCTTTCATTCACTCTTTTTGTATTTCATTTCTTTATGTATTATGAGAAATCGTGCTCAATTCAAAAAATATGTTAGGTCTTAAATTATAACAACCAACACACGAAAATAATATATTTATCTGAATGTTAGTTGCTATAAAGTACAATTCAACCCAAATCAAGTAAACATTATCTTTGCCCATCCCAAGAAATTATCTAATAGTTACCTGTCAGGCCTGGTAAAAGGAGAGAGAAAAGTATAAAAATAAAGGAGATTTTTTTAAAAACGAGGAGGAGAAGCTTACTTTTGTTACCTGAAAGAAAAGTGTTTCTATATTTCTTAAAAACAAAACAACCAGTTCCCACAAAGTAATTTATTTTGTGGGGGTTGTATGTATTTTGGTTATTTCAGTAGATGTGCGTCCGTAATTTACGGGTACTGCTCTCTGGATTATTCCCACCACAAATACAACACAAAACTTTACAATCGCGTAAAAGAAATGGAATAGAACACAACGGACATTAAACAACAAACAATTTAATATGCATATAACAGAATATGAAAACAAGTAAAATACATTATGTGTAAATGGCCTTTTGGATAATAAAGTTTGGCAAGAAGAAAATAAATTTGTTTAAAGATGTGTGTATGTTCATGTTAACGGAGTCCGTAAATAAGTCGTTCTTACTTACATTAAGTTCATGTCTTGTTTTATGATTGTGGCGACAGCGTGTCGCGTTGATGAAAGAAAGTTTGTCGGGTTTTTCTTTTGAATGCAATTCTCGGCCATCTGAAGAGAGGTCATGAACTTTAGTTGAGGAAGGAAAGGAATTTGCCGGACACAGTATCGGCTACTGCTTTACGGGCTTAGTGGCTTGTCTTAGTCTGTGTGTAAGCTGTGTGTTTGGCTCTCTAACTCTGTGTTATTTATATCCTACAGGTGGATTAAAGAATCGTCCTAAAATTTTGGCGCGTAGACATTTATTGACCAATCAGATTTGTATTTTACTATTCTATTTTCGAGCCTAAATATTTTCTGTTAGTTGACTTCCGATCCTATTTTTCTAGAATGTTCTATTCTATGTTTTTTGCTGATTGGTTGAAAAATATAAAAATGTAACTTAAATGCTAATACGGTTTTGATCCTAAATTTCTAGAATGTTCTTAAGTATGTTTTTATTGCTTATTTTAAGACTAGAAAAAATGTGTATCCTATAATTTCAAGAGAAATAAACTTTACACAATCCGACTTTGCATATTTTCCCCTATGCTTGCCGAAAACCTTGAATAAGGTAACATGAATAACATATATTCAAGCAATGACAATATTATAACCAAAAAAGAAAAGAGTGGGTATAAAGAAATACAACGACTGACTTGCTCGAAGCCATGCCGTCAACCACCAATTGATTATTTAACTTTTATTATTGATAAAATTCCTTCCTTTGGTATTTTATGTCAAAGTTCATTTTGAAGCCAATTTTTTGGGTTTATTCTTCTTCTCGGCGTCTCCTTCTTGTGTAGAATAGAAATAACATGGACAACCGTGTTCTAATTTCCTGTGGAGACTTATTGAAAACGAAATTTACTATTTCTTTAAGTGAACTTCGAGTAGACCACCGTTTCCTCCTCTTAGATGAATATCTTTCGTTTCAACTTGAGTTTTCTTCTGTTGAGCCTACGGAGGCTTTTACCATATCTTCTGACCAGCCAACAGCTTCCTTTGTCATCAAAAGTCCAATAATACCGCCTCCGGACCTAAGACTCAACTTTTTTTTTATGTATACCAAAACCACAAATAGCCTGCAGTAGGCTTATTGTTTCAACAAGTAACAATTAAAACCCTGTAAGGAAAAGAGGTTTAGCCTATAGCGACTAAATAAGCCGATTTGCTCAATCTACTTTGCGTAAGAAAAAACTGCCTAAAGTCGAAGGTGAATAAACAAGAGCTCGCTTAGCAAAAAGAACGAGCCAAGCAGAGCCTTCTATTCGTGCTGGAAAAAAAGAGGGCTCACCCTTGAGGGTCTCACTTAAATAAGTAGGGGCAGGGGCTAACAACTTAACTTCAAAACAGCCAATCAGATTCGAGCAGACATTAACGGCCGAATTTAAAACTTCCAACGGTACGCGTTATAACAAGATGGATATATTGTTTTCTTATTCAGTACCGCTAATAGTATGATATCCTCTTTAAATCCTAAGAAAAAAATGTAAGATTACTCAACAATAATTTCTCTTGAAATGGACGCCTCAACAGAACTATACCAACTAATGTCAACAATCACAAAGTCAGTTACAAACAGAAATTCATGATTAAATAACAGAATCAACAAATCACAAAGTCGGTTTCAGATTTTGAATCCATTAAGTCTGTGGGCTTTCAAAGGTAATTTATGTTATTGTTTGCTATCTGACTCCATTCTGGGGTTATTCTCTTCTTACCCCACGTTAATTATATTGTAGAGAAGAGGGAAAACTCGTATTTTGGTTTGGCGCGCAATTTAATTCGACACTTAATTTCACCCAATCAGGATGACTTATCCTATTCAGCCCGGACTTTCATTTCCGGCTAGCAAAACGGGTGAGCGGCCAAACCCAGTCTCTTTGGCTTGGGAACGCAGTCCAGAACAGACGTTCCTCTGACCGTTCCTACTTAGCGATGCTTTTTAGCTAGACAAGCCGCCCAGTGTAGATATCTCACTGTGGCTCTAACATAGCAGCAGCAACAACATAGACACATCGAGGGAACCCATCTAATTTATGGATTTCTTAGAAAGAATCCCAGTTGAATATAAATTAGACGCATTCAACATGCTTTCCACAGACACCACTATATGTCACCCCAAAATTGGCTATGTCGATCAGAGCGTAACTCCGCTCTCGACACACAAGCTCCCAATTCACCTCTGGTCCACATTAATGGAGATAACGCCTACTTTCCCCCAAATACCAGACGCGAAACTCACGGTAACATCCAAAAGTTCAATCCCTCACGTCCGCCAACACACGCTGCCATCTCAACATCTCGCTACGCCATTTGTCTCCATACTAACAAGCCTAAACTCCACGAGTCTTGCAGCACCAAAAGCAAACCAAATATTCCATGCTGCAAATAAAAAACTTTCTTTGTTGTGTTGTTAAAGAAAAGTTTCGTCATTCATTTAAAAATATAGTGTTAGAGAAATTAACAATTTCCCGAAACGCTATAATATGAAAGAAGAAGATAGTAAAAGATAGGAGACGAATATATCTTTTATATTTTGCCTTTATTACTGGGTTCAACAACCATTCAGTGGGTGTGGAAACTCATCCTGAATAAAATGAAATGGTTGAATTTCCCAGTCAAGGTGTTAAAATATGTTTAGTCATTCTTGGGTATATGTGTCCAAATTTGGTATTTAAAACGTTAACAACGTGTTAGACGCTTTGGGGAGATATGTCTAAATCCTGTGTTTTTAGTTGTAATCATTAAGTCCGTTGTATGGTGTCTTAATTGTGATTCTACTGAGTTCATTATTCGGTGTTTTTAGTCACGAGTCTGTGAGGTCAGGCGTAGGTCAAGGGCAAAGCTGTGTTGCCGTTTGATATCTGACTCCATAATGAGGTTATTTTATTTTACCCCACGTTGGCTAGTTGATGTAACTCCTTAAACAAGAAAGACCCAAAAAGAATTATACGAAAGAAGACAGCAACAGATAGGGGACGAAGACGTTTCTTTTATATTTTTCCTTTATTTCCTCGGTTCAACAACCATTCAATTGGCGAGGGAATTTTCCCTGAATACAATTGAAATGGTTGAATCCCCCAGTTAAGGTGTCTAAAAATATGTTAATCGTTTCTTAGTATATGCTTGTCCTCATTTGGTATTTTAAAGCTTCCACAATGGTTAGTTGCTTTTGTAAGTTTGTCGAAGTCCAATGTTCGTAGTTCCATTTCATAGCCTTTTATATTTCGGCATACTATTAACTGTGAGTGGGCTGCTACTGGTGAAAGGACCAGCCAACTCTTCGTCCAAAGACGAATGCGTGGCGTCTTCCACCTGTTAGCAAGGTATTGTCACTTAGCCGGTCACTGCCTGAAAGAGAGTGAGCTTCCTCCTTTTGTCAGGAGGTCCCTTTTTCTTTACGCCTGCGTAGTCCCCTTTTTCCTGCCAGAGACTTCTGGGAGTTTCTGCATATTTTAATAGTTTTCATTTTTAATTCAATTATTTTTTTTTTTCCTTCCCTACACGCGTGCCTGCCTAAGTAGCGGAACTATCATAAGGATTATTAGAGAAATGAATATTTTGTAAGGGTGTTTTGGTTCCCTTTAATTTCTTTCTTTCCTTTTTATTTGTAGTGTTTTCTCACTATGTCCAGCCACCCCACTTTTTTGCATAAAGACTGAATTGATTTTTAACTGTCCTTATATTTTAGGAGAATTATTTATCAAGTTCTTTTATCTTCTTGGCAAATTTTTATTAATTTATTAATTTTGTTAAAGATGGCTGGAAACGAGGACTCGTTGGATATGACGGATCTTATTTCCATTTTTTTTACGTTCCCTCCAGGTCGTTAGTAAAAGAGGCGGTTGCTACTAGTGGAAAGGTTTACCAACGCGTCGTCTAGAGACGGATGCATGTCACCTTCCACCACTAGCAAGAAAGATTTAGGTGTTGTCACTCCACTGGTCTTTGCTGAAAGAGAACGAGATTCTTTCTTTTATCGAGACGATTCTTTTTCTTTGCGCAGAGGCTTTTGGGAGCTTCTGCATATTTTTAATAATTATTTTCAATCTAATTTAATTTTTTTCTATTCCCTACAAGTCTGAACAATCAAAAAAAGGTTTATCACTACGAATTGATTTTTGAATATTTCAAAGACTATTGATAGATTACTGATGAGCAGTTCATGTGACAACGAGATCAGTTAAAGGGCCAATCATGATCCACCATTTCTTTGTGTTAGAGTCAAAAGTTTAAAAAAGACAATGAAGCCCATTGCGACAGCTATACTAAGTATAGAAAGGAATTTCAAAGCTAAACATTGTATCCCCGTCTCCGGCTTTCTCCCTACTTTGATACATGGTATATTCAAAGTATTTGTTGATTTGGAAAGGTTGGTTTGGTTTGGTTTGTTTGGTTTTATGGCATATCAACCGTTGTAGGTTATTTAACGCCAAATCCATTTTTATGTAAATAATTTGTTCTATTGAAAACAGTTCAGTTTAGCATAAGTACACAGTTTAATTGTCAAAAACATTTCCATTTCAAACTATTCAAGCAGTTATATATAATAATTCAGTTAAGTGTAAATACAGTTTTAATGTCGAAAAACAGTTCTATTTGAAATAATTCAGTTAAGCATAAGCACGCAGTTTAAGTGTAAGTACGGTTTAATTGTCAAAAACGTTTCTATTTCAAGTTATTCAGTTTACTCAATTCATTTTAGCATAAGTATGCTGTTAGTTCTATTTAACCCATAGATAGGGCCCTATCAGGTGCTACCACGCCGAGCCAGAGTGGACCTGGGAGCAATGGCAATGAAGGGGTACTCCGCATTCCCCAAAGCTCCAGCACTGCTGGAACCTCACCATCAGATTATTTAGTGTCATAGTCAGGACACTCGTTAGGGGGGGTCACCCCTCTGCAGAGGTGCAGTCAGTGTATTCTACAGCCCCAGCTGACTGGGCAATACACAGATTTAAATGTCAGATAATTCAGTTCAGCATAAGTACACAGTTTAGACGTCGAAAACAGTTCTATTTCGAGCAATTCAGTTCAGCATAAGTACGCAGTTCCAATGTCAAAACAGTTCTATTTTAAACAATTCAGTTTAGCATAAATACACAGTTTAAATGCAAAAATCAGTATAGTGAAAGAAGCACGGTTTTGTTCTATTTAACCCATAGATAGGACCCTTATCAGGTGCTACCACTCCGGGCCAGAGTAGACCTGGGAGCGATGGCAATGAAGGGGTAATCCATATTCCCCAAAGCTCCAGCATTGCTGGAACCTCACCATCAGATTGTTTAGTGTCATATTTAGGACACTCGTTGGGGGGGGGTCTTACCCCTCTGCAGAGAAGCAGTCGGTGTATTCTACAGCCCCAGCTGACTGGGCAAGCGATTTGGAAAGGTCTACTTCCAAGAGCATCATTCAAACTGTTGACGAGTTTCTGAAAAAAAAAAAAAAATTTGAACGAAACAAAAATCATCCGTTTTTGAGCATCTGATTAAATTCAAACTTATAGTGAAATGGGATATTGAACGATTAAAGGTTGTCTTTGTATATCTATCACATGTGATTACAATGACTCACTGCAACAATTATTTGAGTGTGAGAGGAAAACAATTCCGACCGTTGTAGCAGAGGAAATGTGTTATGGTTTAATAGTTAAACTATGGGATACACATTTTTTCTAGTCTTAAAATAAGCAATAAAAACATACTTAAGAACATTCTAGAAATTTAGGATTAAAACCGTATTAGCATTTAAGTTACATTTTTATATTTTTCAACCAATCAGCTAAAAACATAGAATAGAACATTCTAGAAAAATAGGATCGGAAGTCAACTAACGGAAAATATTTAGGCTCGAAAATAGAATAGTAAACTACAAATCTGATTGATCAATATATGTCTACACGCCAAAATTTTAGGACGATTTTTTGATCCACCAGTAGGATATAAATAACACAGAGTTAGGGAGCCATACACACAAACTTACACACAGACTAAGACACGCCACTAAGCCCGTAAAGCAGTAGCCGATACTGTGTCCGGTAAATTCCTTTCCTTCTTCGACTAAAGTTCATGACCTAGCTTCAGATGGCTGCGAATTACATTCAAAAGAAAAACCCGACAAACTTTCTTTCATCAACGCGACACGCTGTCGCCACAATCATAAAACCCGCTATGAACTTAATGTAAGTAAGAACGACTTATTTACGGACTCCGTTAACATACACACATCTTTAAACAAATTTATTTTCTTCTTGCCAAACTTTATTTTCCAAAAGACCATTTACACATCATGTATTTTATTTGTTTTCATATTCTGTTATATGCATATTAAATTGTTTGTTGTTTAATGTTCGTTGTGTTCTATTCCATTTCTTTTACGCGATTGTAAAGTTTTGTGTTGTATTTGTGGTGGGAATAATTTAGAGAGCAGTACCCGTAAATTACGGACGCACATCTACTGAAATAACCAAATTACATACAACCCCCACAAAACCAATTGTACAAAACAATATAAAACAATTCAGGACGAAATAACAATATATTTTATCGGCTGAGCAAAGTTACTATAATAAAAACAAGAATGAAATGAGACACAAGAAAGAGCTTATTAAGAGTTGTATGAAGAAATGTCCTAAATGTCTTTTAGTAACAACTGAGACTCCTGAATAGAAGGCTGGTTTGTTAGTTGGTTGGTAAGTAGGTAGGGTGATTGTTTTACAGTATATCAACCTTTGTAATTAATTTAATGCCAAACCCTGTATATACATTGTGATGTACTTGTGACGTCCTACAAACCAGCAGCCAACATACACTGTGAGAGGGGTAGTGGGAAGTTGTTAACCGGAAGCCCCTGGAGTAAAAAGAATGAGACCCCTTTTGGCGACCGGCGCGAATTGGAAGGCGAGGCAGTTTAGTTTGAAACAGAACAGTTGAACAGAGATCTGTGACATGGACAGTTAAAAAAGAAAACGCGGCGTCGGCAGTCGGAAAAAAGGCACGATTACGTGCGAGTAAAATGAGCAACAAAGATAGAACATAATTTTCTATCATGTCTATATCGAGTATTCCCGTTAAAAATCGTTTCTCAGATAAATCATATCCGTATATCTTGTGAATCTTATTATGTGTTCATATTATTTTGTTAGTTGAATGCTGTGAGGGTATGTTTGGTGGGTATTTTGCTCCCACAATTTATGTTGGCTCATTATTGAAGAAGCAAAGAAAGTAAAACAATGTAAAACGACGCGGACAAAAAAACATTCAAAACAAAGCAATACAAACAAAAAGTAAATTTATATATCAACAAATACATAAAAGGGAAACATTACAAAACATTACGAATATTCTAATATAGTCTGTTAAATATTCCTCTGTGTGTGTGTGTGTGCGTGTGACTAGTGTCCTGTAGACTATAGAATGTATGTTGACTACGTATTTCATGCGAGGTATCAATATACAGATATATAGCAATGTATTCTAGGAGGAACGTGTCTTCTCCCATGTTGGTTGTGTCTCTTTCGGGATTTGACTAAATTTCTAAGGCTGTGTTCGAGACTGGAAAAAGTCTAACCAAAAAGGCAGAACTGGTAAGAAAAAGGTTGCAGAATGTATACGCATCCATGTTACGCGTATTGAGTTGTGTCTTACTAACTGGCAAGGTCAAGCTGTATCTGGAAGTCGAAATGAAGAGAAAGAGAGAGAGAGAGAGAGAGAGAGAGAGAGAGAGAGAGAGAGAGAGAGAGAGAGAGAGAGAGAGAGTGCTGTCTCTGGAAGTCAAAATGTGAGTGTGAGTTCTTGGAAGACGAGAGCATATATAGGCAGTCCTTGTCATGTGGTCGGCTCCAAAAGCGCGGGATAAAATCAAAGGTGCGGATGTGGTTGTGAGCACAAATCACGTGACTATTCTGACCAATAGGTTCTCGAGACTGATTAGTTTACCGACATCCACCATCTTTGTTTCGGGAACAAATGGTATCACGGCCATTTTAAAATATAGGAGTGTAAATAGTATAATGCTAACGAAATAAATGTATTTTATATGTTTTTGAAATTGCCGTTGTGTTTAATTTTATTTTTCTAGTCATTCTGATACGTTGTTTCCGTGCAATAATTCCTCAACCTGTTGTCGATACCTTTTTTATTGTTATTATCCGTGAAATATCCCATACGAGCCAATTCGGGTAAACTGGAGGATTTATAAATTTTTGTTCGTTTTCGTACTCGTTGGGGACAAGGAATATCAAAATATCGAGAATATCGTCCAGACACGAGAGAAGAGACGTAACAAAATATAATTTAAACATATATGATTTGTTAACGAATAGTTTGTAGGTACTATTTACCAACCCCTCCGCTCGGGCAGGATATGACACAAGGTCAATTTTTAAGCGGAGTTTAACAGGTTTGAATTCAGAGTTTTCCTTCTCCTAGACTAGTTGCCTCAACAAGGCTGAAGAACCTAGTCTGTCCTACTATTTACCCATAGCTGGAGGGAGAATAAGGGGGTTCATACCTTTCCCAAGGGTATTTTGCCCGAAAGTGAATATAATAGCGCGACTGGAGTACGAACTCGCGTACTTCGATTCCGCAGTTCATCGCTTTAACCATTACACCACGAGGACGAATAGTTTGTAGGTAACATTTTAAACAAGCTGTGGCTCATTTGATTGCTCATAGTTAGATAATGTGGAATACAATCATCTGGGCTTTGGTATCGATGACTTGAAGATTGGTTTTCATATATTTATAAATATATTTGTTTTGTAGGATAGAATCGAGGGCGCATTAGTATTGACGACTTGAAGGTTGGTCTTCGTATATTTATAAATCTATTGGTTTTGTAGCAGAAAGAATTTCAAATCATTGTCTGGCGCAGGAATATTTTGACTTTTCTGGTCCCGAACTCATATTTTCGACCAATGAGAATATTTCATGCCATTCTGCCCGGGTCACTTCCCCGAGCAACTATAAAACGGCGAGGTAACATTCTTTCACTCTCTTCCATGCAGGCCTTTAGAGCATGACAGACCTGTCCTGTCTTTCTCTCTCTCTCTCTCTCTCTCTCTCTCTCTCTCTCTCTCTCTCTCTCCGTTTCCTAGCAACAGGAAGGACCAGCCAACATGAGAGACCACATTCACTCTTCTTCACTGACTCTTCTTCACTGATTCTCTCACATATTTCGAGCAGTCCGCTGAGCACCATGAGGAGACCTCATCCAATTTATAGACCGTTGGTGTCTGGGAAATCATTCTTTCATCATTCATCTTTCCTTGTAAACCAACGGACCCTCGGGGAAACAAATTGGATATTTTCAACTCCTGCTTTAACTTCAGCATTTTGATTCCTGTTCTGACGACAGCGTCTTAATACCAGCTCTATCACTTATAACCATTTTCTTCATCCTGCAACTTACAGCACAAGGGTTCCTTTTGTCTCAAGCTGTTAATAAAACTTCCAAGTTAAAAACTATCAATATCTTCGTCAATTCATTTGTTTTTCCTTTTAATATAACAGGAGGCAACAGAACTCTACAACGTCAACTAAGATTTTTGTATAAATGGTAATATTATGTGCCCTCATGTTAAAGTTTTATTATAGACAAGAGTATGGCCGCAAGAAACAATGGACAAAAGGATTGGGTGCAATTTCGTTTATTTTAAACAAACAAAAGTTGGAAGATTTAGAAAATATGCAAGCTTTCTTGGTCATCCAGATAGGGGTCAGAATGCAAATGGATTTAAGTCTGTTCTTGGTTGACTGGTTTGGTTGAATTTGTGAATCAGGAGAGATTTTGATTTCTGTTGTATAACACCCAGCATTAGAAGACCAAACACTTTTTCTATACTTTATATAAATTCTTCTTGCCAACCAGACAGTAGACCAAATACTTTTTTGTTATAATTTTGAATTTTGTTGTGATCTGCTGAATGTTTGCAGTTCTAATCTGTAATGACCAACGATATTTTTGCATCTTTATATTCACATTGAAATATATAGTTAACCGAGTAGAAATATATTTCTCCAATCAGCAAACGTTTGGAAACACTGTTTAACTCATGTGAGTTTTTAAAAGCAAATACAAATTTCTAAGCCAACGTGTAAACTAAAATAAACCAATTAGCAACCATGTCTAGTGCTACGTCTGCGCATTCATTATATAAAACGATTCTCATAAAGTGTTCTTAGCTTATATCATTTGATGTTAGAGGAATTCTCCACATTTATTTAAAATTGTTTTCCATTATCTGTTATTTCAATTCCCTTTATTGTGTTATATAAACTAGGCCCAATGAATAAAATTATATTCAGATATTTAATTTTCTTTCAGTAAGAGAAATTATTCACTGAAATATTTTAACTGAGTAAAGGTGGTCCTCATTTCTAATCCCGTGTCTAATCTATTGTTAAAAATGTAATTGAAACCCACCAAGTTAATTTATTGGTCAATCGATGCTGACGATTTGGTACGAAAATTGATGAGGGAATTTAGCAGAGGCATCTCTTTGTGATTTGTTCTGAGGAGAACCAAGTAACTTACCATCAGTTTCGTTGTCCTTCAAAAATAGAAGAGTTTGGGCCTGGGATCTACTCTAAAAACTTGATTAGTTGGAAAATATTTTATTTCTTCATTGTACTGAGCTTTGACCTGAACAGATATGCGGCCTGACCTTATCAAAATAAAAAAGAACTTAGTCTCAACCTTACGTAATTAATCTCTCTCTGCAGAATGCCCAGTCTGTGGGGCTCAAAATATGCTGATTGTATCCCCTGCAAAGGGGTAAGACATCTCCCCAAAAAAGAATGTCCTAGGTATGACACAAAACTGCATTCAGTGAGTCTCCAGTTCTGGAGATCGAAGTAGTGTGGAGTATCTATTCATTGTCCACTCTGACCCGAAGTAATACTACATGTTCGAGTCCCATCAATGGGTCAAATAGTTCAGTTTGCAAATTACTCCGTTGCTGCCGTCCAACTGTAAAGCTGTAATTTGGAGGGAAGGGTTAATCAACTGAAAGTAAACAGACTTGTACTCTTAAGAGAATCTTGATTACTTAAATATTATTTGGACAAAGAAAAAATATTTAGAAACCCAAAAGATAAAATGACTAAGGGGACTCTGAAACTTGGGAAAGGGGGTGAATGAACTGAAGGCAAGTAGACCAAGTGGAGAGGGGTTAGGGTTGTACTCTTGTGAAAATCTAAGGTACTTGACAAAGAAAAGATTGATGATCAGAAAAGTCTGATGAGAGAATCTTAAGTGCTAAATATTTTTTTAGAAAACTAAAATTTAGTGAAAAAAATTGCCTGATTTGTTTATGAAAATGATCTGAAGGAAACAAATATTGTTTGCATTAGGTTGTCGACCTAATCAGAAAAAAATTCGGTAATTCAATAAATTTGGAAATTTTCTTTCACTACAAATTTCAAGACTCGGATTAATCGCCAAAAGCATTGTGCTCGCCCATGAATGAGAGCCAGGTTGAATACAGAGAGTGGGAGGAAGAAGGGAGTTCTAAGATCCTGCTGATACCAGGCAAGGGTGAGAGATACAAATTAAAGTTGAGAGGGTAGATACAGTTTTCTGACCACCAAATAGTAGTTGGACAATTCCCAAAATTCGGTAAAGCTGTTTTTGGGATTATGAGAAATTGACATTAAGGATGAGCAAATACCATACCCAGCCAACCTCCATGCTAGTCAGACACTGGACTCAATATAAGCTACAGTTTTTTATATCTTCAAATATATATGAATTTTAGTTGGTTGGTTGGGTTTTGACATATCAGCCTTTGTAGGTTATTCTATGCCAAATCCATTTTCATATGAATAATCAATTCTATTTTAAACAATTCAGTTTAGTGTAAGTACACAGTTTAATTGTCAAAAACATTTCAATTTCAAGCTATTCAGTTTAGTTAAACAGTTCTAATTCAACCAATTCATTTTAGAATAAGTATAGGTTTTGTTTACACACAGTTAATGTCAAAACAGTTCTATTTCAAACAATTCATTTTAGTATAAGTATAAGTTTTGTATACACACGGTTAATGTCAAAACAGTTCTAATTCAACCAATTCATTTTAGTATAAGTATAGGTTTTGTTTACACATGGTTAATGTCAAAACAGTTCTATTTCAAACAATTCAGTTTCGTGTAAGTAGATATGAATTTTAATTTTATAAACAAATTATTTCTGCTACTAATAAAAGGTTCCTTTGAGAAAACGATATAGAATCAGATATTTTCTTTTAAAACATTCTTTACACAGTGTAAACAAAGCATAGAAAACTATTTATAAGTTAAACTAATTAATTTACAAACAAACAAGGAAATTATCTTTTAATTCAAATAAAATTTTCATTAATCCCAAGAAAATTTCCATCCCAAATTTTGGAAAAAAATGTTTTTAATTGTGTTTTCAGCCCACATTAATTAATTTGATGATCTATTGTATTTATAAAATCATGCATGAATATGAACAATACATTCCCAAACTTACATAAAGTCTAAATTTATGGAAAATTCCTTCTGCTATTAGTATTATATATAAAATAATTTCCTCTGCTTTTGGTAATCCTTGCTAAAATATATATAAGTAAGGTGGGTGGCCATAGTTGAGGGTGATCCAAAGGTTCCCTTTTCATTAGCAACTACACCGAGGTGTAGGGGAGGGTGCTACTCCTTTCCCTGGATTGCTCCACTTTACCCTTGATCTGTACCTTATAATACTGAGTGTTATGCAAGGTTGCGTCAAGTACAACTTTTTGAGTCTTTGACATGACTCAAACTGGGATTGAACCCCAGTCTCCCAGGCCGTTGTCAAATACTCTAGCCATTAAACCAGTGGGAAACAATTTAAAATAAATGAATAAATACAAGACATATTCCTATTTGTTTTTCACTTTTGTCCATCATCTTATATATATATATATATATATATATATATATATATATATATATATATATGCAAATATGTATGTATGCAAATAATTTTATAGTATAGTAGATAGAGTACTATTTCATAAAGTCATGTTCAATGCATCACAGTTACACTGGCAATGAACATCCCCCACCCAAAAGGAAACACAGGTATTCATTTTGAACCTATTCTACAAGTAATTAGAATTAAATCTTCACACCTTCTTCTTTTATGCTAGCTTATGTGATATGTTAATTCTATAGGGTTGTCATCTGACAATAATTACAAGAAATCCTTTGGTAGACAAGGGAGGTCATCCAGCAAACAAAAAAGTTTATGATAATCTAAAATTATTACATATAGAAATCCATATGTGTGTGTGTGCATGCCTATGGACTGAGCTCTGTAGTCTTGGCTGGAAAGAAGAATTCTTGATAGTTCTTTTTATCAATTATCTCAATATATTCTGAATTACAGTTTTTGGTAAAACAGAATTCTCCATATTCACTGTTCATTTATGTCTTGGTAAATGCAGTTTCAGTCTCAATACTTTTTTAACATATTCTATCAAAATAGGATGTCAAGTATTGATAGCTAAATCATCTTTTATATGTTTGACTAAATTCAATATGAGCACAGTAGAAACCAGGAAAATATTCATAATGATTCTCACTGGGTATATATTTACCTACCCCTCCACACAAGCGGGATGTGACATAAGGTCAATTTTTTTGTGGAGTTTAACATCAGTTTAAGTGGAGTTTAAAATCAGTTTTCCTTCTCCTTGACCAGTTACCATAGTAATATTAAAGAGTACAGTCTACCCTACTATTCATCCATAGCTGGAGGAAGAATATTTAGATTCATACTTTTTGCAAGAGCATTAGTGTTACATGAAATGCAAACAGCCTCGTTCAGGTTTTGAACTTGGGTTGCTGTGTCCATTTCCTACAACAGTAACCATTACATCACTATATTTTCACTCAGTATCCAACAATTGTGGTCCTGAGCTAGACTAAGCTTTGTTTAGTAAATACCTAGCGAAAAGAGCAGATGTGGTTGTTCACTTTTCCTGGTGATCATGTGGAGCCTCCTTCCTTTATATTTTAGACTTGAGAAGAGTAAGTGGTATCTACCTTTTTTGCTGTATGGACTTTTCTGTTTGTCCCTTGAGCACTTGTGACTCTTGTATAGACTAGGAAAAAAACTGAGTTCCCAATTCATATTGTGTACAATTAAATGTCTTTTTATATTAATTGACTTGTCCTGTTTCTTACCAAATATTCTGAGGATAACCTAATGTATTATATGAAAAAGGATGTTATCCATAAATTAACAACTTGTTAAATCTTACACTAAAAAGGCAACTCTCTGCACTATTCTAGTAAATCATTATTACTATGTAATGGGTTTGTTTCTCATGGGGTGTCCCATACTGATAAACTCGTTTGAGATGGGTCAATAAAAAAGAAGTTCTCCATGCTTTATAGATACCGAAAGAAGAAAGTCTGAAATAGTTGAATTTTTTTTTTTTTTTTTTCAGTATCATTATTATCATTTGAACCTGGTTAAATCCAGAATTCTGAGAAATGATTTTCAAGAAAATTAAGCCCTTCTCACAAAAAAATTGGTGCAGCACAATCATCCTACCTACTCTTGTCCTATTTAGCTCTATTAAGTTAAGCCTAGTATATATTAAGCCATCCTTTTAAATACTGATTTCAAAAGAAGTTATAAAAAATTATTTCTAAGAAAAAATTAGCCAGCAGATGGGTTTCGTCACTCACTTCTTGAATGGAGCTTCCCAAGAAATAAAACCAAAATCAAACGAAAGTACAAATTCAGGGACCAACTGTAAAGGCAGGAAAAATTAGCCAGCAGATGGGTTTCGTCACTTGCTTCTTGAATACCCAGTACATATTTTAAACAGGCAAGAAGCTTCCCAAGAAATAAAAGTAAAATTAAAACAAAAGTCGACTACTGAAATTCTACCAAGTTAAACAACTGAAAGAAAATCTAGCCGAGAATTCTGCTGAAAAGAACCTTAAAGAAAACTCGAAATTAAATGAACTCTGAAACATTTCTACAAAACTAAAAAGAAAAGAAAAATACTCTAATTCAAAGAACTTTGTTTCCGGACCCTCTCTCAGAAATTTCCAGCAAATTGTACTAAAATTTGCAACACTTTTATTTTTTCTACCTCTTTCTTTCTTGTTTCTTTTGTATAAAATTCCTTTTTAAAACACTTTGTCTGTGTTATCTTTTCGAATCAGTATCTGAACTAGAAAGTTGTGGAACTTACAGTTCAAACTTATCGTATGAACTTACCATTTAATATTGCACACTAAAGCTCCCTAAAAAAATTACCTTGTTAAAAAATAAACTTGGTTTTAGCGTCATTCTTAAATATCAAATTTTACTCTAAATTTTTTTAAAGTAGGAAAATTGGTACACTACAATCTTGTCACTCACAAAGACCATATGATAGAGTGAAGGTCAGCAATGTAACCTCACATACTACTTGCTTGTGTATAAGGTTCAATCTTCATGAAGTGCTCTATTTATTAGGGTCCCATGTCAGGTTATCTCCCCCTTTTTTATTTAATACTGCATTATTGTGCACATTCAGCAGTAAATAATCAGACTAATCCAAGCAAATTATCTTCAATCCTTTTTGAACCTTGCAGACCAAACTCAATAATCAGAGAATGGGGTTTCTTAAAACAATGTTCTGAGTTTCTATTCTAACAGCCAAATTGATAATATTTATAAGTAGAATAGCAGCAGATGCATAGTCAATCCTTGAGTGATTGGATGTTGTTTAGCAAGCAGACTAATTTGGTAGTCTAATTTGTTCATGCCTTACACAAAGCCCTACTAGACTTTGTACCAGACTAAAGAAAGTTTAATGATTAGTAAATTTCAGCTGCATGCGAAAAATACTTTGAACAACTTATGGTATGACAGACAATATCTATCAAATCCATATATTGCTTTTAAAATAAATCTTCTCATAAACTATTTAAAAACAATCATAATCATTTTTTATTAAGAGTATTATTTTATAAACTGCTTATAATTGATATATGAACATGATAAAGATTTATTTCATCTCAGTGTATTTCAGATGATTCACATTGATTAAGAAAAACTAAAAATGAAATTCATGTGAATTCTGTATTTTCTATTTGGTTTAAAATCATAGATTAAAAAATAATAAAATCATCATCCTCATAATCCTGAAGATTATCAAGAATACTTGAGAAGCTTGTTGTCACATGATTACAAACAAAAGTCAGCATATATTGTAAATGTAAAAATTCATTAAATGATAAGATCAACTCTAACAAGAAGAATTGACGTGACTGATGTAAAGAAGGAATCAAACATGTGACTGCTCCAGTGGCCCACAAGTTGGACATGAAAGAAGTCAAAAGGAAAATACCAGGATCTCGCCTGGGAACAAAGAAAATAGTAGAATATTGAAATGAGAAATAATTAACATGCGAATCCCCCTTTGGTGTGAACATCCTACATAAATGGACGTAAACAGACAATTGACATATCCACTACTACGCAAGCATTCTACAGCTTGAATAACATAAAATTATAAGGAGACACTTGGCAAACACAGATAATACAATGATCCTAGGGAAAAGTACCACTTCAGATAGAAATCTCGTTATTTTTAACTACTACTACTACTAATAATAATAATAATAATAATAAGAAGAAGAAGAAGAAGAAGAAGAAGAAGAAGAAGAAGAAGAAGAACAACAACAACAACAACAACAACAACAACCAATTCTAAGAGTAATCAGAACCCTAATTTGGCAAAACTGAATTTTCTGTGAACATTAGCCCAGTGAAACCCTGTAAAATGGTGTTCGAGGTGAGGTCATATTTCAAGGAATCATAATGAAGAAACTTATCTCTTGAGTTGATCATCTCAAGTGAAAAGTATAACTCAACTAGTATAAGTGCGATTCGGATAACAATTACTTTCTCCATGTTTACCGATCTTTGACTAATTTAAAAATCTGTTGTTTCTTTTATTTTATTATTATTTATTTATTTTTTACATACATTTGGTGAAGAAATGTAAGTCTCTTTGATTGACAAAAAAAAATACTTCTATAAAAGTTTGCTCATTTGATTATAATTAGGTGTCTTATATTTCTCAATGTTAGTTTCGTATTCGAATATAAACAATCAAAATTCGTTTTCATTATTATATTACTACCACAAATATAGCTGCTATCGGTAGCTTAGAAAAATTATATATATATATATATATATATATATATATATATATATATATATATATATGTGTATATATATATATATATGTGTGTGTGTGTGTGTGTGTGTGTGTGTGTGTGTGTGTGTGTGTGTGTGTGTGTGTGTGTGTGTGTGTGTGTGTGTGTGTGTTTGATAGATAGATAGATAGATAGATAGATAGATAGATAGATAGATAGATAGATAGATAGATAGATAGATATTACAAATTCTTATCTTCGCCATCGAGCACAAGACCTTAAGATTTTTTGATAGATAGATACGTATGTTTGGATAAAAACGGATAAACAGTAATAGATAAATAAAATTTATCGAAACACTTGCAAAGAACAAATAAAAATATTAAAATAAGAAAAAAATTAAACAAAAATAGTTTTTATATACTAATTATTGAGAATCATGAGTTATTTTTCAAAAATATTGTCTTCTTTATTTTTAAATAAAGATTTTAGTTTTCATATATGCAAATGAGGTAACAATGGGCCGGTGTCTCTACTATACTGTTTATGACTAGATGGTGGACTATGATTCGACGATCCTTCTGGTTCTAAACCGCATGATGAATCGGGTATTCAGAGCTTGATTTCTGAGGCATACCACCGTCAATTGTTACGCATACGGTATGACACCCATCTGACTGTAAGGATCCGATATTTATTAAATGAAAATAATTATTATGTATTCTTGTCTTTAAAGACGAATGATTAAATTAATAGTTAGTAGCGAATCACTTATCACGTGGGAGATGTTCTTCCTGAGCATGTAACCAATTAGTGGTTTTGTATATTCGTACGCTATCTAGACAAATGTGTAAAAATTTAGCTGGTCACGATACGATATTGTTTATTTACACCTAAAATCGTCCGAAAGTTTTTAATCACTTAGAATTATTTCTTGAACTAGTGCTTTCTTTCGTATGATTTTTGTCATTTTTAATGATTTAGAAATTCCTTTTTAGCTATGATGATGCCTTCGGAAATTCTAAGATGAACATTTTGACCGACACATTCTTCAGCTTTCCTCGTGTATCTGATTTTTAGAATTTTCCCTTCACAAAATGTAAGTCAACCAGAAGATAGATTCTGATTTCGTCCGTTTTCTTTACGAAGATGAAAACAGCACACACTGTTACATGATTTTGTTCGACTGGTATATTCTAATTATTTTTTTTTAATTTAAAAAATAATAAATAGGAATAAACAAAAAGTACGAAACAAATTACAATTGAAGAATATTTCATTACGTTTTCTGACTATAACAGGCGTACTGACAAATCAATTGATCATAAAAATCATTTGTTAATGGGGCACGCGGTGAGAATCGAACTCACTAATAACGGTAATTTTTTCTAATTATTCCCACAAGTGCAAATTAATAAAATGTTGGTTTGGCGGCTCACATTCATATTTATAATCGAGACAAAATGAGGGAATTGGCCTTGACTTGTTTGGGGTCAAGGAAAAAGATGATCCTAGCTTCGGAGGTGATTTATTCGCTCTCTTTCAACAAAGATCCTACACATATATGTGTGGGTGGCGGCAAAATTTTCTCAATACCTTGTGGCTTGTGTTGCAAAAATAGCAGAGCGGCTTATAACCTATTTCTTTAATGCAATGGGAAGGTCCTGCTCCGAAGATGCAATTTCATAAAGGCTAGGTCATATCTACTCGGCCCAAAGACAAAATTTATTTGCCTCCCCTCAAAGGCAAAAAACACATAAGTTTCATCTAGGTCATGTACGTTTTTGCATGTGGATTTTTCGTATAAAGCAAAAAATAAAAAAATGTAAAAATAATGTGTGTGTGCAAAAATAATAGGGTAAAAATTAAAAAATATGTAAAATAAAAGATTACCTGAACGCAAGTGAAATCAAATTCAATTTACTTATTTATCTATCATGCTTTCTATATCTCCCCTTTCCTCTCTATTTATTGGACCTATAGGATACACATTTTTTTCTAGTCTTAAAATAGGTGTTGAGAAGAGGAAAATCTCGTATTTTGGTTTGGCGCGCAAATTAATTCAACACTGAATTTCACCTAATTAGGATGACTTATCCTATTCAGCCCGGACCTTCATTTCCGGCTAGCAAAACGGGTGAGCGGCCAAACCCAGTCTCTTCGGCGTGAGACGGCGACCAGAACAGACGTTCGTCTGACCGTCCCTGCTTAGCGATGCTTTTTAACATAGCAGCATCAGCAGCAGCAACATGGACACTCAACGAGGGAACCATCTAATTTATGGATTTCTTACAAGGAATCCCAGTTGAACATAAATTAGAAACATACAACATGCCTCGGACAGGCTCAACTTTGTGTCACCCCAAAAATTGGCTATGTCGATCCGAGCGTAACTCCGCTCTCGACACACTAGCTACCATTTCACCTCTGGCTCACATTAATGGAGATAATGCATACTCTCCTCCAAATACCAGATACAAAACTACACGGTGACTTTAAACACATCCCTCACACGTCCAACAACACGCTGCCATCTCAACATCCCGCTAAGCCTCCAACACTAACAAGCCTAAACACCACGAGTCTTGCAGCACCAAGAGAAAACCATATTCAAAGCTGCAAATAAAAAAAACTTTCATTGTTGTGTTGTTAAAGCAAAGTTTCGTAATTCATTTGTGTTGCCTAAAAAATATAGTGTTCGGGAAAATAACAAATTTCCCGAAACCGCTATATAGGCAATAAAAACATACTTAAGAACATTCTAGAAATTTAGGATCAAAACTGCATTAGCATTTAAGTTACATTTTTATATTTTTCAACCAATCAGCTAAAAACATAGAATAGAACATTCTAGAAAAATAGAATCGGAAGTCAACTAACAGAAAATATTTAGGCTCGAAAATAAAATAGTAAAATACAAATCTGATTGGTCAATAAATGTCTACGCGCTAAAATTTTAGGACGATTCTTTGATCCACCTGTAGGACATAAATAACACAGAGTTAGGGAGCCATCAACGAAGACTAAGACGAAGACAACACAACAATCCACTAAGCCAGTAAAGCAGTAGCCGATACTATGTCCGGCAAATTCCTTTCCTTCCTCAACTAAAGTTCATGACCTCTCTTCAGATGGCTGCGAATTACATTCAAAAGAAAAACCCGACAAACTCCTTTCATCAACGCGACACGCTGTCGCCACAATCATAAAACCCGCGATGAACTTAATGTAAGTAAAAACGAATTATTTACGGACTCCGTTAACATGAACATATACACATCTTTAAACAAATTTATTTTCTTCTTGCCAAACTTTATTTTCCAAAAGGCCATTTACACATCATGTATTTTATTTGTTTTCATATTCTGTTATATGCATATTAAATTGTTTTTTGTTTAATGTTCGTTGTGTTCTATTCCACTTCTTTTTACGCGAATGTAAAGTTTTGTGTTGTATTTGTGGTGGAAATAATTTAGAGAGCAATACCCGTAAATTACGGACGCACATCCACTGAAATAACCAAATTACATACAACCCCCACAGACCTACGATGAAAAAGTTAAGATAAGCAAACCCCTTCTTTCATTTTTATATATGATAGACCTGGCGATCTCAGACAAACAATTGCAAGAGAAATCTTTGATGTTTACTAGTGCAGTTGGTCTCAAATTAAAACAAATATCCCATGATATTAGCCTTTTTAACAGTCGCCACCGGGAGATTTGAATGTGACCCAAATCTTCACCGCACACTCTTAACACACCTCTGTTTATTTGTCGCTGCCTCCCACCAGACAGGACTTGACACAAGATCAAAAGCTCGAAGGCCGATTAAAGTGGGGATAAAGGGGAGGGAAGGTCGGGAACGAGCCGAGACTCGAATCCTGCTGGTCTATACTGCTCATCGGCTCACTTGGTGCAGTGTGAGCCTGATGAGCCAAGCAGTTTCACGAACCCAAATGTGGGTTCGGGCACGTATGCCGGGTTATGGCTTCAACTAGACAGCAAGGTCTAGTGCCATACATAGGTTTCGAGAATGTCCGTGGGGACCTCTCAACACACCTCTGTATAATACAGGAATCCACAGTTATTTTAAATCAGTATCTTTACGACGGTAGCGGAAGCTATAGTACCGACGAGTGAAGGTAGACATTGTACAAATATAGTCGTCGTAGAATGAAAAGTAATGCTACAATGGATACAAGATATGTTTGAGATGAAAATGTTATATGACCGAAAGATAATCTCTTCAAATTTATCGTACACACAAAATAATGATTCCAGCTCGCGTCCACGAGAGCATTCACCGAATGTTATCGGTGCTGATACTTTCTTCAAAATGGTAAAAGGGGCTTCTGCGCATAGGATCAGCGCATTGAGAAATGTCGATGAAATTTGTCAAAAAATAAAAATAATTAAAAGTAATTTTTCGGCCCATCCGTGACCTTCGCGGTAAAAAATAAAGAAAACCCAACTTGATCCAATTGGAAGACAAAAACACAAGAAAGGACAAATTTCTCGACAGCGGACACAGATCGAAAGCAGTCAAACGACACCTGCATATTAGAACTACAGCTCAAAGAGAGGGGGCGGGCGAAACTCGAAATCACACATCACCCACATTGACTTTCCTCTTCTCCGCTTTGAATGAAGCGACTAAATCTTAAATCATCAAACACCCATCTCATCTCTGCACGCGTAACAACTGATTGACCGCGTGCGCGTAAGTCTAAGAATCCTACCACTATTACGTATAGGACATTTTTTTACTTTCTTTAATTCCATATCAACACGTTTATACAAACCCAGTTATTTAAACTTTTTACTTCTTTGTTTTCAATACAATTGTTAAGATTTTTACGTACCTTCGTGTTCTTTGTTTTGCAACTGTGTTTCGTTTCTTTCTCTGCAGCCATACGCTGATATAACAAAAAGTAAAATAGCCATGATCATACGATCATGGCTTCTGCGCTTAGGCTCCACGCATAGTCTATTCAAAATCCCAAGAAAATTCTCAGTCTATTTTTTAACTAATCATTTTCTTCCATACATAGTATCTTTGGAGCCGGTGTTTGAAGTCGGGAACATATAAATAGGGCAAGCAGAGGTCACACGGGCAGTTGAATCTTTGGCCGTCGCTGAGAGCGTCATCCGACAACACCGTCAGACCAGATCAAAGCAACCGCTTGCCGCCGACCAGATAACTGCCCGTCAGCCGGCCAGATATTTCATTCGCTTGTTTATTTTATTTATTCAATAAACGAAATAAACTAAATCTTCTTGTCAGTCTTATTTTTCTTGCAACCACACGCTTGTATATAACACCATCATGAATTCAGAAACTGTCCAGTACTTTCACAGAAAATGTTGACGTAACCTTAAGTTACTCCGTATATTTTTATTTACTGTTTTTTTTTTTTTGTTTTGCTTTGTTTTGTTTTGTTTTTGTTTATTCGAAGTCAGAAGTCTAGCAAAATTCTGTACTGTTTTATCACGGTATTGGTAAAAATAACCAACATAAAATCAGACTCGCCAATAGGCCCTGCTCGGATTCCTCGGACGAGTACATACTCCGGATGGATCGAGAAATTCGCTAGACCTTGCGGGTATATTTTCGTGATCGTTTTGCCAGTTTGCCGGACCTCCCGGTACAGTAGTTTCTCGGTTATTTAATTGACTTCTCTCGCCTACGGGAGGCGGAAGCAGCCAGCTGTTTGGGGAAAGTTGCAGAGTGTGAAGTCCGTGATGCGTTGAAGCAGGTCGGCCTCAAAAAGTCACCGGAACATGATGGTCTACCCTATGAAGTGTACTTGAGAGGATGTAACCCTGAAGACTTGACGGAGGCGATGAATGATAGGGAGAAGTGGCGAGAGAGGGTCAGGGATATCCGTGCTGGCGGCACGACATGATGATGATGATGATTGGTTTGTCCAGGAAGCCATCTCTAGACATATGGCCAAAGGTGTGATCATGTTGCTAAGGAAAGGTAGCAGGTATGCATGGGAAGATCTAGAAGATTATAGACCCATAACTCTGTTAAACACAGAGTTAATGATTTTAGCCCACGCTTCTCCCTGAAATAACCAGAAACACAAACTCACGGTGACTCTAAAGTTTATTTCCTCCAACGGCAAACATGACTTTTACTACATATTGCGAACATATTTCCCTCGCACGTCCAACAACACACGCTGCTATCTCAACTTTCTCATAACTCCATTTCGTCTCTTTACTTCTTTCCTTTCCCACGAGGCTTGCAGCACAAACGCAAACTCTATATTCCATGCGGCCATTAAAATCTATCATAAAACCATTTCGACTTCGTACTTCTCACTCCCTCTCCTTTATTTACCTTACAAACTTAACGAAGAAACAACTCAACGTAAACACACACACACGCACGTTATAACTTCCCCTCGTTAAAAATAACAACAAAACTTTTCACGCTAAAAGGTAACAAAAACGGTCGGGGTCTTTCACGATTTAACGGTATGTTCAGCAGAGCAGCCTCCTGTCTCTTCTCATTGATGTCCTCGCTTTAGAGCCCCTGCTCCATAAACTTAGAGAGTATGGTTTGGTCTTGATTTCCAACTGGAGAGAAATTGATCAGAGATACATACAAAGGTGGAAGCGCAGATGGGTACCTGTTTGAAGCTAGAACGATCCCTTTTCTTGCTTCTGTGTACGAGTGACAGGCCAATGGTTCATAGACAGTTCTGTTGACAGCGTTCTTGTAATGGGGGCCTAGGATTGCCGGACATAGCAAGTCACTGGCTTGCCGAAAGTCTGGTTTTCTTAAGTCGATCATTGACGGAAGATACGAAGTGAGAACTTAAGGTTAAGACTGCTTTACCTAATCTGAAATCCCACCCTGGAGCTAAGAGCCGAGGGAGGCCAAGGAGAGAAGCGCCGTATTTCAGGAAGTGAACAAAGACCATAAGCTTCCTCGGTCCAGTAACCTTTCACGGCCTCGGAAGGTACTATGTCGTGTCGGCTTTTAGTGGACGGTGTTGTTTCAGACCCGCTCAAGAAGCTACTTGACTTGTCGTTGGAGGAAATTCGCTACCAACAGAATTGGGCGCCTGGGACAAGCTATCTCAATAACGCTGAGTTCTTGTTCATCTGGCACCTCGTTCAGAATCCGTTACCCCTCACCGACTGAACTTTAAAAGTGGTCCTGGCAGACATACCCGATTGCTCCTACTGCCGTTGAGGGTTAGAAGAAACGGCTAAGCATGTCTTCCACTTCTTCGAGCGGGTTTGCCCGTTTTGGGGACTACGTTGGAGAGGTGACGGCCACTATCGATCCCAAACAGTACTGCTCGACGTTGGTTACGTTATGGACAGTTTTGATACTCCGTGGACAAGTGTGAAACAAAGGACGTTTCTCACAATCCGGGCCGTAGCGCGACTGGTAATTTGGACGAGGCGACAGAAGGGATAGTATAACGGTGTAAAATTTTCTCATTACGATTGGATCTGTTTTTTAAACATCAGCTTAGTATCAAGATTATATGTTATAGAAAAAGCTTCGATTGCATTACATTCGACGAAAGGTGGGTAAAAGTAGCAAGCCTAGTCGTAAGAAAAGGAGCAATGTTTTCCATGCTCATGGCTTCGACGGTCTGGGTCCTCTAGTAGGACCCCACCCCAGATAAGCTAAGTTTTCTTATTCTTTATGCCCTGATTAGCAGAGGTTGTCTGACTTGCTTTTGGTCTTCGAGTCCGGAAAACAGTCGGCAGTCTATGATCTAGATGAGAGTACGGGGGTGGGTAACCAGCAGGTCAAATTTTGTTTAGTTTCTTTTCTTTTAGGATATTTTACTTTCTCTTTCCCCATTTTTAAAGACATTGTACATAAACATTTCATTGTATATAGACTTTTTAATTTGTATATAGACATTTTTATTTAACTGATTTTATCCGGACTTTTTTCTTAAGTAGATTTCACGAAGTGTAATAGTGGCATTTTAGTAAATATTGTATGCCTGGATAATATGCTTGCTAATATTATACATTATGGGTGGGCCAGTCAATGTAGCCAGGTAAGATCTTTTAAAATGTTACAAGACGAAATCTTGCCTTGATTTGAAAAAACAAAAAGAAAGAAAAGAAGAAAAAAAACGGAAGTTACCACTTCGAGTTCTCAACTCAAAATGAAAAGTTAGTCGCTCACGCATCGGCTCCGCGCAGAACTTCCGTTTGCGATAAATTAACAAAAAAAAAAAAAAAAATGCATTAATAAATATCCAATCGGAACGCTTCCCGCGGGGCACAAAAATTGTCGTTTCTGAGCCTACAGAAAATATATAAATAGACGGACCAAATAATTAACTGTCAGACTTGTTCCTTCACAAGACTCGTGTTAAAGATTCTTCGCCACCGTCCGGCGCCTGTCATCCGATACATCAAACGATCGCCGCCGTTAGGAACGCTGCCCTTGTTTCCAAGAAAACCATCCCTTCACCACGAGACAAGTACAGTACATGAACTTTGTAACTATCACCCTGAACTCATTCTTTAACTATTAACATATTTCTCCATTCTATTCTCTGTGCTTAATCTATTTATAAAAATTTTCTACAACATCATTACTGTGTTATTGTGAGTATCTATAAGTTCTTTGTTTTGCAACCATACGCATTTCTCGCCCACAACATTCATATCACAGATATCAACAACTCAGAATATAACAAAAATAACATGACTAACGTAAATAATTGATGAACGCTCCCCTTTCTACTCCCTGCCATCGTGGACTTTATGCTCAATCATATACGTTTTTCAACCATTCATGGCAAATAAAATTTATTGATTGTGAATGTATGAAACGCATTCATGAAAAATATACCATAGGTCCTTGCTGCTGTCGGGTGCCGAGGACCAGAGTGTGGCACTGTTCCAGCCATTCTACACTGCCCCTGTCAACTTCCAGCAGTTCACTTCTGCTCTTAACTACTAGTGTCTTTATCAGAGCACTTGTCTTGTCACTACTGCTGTTGCTCTTTTAAGAGCAAGTCAATTACTGACCGGACCGACACTAACGACGACGATGACCGATTAACAGCTTTATCAGCTAGCCAGCTAGATGCAGCGATTCCAGAAGTATCAGACTGAACAACCCAGTGCAGCAAAGTCTAGTAATACAGGCCATTTTACCTGACCTACGAACCGCCAGTCTTACATAGTGACGACACCAGTCCACGAGTGATGGACACCGCTCGGACCATTGACGACTTCACCTGTAGCGCAGCGACGCTTAGTGACTCTTTCCGTATTCTTTAGCCTTCGAACAGCTAACCTCATGACACCAGTCCACGAGTGGTAACACCGCTTTGACCGACGATGATCTCATCTACTTGCTCGTATATAACGCCAACCAAACCCCGGTTAACTGCCGAATCAATCACCAAGACGTCGATTATCTTACCTCAGCAATCCGACACGTCTAACCCTCTGGCCAACTACTGACTATCTGGCCACAATCTGCGCATGCCCGAAAAGAGAGGGTTCTTGATGCTAAAAGAAAAATTCTCTCTTTAAGCATTCAGCACTACTATTAAACGGGCCCTTTTTTCTAGACTGCTTGAAGTGAGCGAACGTGCTGATTGGGTTTCGGGGCCAGGTAGATAGCTGTGTCTCCTGTTAGCAGTCGCCTCTGCTAAACATACCTCCCTGGACATGCGCCCGATCCTAGAACTTGTATCCTACCGAAAAAGACTCTGATATATTTCAATACCTTGTCTGCGAAACTCGACTACTTCTACTGGTTCAGGAAAACGTTTATGCCACCAAAGAGTCGTGAACTCCAAAATAAAGTTTCAAGTATAAAAGTATTCTTGTCTCTTTCTTTCTGTCCTCAATTCTTTTGTAGCTTCCCACTGACAAAAGAAGACGACAAGTTAATTAGGTAAGGGGGGAAAAAAAGAAATCAGATATGAAACTATAGCGATGGGGATATTATTATTATTGTTGTTGTTTTTTTGGTTTTAGGTTTAATTTGGTTTTGTTGATATTACATTGGTTGCGTTGGTATTACATTGGTTGTGTTGGTATTATGTTGGTTGCATTGGTATTTCGTTGGTAGCGTTGGTATTTGGTAGGTAGCGTTGGTATTTCGTTGGTTGTTATCCTCTCGCTAAATGTTGATGGAAAATAAAGGTGTTTGAAGAAGAACGAAGACGTCGTTAGGTTTTAAATGAAGGTTTTAATGGCAGCATGAAGTAAAGGGTTCACGCTGGTATGCTGCGAGGCTCGTATAAAGGAAAGAAGGTAGGAAGTTGTTAGAGTGTATCATCTAATTTGTTTTTAACTAGGATACCTTGGTCTAGAAGAATAGACCCAAGGGGTCCATAAACTAGATGGCTCTCCTCATAGTGTATGATGCTGCTACTGCTATTCAAGAGCAGACAAATAGACGTCCGTTCCCATTGAGGATTTCTGAGAGAGAGAGAGTTTCGCAGACTTTCTTCAATTTTTGGTGCTGTTAGGAAATATGATTCGGGCTGAATAGGACAGGTCATCCTGATTGGGTGAAAATATTCGGCGACTCTAACGGTCAAATTAAATTACGCGCCAAGCAAAAAATACAAGTTTCTTTCTGCTACAAAACTCAAAATTGTCCCAATAAAACACAGCAATTAACAGACCACTACCTACACCACGAATAGATAAAAACCTTTTCAGTCACATAACCCCTCTGCCAACGAATGTCCTGATATGACATTTTATCATCTGATGATGAGACCCCCAGTCCTGGAGCTTTGAGGAATGTGAAGTACTCTTTCATTGCCATTACTCCCAGGTCTACTCTGAACCGAAGTAGTAGTACTAATTAAGATGCCAACTCTGGGTTCAATAGAAATGTTTAATCGTTTACTTTAAGGGAAACCATTTAATTGTACTAAATAGAACTATTAGTATTCAATAGCAATACTTGAAACCATTTAACTGTATGCAAACAAATGAGCCCTGGCTCGTGGAAAAAACTGTCACCTACAAACTATTCGTTTACAAATCCTATACATTTGATATATATGTGTAAACAGGATTTGGCATTAAATAACCTGTAAGGGTTGATATGCCGTAAAACACAACCATTCAACCAACTAACCAAACAAACAACCAACCAACCAATAAAAAATGGTTTTAGTGTAATTGTCCTTCTGTCTATCCGTAACTTTCCTTGTTTGTTTTGGCCTATCGCAACCGCAACACGATGACAAGGGCCATAACTTTTCAGAACTACCGGTCTTTCGGTAAAGGGAGTTAACTCAGATTTACTTCCGGAAAGTAAAATATTGCCGGGTGTTTTTCACTCTTCGTTGACGCGTGTATTTTACAAAAGAGAATTCAAGAACAAACGAAAATTCCACTGGATCTGATTAATAACTTAATAACTGCTAAAAAACTAATGCAAAATACGTGAACAAATTTCTGTGTATAAATAATTTCATTTAAGCTATTCATTGTAAGTATAATGTCTGTGGAAGATCTGTTTTTTTGTTACAGTCTATTAGACATAATTTGGTTGATTTTGTTTACATTTATTTCTGATCACAAATCAAAGGATTTACAGTTTGTTTTTTTTTAATTATTATTTTCCCAATAAATTACATTTTATGCAATATTTGATTGCCTAGCCCATTTCATAGATTCCTATTTGTAATTTTCTGCCCTGATGTTCACAAACACACACACACACACACACACACACAAATTATCTGATTTTTCATAGGAGATATTGAAACGATTAATTTTTTTTACTATTTATCCAAATCTTTTTAATTTAAATAAAGATTACTGTGTTAACGATTATAAATTGTAAGAAAAAAATATTGTTTTTTTTCCATAGATTTTTCTTGCTGTCCAGACTGAAGAAATTTAACTGAGTTTTTTTTTTTTTTTTTTTTGAAGATCGAGAAACCTCTCAAATTTGGTGACTTGTACCGAACATCTTTTTTCATGAACTTTTATGATTCGCCTAAAATGTCTTTCATCCGTGTAAAATAATAAGATTAAGTGAGAAAAATATGTAATGCAAATATAATTGATAAATTTTATAGGAAGGGTTTTGCACCTTTTCTTTTTTTTATTTTTTATTTTTTGATGAAATTTTATGTTCGACTTCAAATTTCTGAATTATGAAGTGAACAATATGAATCTTCAAAGCTTTTATGATTCGTCAATAATTTGCTGAAACGTATTAAAATTTTTCATTATGATTGTAAATAATCAGGGTTTTGCATAGGAATTTGAATCCCATTTGGGGGATATTTTTCTACTTTACTCACGATCAAATATAACTTTTAAAAAAAATTAATATGAAATAGACATTTATATCTATGTTCCAGATCTACGTACAGTGTATCTATTACAAGAAATAATCTTATTTAAGCATTTAATTTTCTTAAACTTAATCTGTGGTTAATATCGTATTAATAAAAATGACGGTTTATTATTAAAAAAATGAATTAAAAGAAAGATACATCCTTTTTTAATTCATTTTTCCTGACAAATAATGGATCTCCAATACGTTATACCAAGTGTGTAATGAATAGATGTTTGTATGATGTGAACCGTATTTGATGTAGTAATGTATTCTCATGTACTGAAATTGATATTTGTGTGTATACATAACGATGTCTTCATCGTATTTCTTATACATGAAGCAGAAACAAGTCGAAGACAAACGTTACGTAAGATGATATACTTAATCACTATCAAGAAAGTGAAAGAGCTTTGCTGGAAACAATACACATCAAAATTACAATTTTCTTCATAAGAGATTCCTTGTGAAGAAAAATATGTGTTCAGATCCAGCATAGTGTATAACTTAATTAGCATTATTGAAGTATTTGGTATGAATAAATTACGTTTTAATGATTCATTCAAATAGCTAAGCTTATATGAAGTTTAACCGGAATTTGAAAAGAGAAAGTTACAAAAAATGATTTCTAACCCCTAAATTCACAGGAGGTGATGGCTGCACTATACAGTGACTTGTCTAACGTGATAGGCTTTATTAATCAACCCGTGGCATAATGTTTATAGTCATAAGAAATGGACACGACGATACGAGTTCAAATTCTGGATAAGACTGATTGCATTTCACATAGCACTAATACTCTTGAGAAAGGTATGAATCCAATTATCCTCCCTCCAGCTAAGGGTAACTAGTAGGGAAGACTGGGTTCTTCAGCCTTGGTGAGGCAACCAGTCTAGAAGAAGGATAACTCTGAATTGAAACCTGTTAAACTCTTAAAAAAATTAACCTTGTGTCATATTCTGCCTGTGTGGAGGGTTTGGGGAATACATACAAGGGTGTATTTTGACCAGTGCCAGATTTACATATGGGATAGTATGGACTAGAGCCCAGAGACCCCAAGATATTACACAGTTATTAGCTGATGAATCATGAGGTATATATTTTTTGTTGTTGGGAACAACGTTTAAAGTTTTGACTAACAAAATAAAATTTACATATCTTATTAAAAGAACTATTTGAAAATAGATTTGTTATATTCAATTCTTAAAACCCTTTCAGAATTCTGAGGATTAATCGCCAAATGTGTTGTTTTTGTTCTGTGACTTTTATTTCTGAATTTGTTTCAGATGGATAGCAAAGAAATTAAGAGCAAATTAAAAACTGCACGTGAAGCTCTTAAAAACAAAGATCATAAAGAAGCATTAAAATATTGTCAGGTAAGAAGACTGTTTAATTCTATAGAATGTTAAAGGAAGTGTCTTTTTCTTTTTCAGAAAGATTCAAAATTCTATATTCAAGGCCATGAACTTGCTTTCTTAATTGATCCTATGAAATAGCAATCTGTTTTAGGCCAAATTTTTTCCTCAATTTAGCAATAGAATGAAATTGTTTTATTAAAGTAATAGCCATAAAAAACATTATATATATGTGTGTATATATATATATATACACAGAGAAAATCAACTCTAAAAAAGTGTTAATTTTTATACAAAAAATCAGCTCTAGCTGTGATTTTTGCATCTGTATTGCATTTATCAACCAGTTGCCCATCTTTGTTTGAGATGTCACTTTTTTGGAATTTCTTTGGGATGATATTATTTGAATTAGCTTGCAAATTTTGAAGGATCAAAACTCGACAATTTAAAAAAATCTTTTTTTTCCTAGATTGTCAAAAATACATTTCTTAAACAATTAGAATCATAGATAAATCAATCCACTTTTTATCTCATTTGGAGCCCATCTAAATCTTATAAAGTTATAGAATGGATAAACCTTCAATAAATATAAATTAGTTTTCTATCCTACTCAAAATTTTCATTTTCTCTTGAGTGAAAAAACTAACTTTCTAATTCTTCAAGAATATATTTAACTTCAACATCATTTAATTATTTTTCATGAGTGAAAATCTTCTTATTCATCTTTTTTCTACTGTGATGCTTCTATTAATATTACATCCCTTACTGCTGGATTATTCAGCTGCATTACATTTGTATATTAGTGCAAAAAATATACTTTCCTTCTATATAGTGACATACTCATACAAAGCTCTATTAATTTTCCTTATATTGGGGCATATTAATGCTCTATTGTTACCTTTTCTTACAAAAAATGATGTAACTTTTGTTGTTAATCAACAAACTTTTCACTCAAATTAAATAAATAAAATTTATTCTATTTGTAGAACTGTGTTTTATTCAATCATTTTTACATTTTTCTAATATATATATAAAGAGTGCTCAATATCTATGGTAGAGCTATTTTATATATATATATATATATATATATATATAAATATTCCTCCACACACACACACAATGCTTCAGTCAGTCTTGCCTGACACTTCATTTGCTGAAAATTTAATTTATGAGCTACTCTTTCCTTTTTGATGGACATCTGCTGCTTGCTTTGAAAGAAAATAAGTATTACACACACACACACACACACACACACATGCATATATATATATATATATGTATATTTGTAGATATTTACTAAACTTTTCAGTCTGCTGTAAGATAAGAATTTTTATACACCCAGTGAGCATTCAACTCATGGTTGGCAGGTTAGTTTGCAAACCAGCATCTTTTTGCACCCAAGAAGAAAAACTTAAAATGCCTGAAGTATGCATAAATTCAAATTAGCAGTTTCTTTTAGTACTTGATGTTGCCTCACGTTATCTTCCTACTGTTGTATAGTCACGACCATACTATACATATACATAATATAAGTGGAACATAATGACGAACTTCAATGAACAAATGAACACACTTCTTTATAAAAATATACATACCTCTCACACTTTATTCGAAAGGGTTGATGGTGGTTTTGTGTGAGAGGTGAGTTGGAGACGGAGACAGACTGCTACATATTGACCCAAAGTTCTTCCAACCATAGCAGCACTTCTTTCGCATTCTGACTGGGCTGCTCAACCGTGGGTCACTCAAGCCGTCTGTGGAACCTGGTTATATAATTGTTTGACACCCACCTGCTTCCTGTGGACGTATGCATCTGTACCGAATTCAACCACGTCCACAGGTCAAGGTGATATCTTCGACTGGATGCCACTGTTTCTTCCGCTTATTCACTCATTTTCTTGATTGATGGCTCGGTTGAGGGTCAATATGTTACACTACATTGTTTCTTGTTGCTAGTACTAGTACTATTAGTCTTATGTTACTTAGAGTGAAGATGATTACTACAAAGTAACTCTACTGTCTCTCTGAGATGCTATGAAAGAGATGCTGGATATAAAATGGATAGGAATGATGAAATAAAGAGATCTGTCAAAAATTGTTGCAATTTTACTAAATGTGGTATACATCTGAGAAAGGCCACAATGTATTGGTGAAACATTAAAATGAAGAAAATAGTTTGAAAAAATCTATTGAGCAATGAAATATCTTTTCTATGTTAATCAGCCTGTTCTTGTTTTTAGTATTATTCACATTGGTCTGCCTGTTCCACTGCAATACGTTCACTCATGACATTTATGTATTTTAATATTCTTCTTCTTCAGAGAGAAGTAGCTTTCTTCACCTTCTTTCAAATAAAAGTATAATCTCTTTACATTAATTTTCCACAACAAACACATTTATTACCATGCAACACACATGTACATGTAGTGGTTTATTGCATCACCCTAACCTCCAATACACATATGCATTCTTGTGTATCTCATGGCTCTATGGGAAAAAGACTTGACCAATACTGAGGACATACATTAGCACCATTCTTTTAGTTTAATTTGCCAAAATAAAGCATATGTAGTCTTAGTAATTTCTGATGGTAACTCTAACAAAAACATATAATAAAGAACATGTTAAAAGGATATACAAATGGGCAGTAGTTTTGGAATATCAGAGAAATTCAATTTGAAGTCAAATCAAAGTTGTATGAGAGGCATATAATAGAAGACAAATCTTATAGTTTAAGTAACCAGAATTTTTTTTGTTCCAGTATCAATTATATTGAAATACATTGATGGGAAACAAGTGGTGTCTAGTTCATGTTGAGAACAGTTTATTGCAGTCTTCTCGATAACATTTGGTAATTAAAAGAACTAAAGAATGCCTATATAAGAATATTTATTAAATAAAAAGATTAAATTATTTTTGAAATTTGACCACCATATCAATCATTGATTCTTTAGAAGAGATGCTGAGTCTGATGATTGAAGATGTTTTTGTATCTTATTTTGAATATGTGATAAGCAGAATTAAATGAGAAAAAGTTAATAATTCACATGAAGAGAAAGTGAAACAAATCAAAATTATATTGAAAGATGAAGAGGAAGATATTTAAAGTTAAGCATTACTGCTGAGGTTTAGCCTTGATGCTGTGTGGCTTTTGGCTTCACAAACAGATTTATGAAGATGTTATTTGATTGATACAGGCACACTGGTAGCTAATGAGGCTTATGGAAGATAGAAAGGTCCTGCTATAGTGGCTGCAGGAAAGGCCTGAAAAATTGTTGATTTTTTTGATGCTCCCACTTTAAGTCTATAACTGTTCTACAAGAGTGAGCTGGCTTTGGTAATGGTTTGATACCAATATTATCTTTTGGCAAACTGGGCTGTCTATTGTCAGTGTTTATTTTCTCAGGAGGTTAGAGATTTTTTAAGGATGTCTTTGGATCTCTTTTGTGGTGTTTTTTTGACTCAGTGGCTGTTGAACAGCTCTCCAAAAATGTAATTTTTACAAGACAGTAGTCTTTCATTCTGGCAAAGTATGATCGATCCAATGTAGCAGTATTTCGAGCAATATTGCTTTAATATGAGTGATTTTGGCAGTTTTGAAGACTTCAATATTTGTGATTGACATTGGGGATGGTTCAGAGACAACATTAATGAAACTGTTCATGGAGGTAGATGTGGTAGTGCTTGGTTACCAAAGTCTTTGTACTATATAGGTAGTTGGAAAGGACTATTGCTTTGTAGAATTTCACTTTGATGTCCTTCCTGATGTTGTTATGTTTCCAGATGTACTTTTGTGACGAGCCATACACTTTTTGCGCAAATTTACAGCATTCGCTCAGTATGATTGATCGTTTCGTTTATCACCACATAACCTACATTTGCTATTTTGTTGCGTCATGTCTATTTTTGTTTTCACATAGTTTGTCCTTATGGCGTTGTTCTGTATTGCCGAAATTATTTATTTATTTATCTATTTATTCTATATCTTCATTATGTGACAACTGGGCTTTCTTTCAACTGGGGCCGGAAATTCAACACACACCGCCCTCCTAAATTCGGTGTTTTCTAAACAAAAATCCTCTGTTAAATTTTGTCTTCTTTCTTCCTGTACAGTCACAGTTGGGCCCAAAATTAAATTTCTCCGAATTTTTATGCTATTGTGCAAATAAAAATCTCCCAACAATGTGCTTTGTGATATAAAAAGGCAAAAATCAGATCATAAAATTTTCATTCAAAATCAGTGTGTCACGATATTAGAAATCGTAGTAATAATATTTCATTTCAAATGTTATGTTCACCTGAGCAAGTTACATGTTCACCTCTTTGTCAATCTAGCATTAAAGGATATTATACATCCCTGGTTTGTGAAATTTTACACTGTTTTCAGCTGTCTCTGGCTGATTTAGATTGGGGGCAAATAGTAGCTGTATTGTGGTGCCATTTGATGAAAGACCTTAAAATTTAAAACAGGATGTTATGTAATGCAGTAAACCTTCTGTACAAGCAATAAGAGCAGCAGCATCATCAAAGATCTGACAAGTTGTTCTGATGTCTTGGAGTGGAATTGCAGTTTTCTTAGGTTAAATAGGCTACTATCTGTAAAGAAATGGATATATACTCTATCCTTATTGTCCATGTCTTTTGTTGCCTATCTCAACATCATGCTCCAAAAAACAACAGGTTGGAGACAAAGACACTGCCCTATTTCACACTGTTCAAAATGGAGAAGGAATTGTGGTAAGTTGTCACTGTGTCTAACCTGATTGAGTTGAATGATTATTGTGAGAAAATTTAGGGAAGAGCCCAGCTTTTCTTGGATCCTCCAAAGTCTAATCTTGTTCACTGTTTTAAATACTTCAGTTGACAAATGTGGCATGAAGACCTTTGTTTTTGTTTCCTGTTTTTTTTTTTTTTAACCTGCTGCAAGATAAAATGTCAGAGGTTCCACATCCTGTCCAAAAGCCATACTGGTTTTCAGAGAATTTTCCTCAATAATGGCAGGAATAAGTCTATTCAACAAGAATCTTCCTAGTGATAAGAACAGGGGGATTCTGTGGTAGTTTGAGCAGTCTTACTTTCCTGCTTAGTTTTTATAAGTGGTAATGATGATTGCATCTCTGAAATTTTGAAGAAGTTCAACAAGAAATAGACAAGATGCTTGTGGAGTTTGCTGTGCTGAGTATGGTGACTATATTTCTGGAGGATACCATCAATGCCTTTTCCTCTTTTCAGTTGCTCACAGATCTTGTGATGTATGGGAGAATGGGTGGTTTGTGTTGTATAATTAAGGTAATGTTTAATTATATTAATCCTTTTTCATCAATTATATTTTATTATTTAGTTTGCTAAGGCTTTGAACTACTTGTTGTCTCTTTGTTCAGGTGTTGTTGTCAGACGGTGCACTTGCATGCCTGTGTGGAAAGGATATGACAGTTAACATCTGTCATAATAAACTCCCAGACTGGAAATGGGGCTGGATGCACCATTGAAGTGAATTGAGTGGGTGGATCACGTCACGCCCAGAAGAGATGGCCTGAGAATGTTAGGATTTTGCAAAAGACAAAGAGTTGAGGGATGACCGTCGAATCAGGCGGTTGAGTTTTTTTCGATCTGATCAGATCATATCAGTTTGGGTCTCAACAGGTAGCAATGAGTTGAGATCTTAGATGCTACAAGATGTGCTGCACATGGTGGGGGGAGGGGTCAGCATAGTATGGTTAGCATAGGCTCTTATGAATTGTGTCTCTCTCCTCATACCACCCAGGGCTGAAGACAGAAAGAAATTAACCTATTCATATAAGAAATGACAGAGTCCGCCTGTATTATTATTATCATTGATATCATCATGGCTATACAACATTTGTTCATTTCTCTCTTGACTCATCCTCTTAGACTTCAGTGCTAAAGTATTTGGACCAGCAATTTAACATTGAATCCTTGTTGGTGACTAGCTCTGTTCTATGTGCCTTATGCAAGGGACTCAATCTGGTATGTGAAGCTTGAATTTGTAACATAGATTGCTAATGAAAATGTTTTGAAACTGATGAATCGCCATAGATAATTTACTACTGGTAAAACTAAAAACATTAACTTAAAAAATAATATTTTGAAATGATTTTTGTAAAATGAGAAATTCAACAACTTAATTGCTTATGTGAAGCAAATCACATTTAAAACTTTTTCATGTGACTCTTTATTTTGACTACTGATCCTCTGAATGAAGTAGACTTTGCTTCTCAGGAAAAAAAATTGAAGGAATTATGTCCCCATTCTTTGTGATCTTTGAAACTTGATCTAAAGTTATTCATCAAGTCTCTGTAAAAAATAGTTAATTTAAAGCTTTTTATGGACCCCCACATATGGCTGAGCAAAAGCAGGACGGCCAGCTCGAACATACATACAGCAGCTCTGTGAGCATACAGGATGTAGCCCTGAAGACCTGCCAGAGGCGATGAACGATAGGGAGAAGTGGCAAGAGAGGGTCAGGGATATCCATGCTGGCGGCACAACATAATGATGATGTTGATTACAAAAAGAACTTGCATTTAAAAACAGTTTGGATGGTTTCTGATTTCCTATTGAATTCCTGAATTTTTTCTTTCTTTTTTTTATTGCAGGCCATATTAAATGTAGACAAGAACAACTACAATGCTTTGGTTTTCACGGCAGTGGCTGCTTCAGAGATGGGTCAGCCAGAACAAGCTGTTAAGGCTTATCAACGAGCCATCGAAACAAATCCCAACCAGATCTTGGCTTGGCAGGTAACAAAAATTTATAACCATTTTTCTTTTTAAGTTTTTACAAAAACATATTTACAGAAAAGAAAGCTTTGAGCCAAATAATGTCTGAAAATTTCTATTAAAAAACACAATCCTAGAATTATAATCTAATGAATTAGCAATTGTATTGAAATGCTCCATTTAATGCTACAAATCTGTCATGGTGACTAATTTGCTCAAGGTATTAAATATATACAAATAAAGGTTTAGAAGTTTTAATATGTGACATGTAAGTAAAAAAGTTGGCGACCATAGTCGAGGGTGACCCTAAGGCTCCCTTTTCGATAGCTACTACACCAAGGTGTAGGGAAGGGCGCTACTCCTTTCCCAGGATTGCTCCACTTTACCCTTGATCTATACCTTATAATGCTGAGTGTTAAGCAAGGCGACATCAAGTACCATTTTTTGAGTCTTTGGTATGACTCGACCTGGGATTGAACCCAGGTCTCCCGGGCCATTGGAAAACACTCTAACCGCTAGGCCAACTTTTGGTAAATAAAAATAAAAATCTCCTAATTTGGATGTAGTTTGGTAACCATTTTGAATATCAATTAGTTCAGGAAAATTTTCTGGAAATAAATGCTCTAAATTTTTATTCATAAGTTGTTGATTTGATCCTCACTTATGGAGCTTAGAAGAGAATTGTTTATCTGTATACTGAAAACTCATCCTCTAATGGTGTGGGTGATTGTCAAGTTGTAGGTATTTGTTTAAATAGCATGCTCTTAAATAGATTGCTTTACAAGTCTGTAGATCTTCATGTTCTATATTATTTGCTCATTGCTGTTGGAAGACAGGGAAGCTAAGCTAAAGAATAATCCCCAACCTGACCTATTAGGTATTAATTCAAAGTGAACAGAAACTGCTTCACTTATAATTAAACTTGGTTTGCCAATTCCATTTTTAATACTGCACTTTCAAAGGTGTACAGCCATGAAAGAAAAAAATTGGGGTCCTGTTGAACCAAGTTGTTCATTTTGTAAATTGCTTGATCTTAAGGGAATACATATTTGTTGATATCTGGTGACCATTCTAATTAAAGTGATAATATGTCATTAGTTCTCCATTTTTCTTTAAACTTTTATTCAAATTAATTGATACGAGCAGCAGCAGTATAAGCTTAGAATCTTCATTATTTGTTGAATATGCTTCAAAAGATCTAGCTGTTTTTAATTTAATAAATCAAGAACAGTTTTACACAAATGTTAATAAGGTTGATATGCCATATATCCCAACTGTAGGATTTATCAGGTTGCGTAAGGCAATTAGTTGTGATAGCCAAGAGTAATTAATCGCATTAGCTAAGAGCAATCAGTCATGAAGACAGGAAACTCAATTCCTGAATGAGGAACAAGAGCTATTTATGGTACCTTGGGGCATCCCATTGTATAGATCGTCATTGGCTGCTTGTAAGTAAGTAAAAGTATTTTATTATGTAAACCAGTTTCAGTTTAGCATTGTAAGGAGGATTGCACTGAGCTACGACCTACTTTATTTTTGTCTGCCAGCTGGATGCGTTACGGAGGTATGTGTTATTGTTATTCTACACCAACCAACCAACCAACAAATTTTAATGAGTACATAGGTTTAAGTGGTAAATTGTCTTGAAAGTTAAGATCTCTGGCTTTTTGATTATTGATCTTTACATTTTGTCTGTTTAAATTGGATTTGATTTTGTGATTGCTTTCATAAATTTAGCAACAAGTAAAAAATACAGAAATGAAATTCAATTAATAAATGTCATTCATTGAAAGAAAACAATAGATTCTTTGCTTAAAGCAACATATTTTAATGATAACTGATGTGAAATGATAAATCCAACCTCCAAAATATACAAACACTTTGCTTGTTATCAACTCCTATTGTTCTGGATACCTCTTGAGATATGAAGGGGTGGGAGTGTTGAAATATTCTCTGTTTGACAAAGAAAGGAATTACCTTGAGCCAGTAGAGACATACATGCTACTTCACATAGTCATCAACATCTCACATGGTGTTTAGCAGGTTAGATTGTCAAACCATTTGTAATGTGTTCAGTTCTCACTAGGTGGCCAATACCTCTGGCCTTGTGCCACATTTAAGCTTAGCTTAGTAAATAACTATTCCACATATTCATCTCTCATGGTACGTTGTTACTCAAGTTTCTTTAACCCTTAAAAAATTCAATAAAATTAAAAAAACAAAAAATCATTCCTTTTTGGTTAGGCTAAGAACTTTTTAGCACTCCCTCATAGATACACTCTTTGGTTGTTAAAAGCCAACTAACAGTGGTTTATGATTGTTTTTACTACTAAATAAAATGATTCTCTATTTCTGATACTGGAGATATATATATGTCGGAAAATTTTTCTTCATCAAAGAACTTCTGTAATCAGGTTTTTTAAATTTTTTTTTTACTTTTTGTCTAACAATGACTTCAAATCAATTTGATAATTTATATTTTGCTTTTGATTACAAAATCTCCATTGAGATTAAATTTTCAGCAATGTTCTGCACTATATTTTCTTTATAAATTCTCTGATATTATTATTTTTTTTAAGGGACTGGGCAGTTTTTATGAAAAGAAACCAACAGAAGACAGTCAAACAGAACTCGTGAAAGTTTACAACAAACTACAAGAACTTTATAAAAGGTGAAGTTCATATATTTTGTAATTTCAGATTTTTATAACAATTCTGCAAATAGTCATTGTTATTTGAGGACATCAAATCTTTGGAAGAGTTTTTATTTTTATTGATTAAAAAATGATTTATATATTACACTTTATGTATCCAGTCAGCTTGGCACCAAATAGGTGCTGGAGTAGGGGATTTTCTAAACTGATAAAGTTTAAAGTGGCAAAATATTGCATATATAAATTTGTAATATATTACTGATTTAAGATATTTATTATTAATCATCATACCAATTTATTACAGCCTTGAAGCTTATAATTTGAAATAGGAAACCAATATTAGAGACTTAAGATATTGGAAAAAGCTGAAGTTTTTACCAACTAAATGGGTTGATATTTTGGTACTTTTATTTTCATACCTTATTGTACTTAATTTGGTTTTTATAACCGCAAAGTTGGTTCATATCCTGGTGTTAGATTGTTGTAACAAAATCAGATGATTGAACATTTTCCATACAATACAATTTACATTGACATTAACCTAACTTAAAATAATTGCAATAAGGAAGATGTAATCAAAGGCAAAAATGACCAATTTTGAAGTGATATTTGAAAGTGCTTAAAATGTTGAAATGTAGAACTTTGAAGAGCTTTTAACAGAAACAAACATAACAGGACTGAAATTAATAACATACAAATAACTTTGTCATTCTGAATGATATAATTTTCTGTTGTATATTTGATTAATCACTTTCTTCACTGTTGATCCATTTTTTAGGGGTGGGGCAATAGATAAAATTTGGGTTTGGTTACTTTGTTTAATGGCATATCAACTTTTGTGGGTTATTTAATGCCAAAGCCATCCATGTAGAAGAACAGCAGTGATACTATTGAACCCATAACTGGAGGGATAAGGGGTTTCAAACTTTTCCCAAGGATATCAATCCAAAAATGAATATAATAGCATGACTGGAGTTTGAACTCACTTACTTTGAGGCCACAGTCCAGCATGTTAGCCACTATGCCTTGGGGACTCACCTAGATGAAATTTTGCTGAAATGAAGAAATAGAAATTAAAAACTGTGGCTAGTGTAAAGATAAGTTTTATGTTTTTGTTTTGTTTTTTCAGTGATCAGGAAAAACAATTAGAGACTTTACAGAAGTTGGCTACTCTCTACTCTGAAATGGCATTGATTGAACAGGTAATTGAGCCAACTTCCTTGTGAAATTTTATGTTAATTTTAATATGAATTTCTATACATGAGCTTATAACAAATTAATGTAATCATTTTGCTAGAAAACTAACTCTATACAATATGTATCCTTCAACAGCATTACATGCTTAACTCTACTAACTAAAATCTAATTTGGTAACTGACATCATCCTTATTAATATATTCAAAGTTCAAGTAAGTAACTTCACTTGTTTCCAAATATCTAAAAATAGATTTAAGCCCTCTTATTTATTGATAACAGTAATAATCTTAACTTATATCTTTATGTCATTTAGAATATACGAAAGAATTGTTTAAAAACAATTCTTTCTTACATTAGAAAGATCACAATAATCTTAGTGAATATTTTAAAAGGTTATTGTGGTCCTTCTAATGAATTACAGAAGGAAATGCCCTGATGTATACTTTTTGGTACAGTGGATATGTACTGTCCCTATTTTAAACTCCAATCTATAAAGTTTTGTTGTTAATAGGAATGAAAGTTTAAACATTAATTATGGCTTCTAATAATACACCTACTTTGTGGTTGAAATGGTTAGGTATTTCCCGCAAATGCCAAAGGTTGGTGTTCAGACCAAGTTAAAAAGCTAAAGTTTCCAATACTTTCTTAGCAGGTAGACTCTCTCCACTTGGAGAACTGACCTGAGGTCAATATTTATTACATTTAGTAAATATCAATCTACAGGAAGACATCATAAGACAGGTCATACCCAGTAAACTGTGTCTTTGAGCCACATTTTGATAAATATTGAAAGTGCTTTAAAAGAATGAAAGGACTATATTTGTTTAAAAGAATGAAAGGACTGTATATTTGTTATAATATCTTAATTCTACTATTTTACAGGCTGTGTCTACCTATCAGAAGTTAATGGAGGTAGCTGGAGAAACTTCACAGAGAGGAATTACTGTTTTAAAGGAACTGGCAGAACTGCTGGAGAAAAACAAAGGACAGTCAGAGATGCATGAAAATGTGGTAAGCATAATAAAAAATGCATAAAATACATATTTTTATATATATATATATATATATATATATATATATATATATATATATATATATATTATTGGATTTGCATTTCCTTTGTTACATATGTGTCAATTTATAAATCTGTAAAAATTGTTAGTGAGCATTAAAATCACACATACACTTTGATATGTTTATAATAAGGAAAAGTACGAAATTTGGTTTTTGATTTTAACTGATTAAATGATATAATTCAATCATTAAAAATCAATCAATTTGTGAAACTCTTCATAGTTCTTCATAACTAAATACAAAAAGAGGGAACTCGTCAGTTCTTTTTTAAATCCGTTATGTTTAAATATCTCATGGATTCCATAGGTGAAATTTAAATTTAATGCTTTTTCAAAAACTGTTGTTTACTAATTGAGTACTAATTATAAACAAATTCTTAATTTTTTAGAGAACTAAAAAAATCTAGAAAATATTTCAAACAAAGGGGTATGTTTTTTAAAATGTTATTCTAAATGCAAACTAAAACAAGAAATTGTTTTACAAAAAATTTAAGATTTTTATGTCTTGGCTTCTTTTTATTGTAAGGACACATTTTTTATTCTTAGCTTTTTTTTAAAGGATATATTTTATTAACTTCCATTTGAACTTATGTATAATGTTACATTTTTAGAAGGTAAAAAAGAAAAAAAATTACAAAAATTAAATGAAAGCATTGTTTATCAATAACTAATTTTTTAAATGATTACTTTTCATATTTCTTAGAACAAAATTTATTCGTTTTTAATCAGTGTAAGTAAAAAAAGGTTTTTTAAAAAAAGAAATAAACTATTTATAAAATAAATACTTTTCATTTGAATTAGGACACGAAATTTTCTACATTGTTAATTCTTAGCATTTTTTTATCAAAAAAGAAAATAAATTAAACGAATACATTTTTATCAATGTAACTCAACAGGCAGTTAAGAATTGAATCTAAATTTTTGTCATATTTCTTTTTCAAAAAAGTCTTAAAAAAATGAAATTATAATGATGTTTCAAATCACTCATGAATTTAGGGTTACATTTTTTGAAATACATTTTAAATGTAAACAAAAAATTTCTAAAATAAAAGAATATTGTATTACTAGAATTCTTAGATTCTTTTATCATTAAGTTCTTAGAGAGTAAATAGAAATTTGAATAAAAACTATTCTGCTTTTTAGAATTTATTAATAAAGATTTTTCTCTAATTGAGCTCTAATTGTAAAAAATAAAAATTTATTGGATACCAAAAAAAAAAAAAAGAAATCTTAAAAATGTTTTAAACCTTTCTCTAGTATAGAGTTATATATTTTTATATATTATTTTAAATGTAAACCGAAAGAACTGAAAAAAAAAATTCATAGAATAAAAGAATATTTTTCATTTGAATTAATAGGTGAAATCTTTCAATTAAAGGACACTTTTTTAATTCTTAGCTTACTCCTCCCTTCATTCTTTCTATCTAACTGGTGTTTTTAAAATCTTTTTAGTTTGTTCATGGCCCAGGTACTTCTGCTAGTACACATATATATATATATATATATATACTTATTTATTGGCAAAACTATATATATATATATATATACTTATTTATTGGCAAAACTATATATATATATATATATATATATATGTATACTTATTTTTTGGCAAAACTATATATATATATATATATATATATATACACATACATACACCAGGGAAAGGAGTAGTGCCTTCCCCTACACCTCAGTGTAGTAACTATTGAAAAGGGAGCCTTCTGGTTGTCCTCAACTATGGTCACCAACATTATATATATATATATATATATATATATATATATATATAGTATTGCCCATAAATAAGTACATCTCTGAGATTTCTTTTTATAAAAAGTTAATTTCCTTTTCTTCTAAGCCAAAGACCCTGTGATTTTATTTTAAGCAAAACATTATATAATAAAAATGGATATTATTAGATATTATCTATTACCAAATTCTATAACACTGAAACTCTGTAACCAAAAATAAAATTGTAACCCCTGCGACCAAAACAAAATAGCATTAATACATATAAAGGGTGTAATTAATTTTTGAACCTCTACATATTTATCTTTTTAATTACAAAGTTTAATTGCTGTAGAGTTTGCTCATAGTAAAATTTACTGGTAATATGCAAAACATCCTGCAGACATTTGGAAACAATTGAGTCAAAATTCTAACTTGTCTATAGAAAAGCAAACTTGTTTCTCTAATCAAAAAAAAAATCTGGCTCTGTTCTGAATTATGCTTTGAGTAGGTTTAATCCAACTTTCTCTTGATCTTTAGATTATGCTTCACTTTATTCATTATAAACAGTTGCTATCTACTTTTGTTTTCTTAAAATCAGTTCATTATTAACTTCTTTGACGGATTAATCCGCAAAAATTCAAAAATATTTCCTAGTAAAACTTATTTACTACTTTTATCTGAGAATTAATTTTTATTTATTGCGGACTTTTTGTCCTCATCTTGGTAGTCTGGCCTTCTTCAGGTGATTTTTACCGCGACCTCGGATAGGAATGATGAGTCTTGTAACCGTATTCCCAGTAATTACTGCCTTCCATATTTGTTGTCTATCGCACCACGTAAAAATCACCTGAAGAAGGCCAGAGGTGAAATTTGGCCGAAACGTAGTGAAAGAAGAAACAACACACAAAAAAAAAAAGAAAAAAAAGCTACCAAGATGAGGACAAAAAGTCCGCAATAAATAAAAATTAATTCTCAGATTAAGAAGCCTCATCTCAAAATGATCCAATTAAAGACAATCACTACTTTTAGTTGGACTGAAAACAAAGATCTTTTATTTTTTATTTGTGTTGATTAAGACCGCATATAGATGTGTTTTAACCCAGTTGTAACTTATATTGTATTGCATTTACTTTTTCTTCTTCTAGTTGGCTTCCTGCTATAAAAAATGTTTAGAATGTCAGAAAGTGCCTTTAGATGACAAACAGTGGTTAACAGATGGATACATTTCAAGTTTGATGAAGGTAGAAATGATTTAATTTCAAACTCTTCATTGTCACTAACTTTCAAGAATTGTTGATGCACAAAATTTCACCACCTGAAAATTTGAATTTTAAAATTTGGAAATATTTTTCTTTTGTATAATTCAGTTGTAGTCAAAAATCAAGAAAATAGAAAGAAACAATTACATTTTTAGCTGTTGGACTAATATCAAAATCTAATATTTATATTTATCAACCCCTCCGCTTGGGCAGGATATAACACAAGGTCAATTTTTTTAAGAAGAGTTTAATAGGTTTGAATTCAGAGTTTTCCTTCTCCTAGACTAGTTGCCTCACCAAGGCTGAAGAACCTAGTCTGCCCTACTATTTACCCATAGCTGGAAGGAGAATAATTTGATTCATACCTTTCCCAAGGGTATTAGTGCTATGTGAAATGCAATCAGTCTCGTCAAAATCTAATATTTGTTACTATTGTTCAATGCAGAATAGTTTAACATTTCTAAATGATATAATTACATTTCTTGCATGGTCATCACACACACACACACAGAGGGTGTTGGTTGGAAAATATCCAACCACTTAGAATATCACAAGAACCAGTTCTGAAAGAGGATGTTACAGACTATTTTGAAAAGAAGAAGAGTTACTGGAATAAGTATGTGAGGTTCCAAGGGAATGAATACATTATTTTTCTAGCTAAGCTCTTCTTTTATCTATATTATATAATTGGATAATTTCTAGACAGACCTTGTGTGTGTGTAGATAATATATATGCTCCCCTACTCCTGTGAGGTTGAGCTCTCTAGCGAAGGAAGTAATGGTTTCCACTAGTGTAAAGCAAGGCTCTTCTAATGAATTGAGCTCTCGGTAGCTATTAAGCTGATATATGTAAACAAAACAAATGTGATACATAAGTGTTTAAATGTCCTTTGCTTGCACTAGTTTCTGCGTGGCTGAGTGGTAGAATCTTGGATTGGCGTTTGAGTCAACCGGGTTTCGATCCCAGCTTTGGGAATCTAGCATGTCTAGCCACACTGAAGAGTTGTGATACAATGAAACAGTCTGTCTTTGGATGACAATATATATATATATATATATATATATATATATATATACACACGCACATGCATACACAAGGTGTGACAATTTAATTCCCAGAATAGTCCTGTGAAAGTAAAGATTGCTTAACTGGTCATTATTGGTTGCTGTCACCTTGAAGTTTGGAAATAGCCCAAAATCACTGAAGTATAAGTCTGGTGAATAAGGTGGATAGTCCATTTTTGTAATGAATTTCTTATCTAGAAACAATCAAAGTCCTAATACATAATGTGTAGGAACATTGTTATTATAGAGAATCCACTTGTTAGTCCAGAGTTAAAGTTCCTCCAAACAATTTCTCATAACCCTTTCAATTTTTCCAAATCAATATCTACATCAACAATTTGTCCTTGTGCTAAGAATTTGTTGTAAACTAAACTCTTAAGATCTTAAACTGCAAATTATGCATTCTTTTTTTGGCCAATGTGGAATCTTTATTTTCCAGTGCCTGCTCTGTCATTTTGCGTCTGTATTTTTATTCTATATTAGTGCTAGAAATGTATAAAATAATACTGGGATAAACACAGGGTGGAACAATAAAATTGTTGTCCTAAAGAAAACAACACTACAGCTTTATTTTAAAACTTTTATTGAAAAAATCAATTCAGGTAACTTGATTATGTAGTAGAGCTGACATCTATTCAACGTAGGCGCCTTCAGCCTCAATCACCGTCTCGATACGGATCCGGAACTGGGAGCATGCCTTTTCCACAAGTGCAGGCAGTAGCTCGGTGAATACTCAGCAGATGGCAGCAATCAGGCTGGCTTTGGTGTTGTGGGAGGTTATGTTGGTGATGTTCTCGACTAATGACCAAATGAAGTAGTCCAGCAGGTTCAGGTTAGGGGAGGAGGGGGGCCAGTGAGAGAAGGGTACAAAGTCGTAGCACTCCTTCTGAAGCCAAGCCTGGGTCTCTTTGGACTTGTGGGCCAGTGCCAAGTCCTGCTGCCACACCCAGGGTCTGCCACCAGCCACCTGATTGCATTAGGGGATCACCACACTCTTCAGCACATCCAGGTACACTTTGGTGTTGACTTTCAAGCCGACTTCGAAGATGTGAGGTGTCATGATGTGGCCTTCACTTGAAACCACACCAAAGACCATAACCGTAGCTGAAAACTTTGTTTTCATCACCCTGGGTGCGTTGAACCGTCTGGATTTGCATTTTGAGGGTGCTGGCAATGGTCCTGTTGTCATAACTTGGATCGGTAGAGAGCATGATTTGTACAGCGGCGCATCTCCGATCTCGCTCATTGAACATTGTGTCACTTTCAGACATGATAGAAGGCTCCTATCGCTCTTGGGATTTGTACACAACTGGCCAACTAGTAGATGGTCTGCAACAAAAAAGAAAACCAGTTTTCATTAAATGGAAATGGAATCATGTCGTCTTTTCTAGGGCGACAATTTTATTGTTCCACCCTGTACTTTGAAGAAAACTAAGGTGTTTGTGTCCTAGGTAGGATATTACTTATACATATTGAATTGCTGGATATTGTCTGAATAGACTTTGCATGTGTTTGTGTGTATATATATATGTATACTCTAATTACAAATGTCTTTTGCTCAGTCGGCTGGGGCTGTAGAATACACTGACTGCACCTCTGCAGAGAGGTAAGACCCCCCAATGAGTGTCCTGCATATGACACTAAACAATCTGATAGTGAGGTTCCAGTAATGCTGGGACTTTGGGGAATATGGAGCACCCCTTCATTGCCATTGCTCCCAGGTCCACTCTGGCCTGGCGTAGGGCCCTATCTATGGGTTAAATAGAACTAACGGCATACTTATGCTAAACTGAACTGTTTGACTAAACTGAATAGCTTAAAATAGAAATGTTTTTGAGAAAACCGTACTTACATTTAAATTGCATGCTTATGCTAAACTGAATTATTTGAAATAGAACTGTTTTTTGACATTGAAACTGTATTTACACTAAACTGATTTGTTTAACATAGAACTGTTTTGACATTTAACTGTGTGTAAACAAAATCTGTACTTATGCTAAACTGAATTAGTTGAATTAGAACAGAATAAACTGAATCGTTTAAAAATGTTTTTGACAATTAAACTGTGTACTCATGCTAAACTGAATTGTTTGAAATAGAACTGATTATTTACATAAAAATGGATTTGGCATTAAATAACCTACAAAGGTTGATATGCCATAAAACCCAACCAACCAACCAATGTCTTACTACCTTATCTTACACATCTTGTATATTTTTCACTTGTTGAATTAGTTATTAATGAGGATGTTTGAGTTGCAGTTTTGGTGCTAAGATGACTCATCTGTAAAGATGTTGCACTTATCATTATATATATATATATATATATATATATATAAAATGAAATAAAATGTTGGATAATATATTTATTTTTGCATGATTGAGGAAAGCCATTTGCAAATATCAAAGGTGTTAATAATATAGATTAATTTGCATCTACCTTTCAGAACAATGATCAAAAACTTTTGACAAAAGAGATTACTCGATTGTTGGCTGTTGACCCTGATAATGAGAGTCTGATTGATTATGCACTTTTGTTGGAATTGGATGCAAACATTGGCAAGTATTAGGTTTCATTGTTATTTTCCTATGATTTATTGATTTGTATTGTCTGAAATTTTGAGTTATTATCTTTCTTAAGTTATTCAGATTTGTATTCTCATTTATATTACATCATCCAATATGTTCTTTAGCTTTTTCTCACTTTTATAATTTCATTGGGTAATGTTTTTCTCTAATAGATAATTCTAGATTAACATAAACATACATGCAAGAATCATGAGTCAGTTTGAAAAAAAATCCAGTTGCATATCCTGTGAGAATCAATACATATGCTTCTGAATTTGATGGCATATAAGACCCTCTTTTTTTTTTTCTAAAATGATTTAAAAATACCTCGCAGATCTTACTATGCAAAGTTGAAGTATCTGGTTGGCTAATGTTTGCCCAGGCATTGCAGACTACTTGTATCTTGCCTAACTCCATGATATTGTTATATTAAGAAATGAAGTTGAGTGTCTTATATGCTATCAAATATCATAATTATCACAGGGCATGTGCAAATCACTAACCATATTTCTGTAAGTTCTCAAAGACCAAAGCATGTTAACTTATAACTGCTTCAGTTCTGCCAAATATCTTTGTCTTAGCCATAATTGCCTGTAGCAATGGGTTTGAGCAAACTACTGTTTCCACTCAGTCAAGTGGTCCTGTTTATATTTTCGTTCATAGTTAGTCAGGTGATTGAGTAATCTGAACAGTTACAAACTCCATTTTATTTTCTCAAGTCTACATTTGATATGAAGTCATAGATTGTCAAGGAAAGTGGCTGTGATGGTTTGAAGAGTTAATATTTAAACACTTGGAGATGGAGATTGAAGTTAATTGATATAGACTCATCCAACTGATCTAAACTTGAAAATGAGGTCTCATTTATAGAATTTTCAGCAAGATCTCAACTTTCAATATGTGGTTGATGTCTCTACTTTTGGTTGCCTCTCATCCAAATCAACAAGATGAAAAGAATGATGAAGTTGGATGCAAGGTGGTCATTTCACAGTTTTGATCATCAGAAATTTCCACTTATCCATTTTTAAAACCACTTGTAAATAAATACTGGCACTTATTTCTCATCCTCAAGTCCTCTCTATCTAAATGTCTTGTCCTTTTAAAGAATGGGTTCAGAAATCAAAGGTAAGACTCTTTACCTTTAGACTCTTAAAGCAAAATTTATTTTTAATTTCTGATGAGTTAGAGGTTACTATTTTTACTTTTACTCAGTTAAACTTTGGTTAATTTCAGGTTTTCATACTGAGTGCTTCTTCAATGCATCCATCTGCTAATCTAACTTATCCTAATTAGTTTTTATATTTCTTTATGCTTATCAATTCTCTTGTTTAAGACTATATCTCACTTCTGCTATTGTCTACTTATAAAATCTAGCATGAGGCAAGACCCTCTAGGGCCACACTTATAAAAATAGCAAGGGTGAAAATATCAAATAGAATAGCCTGTGGAATAATAAAAATGGCAATATTGTTAAAAATGGAGGATATTTTGGCAACAAAGTAATGATAAAAATGTCAAGGATTTTAAGTCTATTTTGAATACTTGGTGAAATAATAAGGTAAAAGAGGAAAATAATTTTCTGCTTGAATATTGTCATTTGTAAATATCTTGGAAATTAAAAATGACAATGTTTGATTAAACATTTATAGATTTATTTAAGAATGTCAATATCTGAAATGGTAAAGAGTGATTTCTGTTTTTGTCGCATTAAAATATATGATTTAAACTTTATTCTTAAAAAAGACTCATCATAAAATCTCCATAGAATTTTACTATGCATATGTTTACATTCAGTAAACTCCTAAGAGTTTGAACTGTAATGAAATTCTTGATATAAAAAATATCTTCTTTTTTAAAATTATGACTGAGAGATTGGAAAAAAGAGAGTTTTTACTGTTACAATATTATTCAGTGTGATAGAAATATTTATTATTGTATTTATTTTTCAGGAAAGTTAATTCCATCATTTAGTAAATTCTTTACTGACTGTGTGAACAAGGCATCATCGTCTGTTGAGGAAACATCAGCCATTATGAAAATTTGCCTTGGTGCCTGTGCCATCATTTCAAAAGATTTCAATGCTGCCACTGAATTACTGAAAAAAGGTTTTATATCAATCTTTATTTACTATCAGTGTATTTTTGTAGTATACTTTATTTACTATCAGTGTATTTCTGTAGTATACTTTGCAGAGAAAAACAGTTTGTATTTTGAATTATTGCAATATATGATATTAGAATGTTGATATTATCAATAGTAATAAAAATTATAATGATAATTATTATTTTATTCCATGATTAATTCTTTTTATTATCATTCCATGCAAATGGAATTGTTTATAAAATCTATGATAACCAGTTTATCCGACTCTACCTTTTCTCTCTCTACAAACACACATACACACACAGACACACAGTTTAATGAATTTGACCATGAAAAACATTACTTATCCCAGTGTTTAGTTTCTGTCATTTCCTTTGAAGAAAACCCCTTGAGCATATATATATGTCTCAGAAGGTAGTGGCAAATGATCATACTACATACACTGTTTAAAATAATCTAAAACTTGAGGAGCACCTTTAACTGCATAAATAAACCTTACTTTCCATATATATATATATATATATATATATATATATAGTGATAATAAATAAATATATATTAGTTTTTATATATATTTATTTAATAACATGGATGCTTATCTACAGCCACAGTGTTCATGCCATCTTATTATGACAATCATCAGGCAGAGAAAGAAAGATATTGGAGAAATTGAAAGAATAAAAAAATACAGTCTAAATAATGTTTACATTGAGATTGTGTATATCACTTTTTGTGTGTGTATATGTATATGACAACCATATACTACAGTAAAGTAAGGTTTTGTGTGTGTATGACAACCATATACCACTGTAATATATATATATATATATATATATATAGAGAGAGAGAGAGAGAGTATTCAAGTAAGGTTTGTGTATATCATAACATATAAGACTTTCTTGTTTTAGCTGGGAATATTATTGAAAAATTTGGGTATCTACTGGAAAGCATTTAACTTTGCAAATAGATCAGGGAATTTATTTTACGCATTAAATAAAAGTGGGTCTTATATACCATCAATTACAGTGTGTGTGTACATAGAAACATAACTTTTAAAAGAAAACTTAATGGCCTGGTATTTGTAAAATGTCCCTTTAAAGTGAGAACTAAGTTTTTTTATTTATTGCGGAATTTTGATTCCAATTAAAGACAATTACAAATTCGGTACGGACCCGACTATGGAAGACCAGATAAAGAGAACAAATAATTGGATTTATAAGACTAAAAAATCCAACCTTGATCGCCCTTCAGGGCCCGTGGTGCAGTGGATAGAGGCATTGAGTCTCTACAGTTCCAGGTGAGCATTGTCAGAATATAGCGGTTTCAATTCCTACCCAAGCCAGCCAGAGGTTTACTTGGTCAAAAACGTGGTGCGATAGACAACAACTATGGAAGACAGTAATTACTGGGGATTCGGTTACAAGACTCAGCATTCCTATTCAAAGTTGCAGTTAATCACCTGAAGAAGGCCAGAGGTGAAATTTGGCCGAAACGTAGTGAAGAAGAAACAACACAAAAACTACCAAGATGAGGACAAAAAGTCCGCAATAAATAAAAAAATTAGTTCTCAGATTAAGAAGCCTCATCTCAAAATGATTCCAATTAAAGTCCCTTTAAAGATATACAAATTATTATTAAAACCAAATGTTACCAAAAGTTAAAGATATAAACGTACAAGATTTATTTTTTTTATTAATTTTTTTCAGGCTTACAACAAAAATCTTTGATTTATTGTGGTCATTACTACTTGACATTGACTTTGTATCATCTTCATGAAACAACACTGATTGAAAAGGCATACAACATGGGTATGTATGTATGTGTATGTGTGTATTTTGAATTGTGTGTATAATTATTTTGTAAACATAAATGACTTGATTAGATCTGGCTCAATTTAAATAATTCATCCTGCTGGCTGACCTTTGTTACCTTAATTGATCAGCTGGCTACCAAGAGAAAATCATGCTCCCAAGATGCAAGTTTCACTTACATTGAATACTTGTTCTTTGATTTTGATCCAAACTGTTTACCAATGATCATGGAATTATTATCTGAGGATGTTATGGTGGAGGGTAGCGGATATTAAAAATGAAAAAAAACATACTTGTCAAAAATTAAATCCTCATCATCATGACAAACACTGTAGCATTAAATCAATGGTTCCTTAACCTTTTTCAGGCTACTGTTTCTTTGGTTCTCAGACCATTTCCTTTACACTTAATATATAACAAACATATACCACTCTCTTGGTATTAGATCTACTGAAATTTCAAATAACAATTAATCTAACACTAAGTCTGTGATAATACCTATCTAGAGCTTTGGCTCTTGCACATGTAAAGATGCAAAAGCCCCATTTTCTAAGTTGTCTGCTCTTTGATCTGGCTGGTGTGTGGAGTCGAGATCACATCACCAAGATACAAACATTTCAATTTCAGCTTAAGAACACAAATTAAAACTACTTTCATATGTAATTCTATTTCAATTTTATTCTTTGTTAAACATTACTTGTGTGTGACTTAGATTTTGTTTTTTTAAAAAAAGAAAAGAAAAAATCCTTTGTTCTGATAGTAGCCTACTAACCTCTCAGTTTCCTTGAATCTTCCACTATTTTGGGAATGACTACAATAGAGCATGGAAGTATCCTTAAAATAATGGTTAGCATCATAGGAAATGGAATCCATGACCAAGTTCAAATCTATGACAAGACTGCCTTTCACTTTGGACTAATGCCCTTGAGAAAAGTATGAATCTATTTGTTCTCCTCCCAGCTATGAGCAAATAGTAGGGCAGGTTGGGCTCTTCAGCCTTGGTTAGGCAATGTGTTTAGGAGAAGGAAAACTCAGAATTCAGACCAGCTGTACTCTGCTCAAAAAATAACCTTGTGTTACATCCTGCCCATAATGGAGGCGTTGGGTAAATACATAGTGTAGAGTATGTTAAAATTACTATCAAACCCATGATTGTCTTAGGATACAAGGAAGCACAGACAGAAAGAGGAATGATAAGAAATAGTATTGCAGACTTAAGTAAATAAATCAACTTTATTTTGGTTGGTAAATCTATTGTACAAAGTGTCTCAGCTACCAATAGGCAAGTTTTTAAAAATATGTACTAAAAAACAGAAACCGCAAACCAAGTAATTGGTTAAGTCAAGATGTGTCTTGTAAATAAAGAACATTTGTTTCTTATGTAAACCATATGCTAAAATGAATAGGCAGTACTGAAAACCTGAGAAAAATGTGGAACTAGTAGATTTAAATACATCACAACCTACTTTTGGTGAAAATTCTTGGTAAAACACTTTATAATATATCCAAAAATGTAAACTATTTTTTACATTTTTTATGCCTAAATTAGAAGTTCATATTGACTAACCTCTTATAATCAGGTCCTTGTTATATGAAATAAACTAATAATAGAATTTACTACCAGGAAGACTGATGTTGAAAATTTCTGGGCTCTAATGTTGATTTAATTCAGTTAATCATACATAATAATAAGTAATTCATTGACTTCTGTGTATCAAGATGGTTGGGCCATTGGCCTAATGAGTAGAGTGTTTGCCAATGGTCTGGGAGACAAGGTTTCAGTCTCAGGTCAAGTCATACCAAAGACTCAAAAAATGGTACTTAGTATGGCCTTGATTAACACTCAGCATTATAAGGTATGGATCAAGGGTAAAGTGGAGCAATCCAGGGAGTGGAGTAGGGCCCTCCCCTACACCTCAGTGTAGTAGCTATTGAAAAGGGAGTCTTTGAGTCACCCTCGGCTAAAGTCGACTAATTGCTGTCGTTTTTACATAGATACAGGTTTTCCCCAAAGTTTTTATTAAAAAGTTCATCCATGCATTCCAAATACATTTGGATCCTCTCTTTGGATGGAAACTCTTGTTTTTGATTCCTCACAAAACATTTTATAATGTTATGAGTTGCTATCAGCTTTACATTCAGATACACAATCTTTTATTCCTTTCAAGAAGCCCCATTTTGGAATTTAGAATTTTTCTGATTTCTTAATGGTAATACAGTTACTCTATATAGGATAGGTAATTAAGTAAATTATTAGGGAAAGGCAGTATTTCTGCTAATGAACTTTGTAAATATTCATAATGACTTAGGTAAATGAAATTTATGAATAATATTAGTTTATTTGTTCAGTTGGTACATGAAATGAGATAAACATTGACTGTCCAATTACTTTTATACATATTATTATTTCATTATTAAAAGAAGTTCTGAAAGTGGAGCATTTTTCCACAATAGAATATTTTGTTTTTTCAATTTTCAGAATTTCAGATAAGAGATCAAGTAACTGTTTATTTATATGTATATTTTAATTGAGTCTTGTTAACTATCATCTCGTATAATTAGACCTTTGCACTATATCTTTCTTTGTAACTCATTGGTTATATTAAAATCGAAGAAAAAAGTCTCTGAAACTTGATTTTATTCAATATGAAATATATGTTTATAATGTGAATAGGATCATGTTGGTTTTGACTATTACTATTAACATTTAATTTGCTATCTAATGCTTTTTCTAGGCTCAGTGGAGTAGTTTTGATTTATGCTTAATGAATTTTTCTTTTTTTTTTTTTAATTTTTGTTTCAGCTCTTAAAGCCATTTCCAAAAAAGTTGGCTGCCTGACAATTAACCCAAATCGTTTGATAGCATATCTGCATATGCTCCAGGCAAAGATGTATCTTCAGCAAACTTCTCTTGGAATGGTTAACAACATGGTGAACATTCTTCAGGAGGTTTGTTTCTTATGATTATTTTCATTTGCCTTGTCATTTGAATCAAGATTTTGTTTTAAGTTGTGTAATAGCAATAATAAATAATAAATAACTCTTATAAACCAGCTCGCCCATCACATAGTTCCTCAGCAACCAAACTACAGAGACAGTTCAACTAAAATTGATCATTTAGTCTGAACACTACAAAAAGTGTACAACTTACTATGCAATGTTGATTTCTCTATTCACACTGTTATGTGTGTGTGTGTGTGTGTGTGTGTTTTAGCACTTTTCCTTATTCAAAGAATTACTTCTCTTCTCATTGCTTTTTTTTTTCAAGACAATCAAGAATTTGTGCACTTAGTAACTTTGAAGACCTAATTTCAATCAAAGTTCTGTTTGGTATTACTATAGCAGAATACGATAATACTTCTGTGTGGTCTGGGAGACCTGGGTTCAATCCCAGGTCGCGTTATACCAAAGACTTTTAAAATGGTACTTGATACCTCCTTGCTTAACACTCAGCAATATAAGGTATGTATCGAGGGTAAAGTGGAGCAATCCAGAGAAAGGAGTAGCGCCCTCCCCTACACTTCGGTGTAGAAGCTATTGAAAAGGGCGCCTTCTGGTCACCCTCGACTACGGTCGCCGACTTTACTTACTTTACTTATTGTTTGATAATCAGAGTTGTCTGCAGTGACAAGGAGACCTTTCTGCTTGGCAAAGTTGCCTTCAGAGTGCTAAAGGTTGATATGTTTCACTTGATACACTCTTTGGTTTTCTTGTATTGTCTAAAGTTTCTAGATGAAGTATTTACATTCTTTCATAGATTTTTCTGGCTCCTGTTTTCATCTTTGTTATTTTTAATTCAGTATTTCAGCCAATATATTTTTCAGTCTTCCTGCATTGTCTGAAATTCTGAGAAGTGTTTTAATTTTTCCAAATATTCAAATTGTTATCATTCGTGTCATTTTAAACATTATTTTGGATAATACATTAATTAGGTTTCCTCTGTTTGTATCTGGTTTTTAGAATTAGCACTTTGTTTTCATTTCATCGTTTTATGAACAACATACCAATCCAACAAAATCCAAAGAACATGACTTTGCTGAACTATATGTATGTTTTAATTTGAAAAGATGCAAATAAAGAAGAAAAACTAATGCATTTTAAAGACCTAAAGAAGACTGTTGGTTATATCAGTCAAAACATGCTGTTAATAACAATTAAAATCAAGACATGAATTAAAATAAGACATTGAACAACAGAAACAAAGTTATTTTTTTTTTTTTAGATTATCTTTATCTTTTGATCCTGCAACAAAAGATAATTCTGTGGAGTCACTTGAAATATCAAGTCATTCTACCATCTCAATTGGAACAGTTTATTGATAAAGATATTGAATGGTAATACAGATACACTCTTGATTTTCAAGCTCCATGCCAGATGATCCATATTGCTGGATGTAGTTCCCAAGGATCAAAACACAGTAAAACTCAAAATTCAAAATAAATCCAAGTGTAGAAAATATGGATATTGAAACTGACAGCATAATTGCAGACCTTAAATTAGTGGATGTATATGAAAAATATAAAATGGATCTGCAAAGCAAGACTGCATGTGAGGCAGAGTTGTCTACTAATATTTGTCTCACACTCTAACAGTTCATTTAATAAGAATTATCAACAAACTATTCACTTGCAAATTGTATATAGTAAGTAAAGTTGGTGACTGTAGTCAAGGGCAACCCGAAGACTCTCTTTTCAGTAGCTACAGCACCGAGGTGTAGGGAAGGGGGCTACTCCTTTCCCTGTAATTTGTATATACTAAAACAAAAAAACAGGATTTGGTATTGGATGCCCCCACCCCCTCAGAGGTTGATATGCCATTAAACAAAATAACTATCCAACCAACCAAACTATTTGCCTACAAATCACTTTTGAAAAAAAAGAAAAGATCTGGCATTAAATAACCCACAAGGATTGGTATCCCATTAAGCACCAGCAATTATACTATACTAACAATAATCCATCTTTGACCCAATAATTATACACATTTCATATTTTCAAAGCTTTAGGATTGTTGGAAACTAAAATCAGAAGCTTGAATTAAACAAATATTAATTATTAATTAGTGGGTAGAATGTTTGGTTGAGTGGGTAGAATGGTACGGGAGACCTGGGTTCAATACCAGGTTGAATCACACGAAAGACTTTAAAAATGGTACTTGTTACCTCCTTGCTTAACATTCAGTGATATAAAGGTACGTATCAAGGGTAAAGTGGAGCAATCCAGGGAAAGGAGTAGCGCCCCCCCACACATACACCTCAGTGTAGTAGCTATTGAAAAGGGGGCCTTCTGGTCACCCTCGACTTCAGTCACCAACTTTACTTTTTAAATGTTTAAATACAATCTATTGATATAAATGATGAACACAGTGCTGCCTGTGACTACTCAGTGAACTTTTATGAGAACAACAAGAAATTCAAGTATTTGTAATTTTATCCAGATTATAAAAGAGGTTCTCTTTATCAGTTGTCTGAAAATTGGTAGTGTACCTGTCATATGTTGAATTATTCCCTTTAATTACTTGTCTTGACATTAATTTCTCTACTCGTTTACTAAACTTAGTTTACCTATAATGCAAGGTCAGAATTATGAGGCACCCAGTGGGAATCAAACTCATTCTTTTTTATAAGTGCACTTGAAACTTATGTATTTTGCTTTTTCTAATAAATAATTTGTCCTGTATTTACCACAAAATCAATATATTAGTACAGTTGTTTTTACCTATATATCTTACTCTTGTTTTTATCTATATATCTTACTTTCCATGTTATCTGATTTATTTACTACATCTAGTATTTATTGACAAACAATTTGGTATTGATAAAGAAAGGCTATAAATGGTAGTTATATTAAGTCTTTTATTATTAATATTCATTGTGATCTCTTTTATAAAGTTCTGAGATTGAATAGAGGTTAAATTTACATGGATCTGCTACTCTTGCACTGATGGAAAGCAGATGAAGTTTATTAAAATACAAAGACATTTTTCTACCAAATTACAGACAGTTTAGGTAATGTTTAAAAAGATCATTTCAAGAATCTACCTGGAAATCCACCTGAAATCACTGATAAACCTACAAAGATATTATTTGTAGCCTACTAGACGTCAAACAAAAACAGTTTATGGCAGGAGAACTTGACGTAGTACTAAAAAAATGAAACACATAAAAGCTGCAGGGCTCAAAATACCTCCTGAAGTATAGAAGACAAGAAAATTTGACAACATACTTTTTCAATTATATAATGCTGTGAATAAACAAAACAAACAGAGAAATGGATAAAAGGCCGCATCCTCTCTTTTCCAAGAAAGGTGACCTTAGAATCACTAGGAACCATTGAGACATTACTGCTAAAGCTGCTAAGATTTATAAGTTCTGCATCCAACCTGAAGTTTAGATAATTCTGAGGAAAAATCAGAATGACTTTCAGTGAAATTAATTCACAACTTCACAAATTCTGACTATCCATTCAATCATTAAAAATTACATGCAAAAAAATCTCAAGGCAACACTATTGTTCATAGATTCCTCCAACAGAGGAACAATGGATGGTTGGTTAGTTTTTATAGCATATCAACCTTTGTAGGTTATTTAACGCCAAATCCATTTTTATGTAAATAGTCAGTTCTATTTCAAACAATTCAGTTTTGTATGAGTACACAGTTTAATTGTCAAAAACATTTCTATTTCAAACTATTCAGTTTAATCAAACAGTTCTAATTCAGCTAAGTATAAGTACAGATTTTGTGTACATGCAGTTAAGTGTTAAAAACGTTCTATATATAACTATTCAGTTTAGTGTAAGTAGAGTTTCAATGGCAAAAACAGTTTCATTTCAAACAATTCAGTTTAGCATAAGCATACAGTTTAAATGTAAGTATAGTTTAATTTTCAAAAACATTTCTATTTCAAGCTATTCAGTTTAGTCAAACAGTTCCATTTAGCATAAGTATGCAGTTCTATTTAACCCATTGATTGGGCCCTATCAGGTACTACCATTCCGGGCCAGAGTGGACCTGGGAGCAATGGCAATGAAGGGGTGCTTAGCATTCCCAGAACCTCACCATCAGATTGTTTAGTGTCATATCCAGGACACTTATTGGGTGGGGTGGGGGTCTTAACCCTCTGCAGAGAGGAACAATGGAGCAAATGCTAATAGTATATGGTCTTCTCAATGAAACTGTTACTGCTTTACAAAACCATCAATGCAGTGGTTTACTCTCATGATGGTGACACAAATTTCTTTGACATTGTTGCTGGATTCTTGCAAGGAGAGACATTAACACCGTATATGTTTATAATTTGCCTAGATTATGTGCTACAAATGTCAACAGATAGTTTCACATGAAAAAAAAAAAGAAACAGACAACATTCCACAGAAACAATGACAAATGCAGACTACATAGATGATCTAGTGTTCCTCACAAATACACATGCTGCATAGCCTGAAACAAACAGCAGGAGGCATTCGCCTCTATGTGAATGGGAATAAAACAGAGTTATCGAAACGAGGTTAACGAAAGCATGGACAGCTATCAATAGGCTATCGACTATATGGAAATCAGACCTAACCGATAAAATGAAACGCAGTTTCTTCCAGGCAGCGGTCACATCGATACTGCTATATGGATGCACTACATGGACGCTAACAAAACGGCTGGAGAAGAAACTAGATGGCAATTACGCAAGAATGCTGCGTGCAATCCTGAACAAGTCCTGGCAGCAACACCCCACAAGACACCAACTGTACGGCCACCTGCCCCCTATCACGAAAACTATTCAAGTTAGACGAACCAGACATGCAGGACATTGCTGGAGAAGCAGAGATGAACTCATAAGAGATGTACTCTTATGGATCCCCACACATGGCCGCGCAAAAGCAGGACGACCAGCACGAACGTACATTCAGCAGCTATGTGAGGATACAGGTTGTTGTCCTGAAGACCTACCTAGGGCGATGAACGATAGGGAGGAGTGGCGAGAGAGGGTCAGGGATATCCGTGCTGCCAGCACGATATGATGATGATGATGATATGTTTTAAACAAGAAGGAGCCATCTCCATTTTAAGCAGCAAGTCTCTAAAATTAGTAGACCAGTTCCCATACCTCAGCGGCAATATCTCATCTACTGAAAATGATGTCAACATCTCTATTGGGAAGGCATAGACTGTTATTGACAGGTTATCAATCATATGGAAATCTGACCTCTCTGATGAAATAAAATAGCTTTGGCTATGTCAGTACTATTATATGAATGCACCACCTGGATTCCAACAAAACACAGAAAGAAAAGACTAGCTGAGAACTATACAAAGATGCTATGTGCTGTTTTGAACAAATCCTGGAAGCAACACCTCACGAAACAGCAGCTTTATAGTCACTTACCTCCCATCTCACAGGCCAGCTAATTTAGATGAACAAGAAATGTTAAGCACCACTGGAAAAGTAAGGATAAACTCCCAAGTGATGTTATGGATGTGCCAATGTTGACCAAACAGTAAGGACTTTCATACATAAGCTCTGTGCGGATACTAGATGTAGTCACCAGTAAGGAACAATGGATGATAGGGACAGATGGTGAGAGAGAGTCTGGGAACTCCATGCTATTATCAAAACTTGATGATAATGAATGAAATTACATGGATCAGAATAAAATTAAGAAGGGGAAAAAATTACTTTAAGTCTCTTTGGATATAGCAATTTTGTTGGAAATCCCAAGAAGCTACACATTCTCAACAAAAAGTCAAATAAGAAGAAAGACAAATACAATAAAAGTAATGTTGTCTATTGAAACATTCTTTCAAGATTCAAATATTTGTGATATCAGTATGTCTTCATTGACATCAAATCATTTTTCTTATGTAATAAAGTTCTGAAAACTCATTGAGTAAATGTTTACATATTTCCTTTGTGTATCTTTTCAGACAAAAATTGAAGACAAAGAGATTGTTTTAACCATTGCTTACCTGTATATAAAGTTGGAGAAATTCGAACAAGCAGAGGTAAATACCATCTTATTTTTTCACTCCTCTTCCTTCTTCTCTTCCTCTTGTTAATCTGTTGAATATTTTTTAGGCAAGTTTGTCTTCAAGAATTTTTCTCTGTTCATCTCAAATTGTTCCATGTAATCTATATGCATTCTAACACCTTTTATACTCATCATGCCTTGTTTCGTGGCAATTTTTTCTTTTTTACTTTAATGAAATTTCATCTTATGAGTAAGATTTGGGAATAGGATAGGCATTCAAAGAGATACAACACCATATCAAATGGACATTAAAAGAGATACAATACCATATCAAATGGACATTAAAAGAGATACAACACCATATCAAATGGACATTAAAAGAGATACAACACCATATCAAAAGTGGAGTTTCAACCAACAGAAAACTCTCTAGAATATGTTGAATCCTTAAGGGACTGTTTTGAAGAAAATTAATATTTCATTCATTATTCATTTCTGTCTTCATAAATACAGCTTGAAACTCAATAGTTTTTGAACACATTTTGTACTTAAGAGAAATATTAGTCTAACATTCTTGTATATTTTACTTGAACTTGAATTTAAATTGTGCATTTAATGTTGATTACTTTTTGATTAAGTTAGTTTAAAAAAAGATAATTTGAAATTAATAAACCAATCTCCAATTTGAGTTTTTACTTCATCTAAAGCATGAAAAATTAATAGTTGGTTTGGAATCTGTAAATATTGTTGGTGTAAAAAAAAGCAAATGCTGATTCTGAAATTCATTGCCTGGCAACAAAAACAATGCTAATATTTATATAGAAAATGAGATTGTGTAACATATTGACCTCCGACCCGGCCAAGCTGTCAGATGAGAAATGCACCTGTGTAAATAACAGGTTCATCCTGTTGAAGATACCAGGGGATAACCTTGACTGTCGATGGGTTGAATTGAGTGCGAATTGTGACACCACAGGAAGCAGGTGGGCTCAAACAATGATATAAACTGGGTGCAACAGGAAGTCAGTTAGTTGGAGATCAGAGTTTGAAGTTAGTTGTTGCAGTCCGAGGAGCGAGAAACCGGTCCCAGCAGAGAGCTGGGCCCCCGGTTGAGCAGCCCAGCAGAATGAGAAAGAATCGCTGCTATAGCCAGAAGAGCTGGGGTCAATATGTTGCAGTCTTTGTTCAGTCTCCAACTCACCTCTCATACAATAACCTTTTCGTAACCATTTCGAATAAAGTGTGAGAGGTATATTTTTCTAAAGAACTGTGTCCGCTTGTCATTGTTGTATTGACTATGTTTCCGCACGTATATGTGTATGGTTGCATATGTATTTTGTGACTATGCAACAATTGTATTAACAGATGAAATAACTTGGATAAAAAAGACAACACTTGACAAGTCTTCCTAAGTGATTTAAAGATCAAAGACCAATGAAATAATTAATTGGAGTCAGCCTGCTGTATTTTGTATTGCGTTTTTATTTTCTTTACTGGAAGTAATTCTAATTTATTATTTTCTGTGCCTCTTTAAAAAATGACATTGGTGCTCTGATCTGCAGGAGTATGCTGACAAATTGTCTGAAGCTGTAGAAGATGCTGAAGTTATTGCTTTGAGGGGCTGGATCCACTTTCATAAAAGGGATTTGCCTAAAGCTTTGGAAAAGTAAGTAGAATAGCTCTTTCTGATCCATGTTATCTTATAGTTCCTAAAGGTTCATGTTTGCCTTAGATATTTTATAGGATGTTATATCTATGTATGTGTCTTACATGCATTTATTTACCATATACACATATAAACCTGTCTATACATATTTTTTATAAGGATATGTAATCAGTCAATTTTAGTTTAGTATATGCTGTATGTGTATATATATATACATACATATATATATATATTAAACTAATGTTCTCATTATTTTGTATATAACCCTAATCTAGCAAAAATGGCATATCATAGTAAGATTTTTATTAGGGCAATACACTTCAAAATTAGTATCCAGTTCAATTTACAATTGAATGATAATTTTGTGGAAACTCAGTTTGTGCTGATTCTCATTTTTAATCTAGCTTTATATTGCTAAAATTTTCATCTTTGTATGTTTGTAACCCAATAAAAATAGCACATTGTAGTAAGATTTATATTAGAGCAATACACTTTAAATGCTCTTAGAAAATTTGGTGAGTTTGTACCATAGCCAGATACGGCTATGTGTGAAATGGACATATAATGTTCATATATATATAACATAGAACATAGGAATCTCGAAACACGAAAAACACTTACGACTTCTTAGTTCAGGTACGAAACTTTTTATTACCTTTGAGTTTAAAGGCTCTTCGACATAAGGAGAGAGATACACATTCTTTCTATTCTGGCTTTGTCATCTGCCCCCCCCCCATCTCGTGTGACACTTGCTCAAGGTCTCCGCGAGCAAGCGAAAGTCAACCGTCTTCTCCCGAGCCAGGTCTCAACTCTACTAACTGACTTTTTCAAAATCCCAAAATGCTCCGCACACTTCCGGTGCATGACGTCATTCACACTTGCAAGCCTCGTTTCCCATCTGGGCTATTGTGACATCTCTGAGTGACATGTCTGTTCCGCCCGCCCGCACGCGTGAACACCTGTGTTAATGTTGCACCTAAGTAACCCATGCACTGAGCCGATAAGTTCTCAGCCTAACTAAACCCAAAGGCATAAAACAAAATCCCTCGGCCATTATATTACAAGTTTGCAATTGTTCTAAACATCATTTTTAATCATCCAAATTCTCAATATAATGAAGGTAACTATGAAATACTAATTAAAATCCTTGACTTTTTATGAAATAGAAGCATCAATATTATCACAGACCTGTTATAATGGAAATTCAGAGGTTTCATAGATCTTTTTGTATATAATAAAAATGTGCACATATGTCAGTATGAAAAATTACATTATTCTAAATTCTATTTTATTATCAGATGGTGGCACAAACCAACGTTTTTTTTTTTATTCATATAAAAATTGTAATATTCACAAAATTTTCCTTTCTTTTCTTATTAAATTGCAGATTGTCTAATGCAGTATCCATGGAGCCCAGTAGCAGTAAATTTCATCTCATGTTGGGTCGTACATATTGGCAATTGAAGGATATGTCCTCTGATTTGAGCACTGAGGAATGTTCACAGAAATGTTTTGCATCCTTATTGCAGGTGAGAGGAAGTTCATTTTCCTAAGTTGTGAATAATCTTGTATTAGGCTGTAATAAATCATGGGTGAAACATTTAAGATCCCAAGACTTTTAATATTAATCATCAGAATTATTAATAATGTACTGGGCCATTGGCCTAATGAATAGTGTTCACCAATGGTACGAGAGTCCAGGGTTCAATCCCAGGTCAAGTCATACCAAAGACTCAAAAAATGGTACTTGATGCTGCCTTGCTTAACACTCAGCATTATAAGGTAAGGATCTAGAATAAAGTGGAGCAATTTTGGGAATGGAGTAGCACCCTTCCTTATACCTTGGTGTAATAGCTATTGAAAAGGGAGCCTTCAGGTCCCCCTCTACTAAGGTCACCAACTTTTTACTATTACACTGGGCAACAATTTTTTACTTTTTGAATGTTGTCTAGATTTCTACAAGTGATTTAGGGTATTTTTGCACTGCTGAATCAGGAAATGGCATCCGTTTCTCTTCATCAGGTCAGGTTTTTGTGCTAAGTTGATTTGAAAAAAACCAGATCTTGTGACAAAATTGATTACATTTTTGTGGCATTATCAGCTTATTTTTGTCAACACATATCATCCTAAGAGAAGAAGATGTTTTGCTAACAACATATATTGATTATCTGATTGAAACATCGATTACTGTAAACTGAATGGTGGGCATTGCTAAAGGTGAGTACACATAAATTGCATGTTGCTTCCCCATTGTTCAAACTTCAGGGCTTGAACTTCCGTTTCTTCAAACTCCTGGAATGTTCAGTGGCAGGGAGGTCTCTCTTCAGATTCCAACAGTAGTCAGCCATCATGACTGCATCCCAGTGACCCTGATACCTGGTCTCCATCTCTTTCAGGTCCTGATGGAATCTCTCCCCCTGCTCATCACTCATTGAACCCAGGTTCTCGGGAAACCAGTCCATGTGTGAAAATAGGTAGTGCATCTTGACACTCATGTTGCAGCCCAGCTTTCTGAAAGCAGTCAGCATGTTGTTGACAAGTTCTGCGTAGTTTCTGGCCTTATTGTTGCCATGAAAGTTCTTCACTACCAGAACAAATGCCTTCCATGCTTCCAGTTCCACTTCGTTCATTGAGTTTTTGAACTCTGGGTCTCTGATGTGCTGCCGGATCTGAGGATCGTCAAAGATGCCAGCTTTCAACTTCTCCATGGTCAATCCTGGAAAAGCCTTGCACAAGTAAGTGAAGCAGTCACCATCCTTGTCCAAAGCCTTGGTGAACTGCTTGATTAAGCCGAGCTTGATGTGCAGCGGTGGGAAAAGTATTCTGTCTTTGTCCACTAGAGGGGTTGTTGATGACGTTCCTTTCTTTGCAAAGCAACAATTCCTCCTGCAAAGGCCAGTCCTTCGTGTAATGTTGAGCACCAATTTTTGGAAGATTTCGAGGTTTTATGACTTCAAACTGATCCCTTTTTGACATAATCACCCAGAGCTATCGGACTTGAATATTTCTTGTCATTAAAATAATCATTTCCAATCAAAACAATTATTCAACATGGCATTTTACTCACACCAACTTCTTCTAAAATGCTCCACACATACATACATGTGAACAAAAACGTGAAAAACGTCATGTGGCCATAGCTCAAAAACCTGACCTGATTGAGCAAAACCAATGTGATTTTTGGATTCAGCACGTCAGATTCATCCTAAATCAGCTAAATAAATGCCGACAACAAATTTGTTGTTGACCTGTGTTATTAATAGTTGGGATCACATTTCATACAAATATTTCTTTTCCCTGTTATTTGCTTGTCTTAACTTTCATTATTGTCTAAATATTAAACACAGAAAACCTCATTCTAATTCAAACATTTATTTAGGCAAAGACTGTCTTAATTTATGGCAACCTCCACTCTCTTTTTATTTTTTGTGAATTTCCTTGTTCTAAAATAGGAGTTGTTGCTGACAACTTCTGTGAATGCATAGGGTCTGAAAGAAGATAACTATTTTCATCTTTCAAAATTTTTTCTATCCTATCTGTTTGCACTTGGAAATCTAGAGTTAATAGTTGTGTTTCTATCAAACATCTAATTTGCAATTTTATTTTTAGTTTCTATGTTTATCTACTTTTTTATAGAGTTTTCATCACTATTTGCATCAATTAATTAATCTACTTATATACAAAATACAACACACACACACACATATATATAAAATTGGTCCTGTGACCTGGGCCCACTAAAGAATAATGAGAAATTCCATTGTTATTGTCATGTAAGGCATTAATTGAGCTATCAGAAAAAAGAAAGAAATCATAGAAAGCAAAAAGAAAAGGAGGATAAGTTGGAAAGAAATGGAAATAAAAGAAAAGAGAGAACATAAAGGCATACAGAGAAAAGAGAAGACTCTATACTTCAGTCTCCTCTTTATAATGATCGATTTGGTTTGGTTTTATGGCATATCAACCATTATAGGTTATTTAATGTCAAATTTTTTTTATATATAGATATTAGATACATGATTTCTTTGCACATTTTGTTGATCACATTTTCATATGTGCCTGAGCTCATTTTTCTTTTGCACACAAATGGTTTCAAGTATTGCTATGTAACAGTAACAATTTAACATGAATCATTTGTTTGCACACATTTAGATATATATGATAGGAAGAAATATAAATGGAAAAGTGGATCTGTTGTCAGTGTTTAGTTTATCCACTTTTCCATTTATTTTTCTTTATATCTTTGGATTTAAAAAATTCACCATTTCTGCATATATATGATATATAAAAGATTAGTTTGTCGGTAATTTCATTTTTAAATGAGTTAGTAACTAATTTGTTTGCACACTAGTATTGCTATTGTTTCTACACAGTTAAATGGTTGCAATTGTTATTCAATACTCATAATTCTATTCAGTATTAATCATTTATTTTCACACTGTGAAGTGGTTACAAGTATTGCTATTTAATACTAATTATTCTATTCAATATTATTCATTCATTTGCACACAGTTAAATGGTTCCAAGTATTGTTATGTATCACTAACACTTCAATTAAAAATCAGTTATTTGTTTACACACAGGTAAATGATCAAAAATTTCTATTTCTAACAATTTAATTTGGTAGAAGTCATTTGTCTGCACTCAGTTTAAAAGTCAAACAGTTCTATTTGACCCAAAGATAGGACCCTTTCAGGTGCTACCCACAATGAAGAGGTACTCTGCATTCCCCAAGTCTCATCATCCAATTGTTTAGTGTCATATCTAGGACACTCATTGAGAGGGGTGTCTTACCCCTTTGCAGAGATCCAGTTGGTATATTCTGCAGCCCCAGCATACTGGGCTGGAGTTATGAGATTTGAAAAAGAAGACTTAGCATTAAGTGCATTTCTATATGTAGATAATCCTGTCATTTAAAATAATAATAGTGATAATCAGAATGATGGAATTGAGCTAAGTTATAATGAGAAGTTACTTTCATTTATAAATGTTCTGAAGATAAAAATATTAACAAAATCAAGAACATTTATTCTATTCATTAAATCCTGTAGTTTTTTATAAGGTTTCAAAAAAAGTTTTTTTCTTCTATATTTGACACTAAAACCTATTAATGGTTGGTATTTTTGCATCTTGTATAGCATCATTTGAAAATTTGTATTTTTTCTTTTTAAAAATTATTCTTGTTAACACAAAAAAAATACAGTATTTCTTATAAGTTTGTTTTGTTAGTTTATTCTTTTTTATTCTAAAATTATAACTCTTTCTTTTTGTAGGCTGCTAAATTTGATCCATATAATGGAGAAATTTTTCTTTACCTTGGACATTTTTATCTTCATGGCCAACAAAATAAAGAGTAAGTCATTGATTTTGATTTTTATTGTTACTATTTCAATGAAATGATTTTAAAAGCAAAAATATATTTGTTAATATATCATGAAACACTGATGGGGCAAACAAAAGTAAGAAATGTGGTTCTAGGTTAAAATTCTGTTATTTTTGCAGTTCTATTATCTTCATGGATAATTATTATGTTTAAAATAAGAGACAAATTGTCATTCAAAAGACAATCTGGTAATATGTTGGACTGAATATGTCATGGTTTCTGGTTCATTCCTTGATTACAGTATTAATATATTTTTTGAATTTATTTTCTGTTGTTGCCAACTTAGTTAACTTACCAGTCGACACCAAGTGAATATTCATCTAACCAATGAGAAATTATTGTTTGCATATTTCCACAATGTAATGTACACAATGTTTTATCATCTTGAGACTATTCTGTTTAATAGAGGTAGTGAGATACTAGTCACTTCCCTTCAAATTACAACCTGTATGGTTTAATGTGCAGGGTGACTTTTCAAAGCAACATTTTTGTGAAAATACACTTTATACCATTAAAAATTAAAGAATATAACATTTTGATGCTGGGAATATACTTTTTCTTTTGTGGGTAGTGTCAGGTTTTATCATTTTTGGTCATCTATACTTCAGTGGTTTCATAGGACACTCATGTTTAATCAGGTTTTTATCATGTGTCAGAAAAACTGACTCAATAACTATTTTACTTTACATGCAGTGGCAACTCTAGCCTATTTTTGCTACTCGTGACCCCCCCCGCCCTCTGTCAACTTCAGTTCCCAACCCGTGGTCCGTGGACCCAAAGTAAGTCATCATAGTTGCTATTGCGTGATTCTCCATTGTATAGCACAGATTGACAAATGTACCTTGCATGGTGTTTTTTTTGTAAACAATCAAGATACTATATAATTTGTAGTCTTGTTAATACAGTAGATAATTTTTTTTCCTTTCAAAAGTATAGAAGAAAAGAGAAGATGTTCATTACTATGACGAGAAAAATATGTTTATTAGAATAAAGAAACTGATGACAATATACACAGGCACAACTAGTAGTTTCAATTTCGCTTAAAATAAAGATTATTTGTTGAAAATGTATTCAAATAAACAAATTTTAGTTACAGAATGTAATATATGCAACATTCATTAAAGAAATAGACATCTGTTAGTGAAAAAACGAATTAAAACACGCCGTTTAACCAACATTTACCATAGCGATGATGATGACATCGGCAACGGCTCTAATCTGCTATCCCCCCTCTCTCTCTCTTTCACTCTCTCTCTCTCTTGGTCCCTCTCCCTCTTCCTAATACATCTATCAGCAGTCACACGTGCTAAGATTTTTGAGCACAGTGTTAGGGTTGCTCTTGCTATTGGCAAAATATACACCAAAAGCGTATTTCTCTAACATTACTGTTATTATAAGGGTCTAGTGCCTGGCATGGATTGGGCATTCAACATTATAGCCGATTTTATGGGATGTTCAATGAATCTGACAATGGCCGGACAAAGACCATCCGTTCAAAACAGCATTGTTGTATTATTCCCAGATATATTTATGAACTTTTGGCTACTTAGTTATCGAAACTTGAATAGATACGTAATTTAATTGAGATCAGACTAAGTATGTTTGCTTGAAATTAATGGATGATTTTTAATCCATTTTGAATAACATTGACCGAGTTATTGGTCGTGCCGGGCATGAGTAGCACTAGTCCCGTCTCCGCCCCTGTTTACATGTACTGTAAACTAGTGCCTTTTTCATTATATTTCAGTAAAAAGTAATATATCTAGAATCCAAATTATAATTAGATTTTTGTCACAGCTTATAGTTTTATAATACCTACTTTATTTTGGAAAATTTTTTAAATTAATGAGTTAAAACTTTTCTATTGACAGGCTTCAATTACCGTACAATTGAAGTTCATTTTGGTTAACAAAAATTGACCTAAAATCTGCTTAAGCTGTGCAAAAGTAAATATAGTTTTTAATGACAAACTTTATTTTCTTGCAATTAAAACCAAAATTTAAACTTCAAAGATGATATTTAAATTAGTATATGTTTTAATTACTCTTCCTAAAAAGTCTATGATCATCACTACAATTTGTAAGTTTTAGATATGAAAAAAATCACAGATTAACATGTTTTATGTTTAAAAAAGAAATGGACCCTGGCTTATATATATATATATATATATATATATATGTTTATTTATATGTGTGTGTGTGTGTAAAGGTGGTTCTTTTGATATTTACAAAGCATAGTATGCCCTGGTCGCAGTAGAAATCTTCCCTATGATGATAATCTGCTTAGAAAATCAGCATTTAAAATTCTGTTTTTTATTTGGTTTTCAATGGCAATCTCTGCTACTGATCGTAAATATACAGTTTCCTTAACCATGAAGCAAGCCTTGAAGATGGTGGTTTTATTTTGACAAGAAAGGTTTATGTATAACATTAAACTTGGGAATTCCTTCAATTTTTTTAAAATTTGGGAACATTTTAAAATTTCTACTATTAATGATAAGTTTTCTTTGATAATGATATGTATAAACTATTTTCATTCAATTTTTTATTTAGTAATTCTTTTATTTTTGATGAACATGAACCAAGAATTATAGTTTTCTTCTAAGAATAAAAACATATATAAAAGTTCTCCTAAAATAATCTTAACAAAATTTTTCTTTCATTCTCTGATCATTAAATATGGCAATTTTTGTTTTCATAAAATCTTACGTTTGTTTTTCTGAAGGAAAGCAAAAAAATGTTATCAGAAAGCTTTTGATCTTGATTCTGAGAATTCTGAAGTTGGTGCTGCCTTTTGTGACATCATGATGGACAGTGGAGATGTAAGTATATTTTTGCTATTCAATTGCTTTCCTTTCCTTTCATATCTTGACAAGGTCTACTCATAAAGTATCTACCCTTTAAATATTAGTGAAAAAATGGTGTTATCTGCATCTTTCATATTTTGCATAACTGCTAACTGAGTAATTCCATGGGAGAGTATTATTCACACATTTTCATCTTATGAATTTTTGTGGGAAAAAATAAAGTATGGATAATAGTACAAATATGACTAAATTAAAAAATGTCAATTTTGATAATGAGAAAAGAAATAAAATTATATGATAGCTGGGCATGATTATGGCTTCCAAGGCAATGTTTTTAATAGCATATTGTGAACTTCAGCAATATTTGTATTGATATAAATTTTCTTATTTTTATTCTTTTTTTATTGATATTTTTATGGATTTTAACAGATTTACTGAAAAATTCGATTTTTATTATTTTGTTAACAGATAAATGATTATGCCAGTATATTCCATATTCAGTAAGAACAATGTTCTGTCTGTTTCTTTTTGAGCTATTTAAATATTTGTAGGGTTATCTGTTTTCATGTCAGTATTAATTATTTTCACACTAGTCAAATGCCACTCTGAGAAACATCTTGAAATATTTCTGGTACACATGCATGAAAAAACAGTTCCAGCATTTGATCTTATAAAAGTTTAACTTATGTAAAATTGTATTATTTCCTGTTTTTTGAACTTCTGAAATAAGTTTAAGTTTTTTTTTTCATTATTACACAAATTTTGGAGACTGTTATCTTCATTTTTACAATATTTTGGCTAATATATTCTTGGGTGTTTTGGTGTTTGTTATGTTTAATGGTCTTTAGTAGTCACTTGGTATTTTTTTTCCTTTTTTTTATATATTTAAAGAAAGCCAAAAATCTGAAACATAGTGTTCAAAATAACAAAAATGAAGATAATATCCCAGAAAATATGTGTGGCAGTGTTACAGGATGCAATGGGTAAATTGTCGCCATTTTAAGATATTAATTTCACGCATGTACTTTATTTGTTTCAGATTTTGTTTACTGCGCAGCAAACAAGAGTCAGTGGGGCAATGTCTGTGGGGAAAGCTGCACCATGATGCAATTCACTCCTCCAGAAATCTGGAAACAGTATGCTGTACTGCTTGGCATTTATGCCAGAAGCCCCAATACCAAGATTTCAGAGTGTTTGGATGACAGATTCATATTTATATTGATAAAACCCAAAGACCCTCTCCACATCATGGTGTTTGGGGTGGTCACTAGTGATAGTTGATGTGATGTCTCCATTCATCTTCCCACATGGCCTCATACTCAACTCAGAGGCTTAATTCAAGGGCCTGAAGGAGGTAGTGCTGAACTGGATTGAAAGGGTGGCTGCTGGAAGACCCAATATCTGACAGTAGGATTCTATGCCAGACAAGCAGGTGAACCCAGTCTTGGCTGTCAGAAAATTTCCCTGACTCCCATCATCCTTAACATTTGGCTGCCTAACTCTCCAGATTGCAATCTCTTTGATTATGTGTAGGGCATGGTTGGATGAGAGTCTAACAAAACTCCATGCAGCACCAAAGATGAACTGAAGGCAAGAATAACAGCAGCATTTCCCAATTTAAAAAAGGAAACCATCGGAAAAACTTGCAAGAGGTTCTGAAGTCATCTGTAGGCCATGGCTGAAGCTAATGGCAATTTCTTTGAATAAATTTAATCTCTAGTATTTCAAGATATTTTCGTACAATTTTGGTAAATATATCTGATTAAATGAAATGAAAGTGTTATTTTCATTTTGAGGTAACTTAGATGTCAGTTTACCCATCATACCCTGTACATGTATTTTTGAAGTTATTTTTCTCAAGTTTCAACCATAATACTTTATATTTGAATAACAAATTTGTTTGTTTGTAGGATAAAGTTTTGGAATATTTAAAATCGGTTACTCTAAAGGCTGGACCTGGCAGGTAAGGATCCTGGAGAATTCCTGAAAAAAATTGACTTTATTTAAATAGATACTAAAAAAAAAGTTTTTGTCATAATTTATATTTCCTTAATATTCAATTTGCTTTTAGTTTTTAATTGCAGCTTTTTGTTATTTTCAGTGCGAAATGGGCATGGCTAAGACTGGGTCTTCATCAGTTGAGAAATGAAGATCCTAATGCAGCTGTCACTGCTTTGCAGGCAGCTTTGCGCCCTGATCCACTTGACCAGTGAGTAAAACAGCATTTTATATTTCATCTCAAATTAAGCCTGCATTGAAAGAAATTCTTGAAGATTAATTTTGTATTCTTTCAAGAAAAAGAAATTATAAGAAACCTATTTTCAGTTTAGATCTACAGGAAATTATCCAAGATAATAGCATGACTATCCCTGTTTATTTGCTGAACTCTGTTCATTCCATTTACCTGATTGTCTTGGTCAATTTTCATTTGCCTGCTCGACTTTGTCCTTTTCCTTCTGCCTTCTCATTTGCCTGATGACCTTTGTCGATTTCTATCTACCTGATTGTCTCTGTCTATTTTCATTTACCTGCTGAACCCTGCCTTCTGAACCCTCTCCATTCTAATTTTCCTGATGATCTCTCTCCATTTTTATCTACCTGATTGTCTTGGTCAATTTTCATTTGCCTGCTGGACCTTGTCCTTTTCCTTCTGCCTTCTGTTTATTCTCATTTGCCTGATGACTTTTGTCCATTTCTATCTACCTGATTGTCTCTGTCCATTCTCATTTTCCTGCTGAACTGTATCCTTTTCCTTCTGCCTTATGAACTCTATCCATTCTCATTTGCCTACTGAATCCTGTTCATTTCTATCTACCTGATCTTCTCTGTCCATTCTCATTTTCCTGCTGGCCCTTTTCCTTTTTCTCTTTGCCTTCTGAACCTTGTTCATTCTCATTTACCTGATCTCTCTTTGTTTCATCTGCCCTGTAATTCCTGTCTATCCAGTTTTCACTGTTTATTCTTCTCTTTTGGCATCCATTGCTATCTTCTGGTTGAAGCAATAACTAATCAATCTATGATTATATGACACTTAATATGAATTAGTCATGATCAAAAACTCTGATTATCTGTCTAAATAATCATTACACTTGTGATATTGGGAGTCATGCCATTTCCTTCATTTGAGGAGTTGCTTAAAAAACAGCTGCTAAATTTTCTTTTACTGCTTAAGATAATGCGACAAAAATAAGATGAAAAAAAAAACTAGTAAAAGATTAATGCTTCAACTCAAAAATTTGGATAAGTTAAAATTTTGAATTGCATGACAGTTTTACCCTGTAAGTAAACCTGTTAAAAATGTCTAAGTAAGGGCTGAGAATATCGATGAATTTTGCTGTTCCTTTTTGATTGCAACTATTTTTATTTGCAAAAAGGCTTTCCTCTCATTGTTACAAACTTTTCTACATAAAACCTTGCTGTCCACTAATGATTATAAGCTCTTCACAAAACTCTTGCAAATACCCAAATTTAATTTCTCTAATGATTCATTGTTATGCTTGTGTCCATTTTCTGCCTTGGTCTGGAAATCAACTAGACTTGATGTAATAATTTACTAAGCTTTTTGCTTAGATGCAGCACAAGGCTGTATTAAAAGGACACCCAATGAGACTCAAACTCATTTGTGAAGGTTTGCTAACCATTACACTACTTGAGGTTCCCAACAGGACCTGGTGCTTTCTTGTGAACTGATGATTATATGTATTTCTATTGATTATTCTATCAATCAAAATTTGACTATTTCTATTTATTGATCTATGAATATTTACTGATGTGTGTACAACTGACAAATTTCTATAATAAAGTGATGACGGGATAAATCAGTGCAAATTGGAAAAGAAATTGATAATTATTTTAACAAAATGTTTTTTGTGAAAAAGGTTTGTGTAAGCACTGTCCATACACACTAGACTCTCCATGTAACTTTTTCTTATTTCTTAAACTGAAAATTCATCTCAAGATTTGAGGATGTGAACATTAAAAGAAATATGATTGTGCAGCTTCATACTATATCAAAGGAGGAGTTTCAGAGGTCCTTCAACCAATAGAAAACTCACTGGAATAAATATTGGGGACTATTTTGAACAAAATTAATGTTTCATTCATTGTTCATTTCTGACTTTGTAAATACAGCTTCAGTGTCAATATTTTTTGAACTCAACTAATATAGTCAGTTAATGGCTTCATTGTAAATAATTATCTCCAGTTTGGCTCTCTTTTATGAATACTTTTTCATATATTTTCCATGCTTAGAGATATAGGATTTAAAGGCTCATAATTTATAAATCATTGCTTTTTGGATGTCATTTTCATGAGTTTTTATCTAACTTTGTTTCTCTGTAATCTCAGCTGGGAAAGGAAAATCTAGTTTATTCATGATATTGTGGATAAAAAGGTAGTCCTAATGAATCTATTTTAACATTTGTAGAAATAGTATGTATTGATTTATATTAGTAATCATACATCTTCACAAATATTTAATAAATTTTTCCAGTTTTCCTAATTGAGAAGTGTCTTGAATATTAATATGAAAAAAATCTTTATCAGTGCTGTTGATGTGCAAAATTTTTTTAAAACATTGTTACATAAACTTTTTGTTAGTGTAAATAGTGTATTCATTTTCTTTCTTTTTGTTATTTTTAAAGCCATGTGTGGGAATGTCTGGGAGAAGCCTATGTTAATCGTGGTAGCTATACAGCCGCTCTGAAAGCTTTCACAAAAGCATCAGAGGTGAGGATTTTTTTATTTTGTTTGACAGCAGTTGTGGCTTTTGCTTTATGTGCCATTTCACTTTCAAATATTGATTGTCTATAATATGTATTCTATGATTTTTTAATCAAATAAATAATGTGAAAATTTTTATTCATTCTAATATTTGTGATGGCAAATTTTGGTTGGAAGAAAGAACAAAAATTAAATAATAATAATGGGAGTTGTATTTTAGTACTAAATACATTTAAACTTGGTATAGATAGATAATTGTTTGGCTTTTTTATTACTACCTATTGACTTTACTACTTACTACTCTTTGAAATGTTATCTTGTGTAATTTAGCTCTCACAAAATATTAACTGTTACTGAAATAAAATTCTCTGTAAAATAAAAGAAACCCATGATGTGTTTTTCCTTTAAAATTTCATGTTGAAATGGTAAGACAAAAATTGATTATTTAGATATTTTTTATTTCCTTTTTTAAATTTTTTTCCAAGCTGTTTATGATATCGTGGGTGGGATCTTTTAAACAAATACTTCCAAATTTTCATTTACTCTAATGCTTACATGCATAATAACTCTCCAGCACAGATAACAAAGTTTTGAGTGTAAAAATATATAACAAATATATTATTTATAATTTAAAATGTTAATGATTTAATATTTATTTATGTTCTACAAGAAAACTTAAACAAAATTCAACTTCAGAGCTATGGCTAGAGGATACAAAGGGTATTTTTTTGACTTTATCAGAGAAAAATTTACAAATGAAATTTGATAATTTAACCATCAAATGTTTGCAATTTTTGACTTAAAATTTGTTTGAGTAAGTTTTGTTGAATATATGTTATGTGTTGAAAATAAATTAAAAATAGATTGTTGGTAGTTATGAATTAATGAAATCTTTATTGATAAACTACAACTATTACATGTACGATAAGGTTCATCTTTAAATCTAACTTGTATAAAAGAAAAAAATTAAATTGTCATAAATTAGATATGATAGGTATCAAATGTGATATCCTTATCATCTGTTATAAATATGTATGATATACATTAAAGAAAAAGAAGACAGTATAGGAAACAGATTGACATGTTTTACTATAGGAATGGTTTCATTGGAATCAATATATATATATATATATATATATATATAAATCTGGTTTTCTATACTGTTTTCCTTTTTTTCTCACACAGTTGGATTTCATTGAAAACCATACCATATATAAGTAAAGTTGGTGGCCGTGGTTGAAGGTGACCTGAAGGCTCCCTTTTCAATAGCTACTACACTGAGGTGTAGGGGAGGGCACTACTCCTTTCCCTGGATTGCTCCACTTTACCTTCAATATGTACCTTATTGTGCTGAATATTAAGCAAGGAGGTATCAAGTACCATTTTTTTGAGTCTTTGGTAATACTTGAACTGGGATTGAACCCCAGTCTCCCGGGCCATTGGCGAACACTCTACTCACTTAGCCAATGGGTGAATATATGCCATATATACTTGTAGAAAATACTAAAATTCTTTATAAAAAGACATAAAATAAAACCAAAAAAAAGTTATATTTATTAAAGCAAAACAATCAGCAAAATGACTTATGATTTAAAAGTAGGTATTCTAAAAGGCATTTGATATTTGGAATATAAATGATGTTTTATGATTGCTAAGTGCAACATAGATCTGTGGAAGGCTAAAGAATATCCAATGAGGATCAGAAGCCATGGAGTTATCAACTGGATTTTGATCTGAAATTTTCTTTCTATAATGCTGATCTATGTGATTGATATTCACCACTTAAGGGGATTATATTGTTAAATAAATTATCATTAGGTTACAGACATATCAAAACATCTGTGTTCACAATAGCAATAATGATAACAGTAGTTTGTGAAATAAAAATCAATCAGGAATTTTGGACACTAAAAGACCAAAGAATATATTTTTTGAAATATGTTTTTTTACAGTTGGATCCTGAATCTACATACAGCCAATATATGTGAGTAGTTTTCTTTTGTTTGCATGTGTAATAAAACTTTAATGATAATTTACAGATTAATAAACATGAAAATATCTTTCAATAAGTTGTTAAGATTACTGAATTTGTTCTATGCTTTTCTTTTATTTGCACAATGTTTTAATGATCCATTCTATAGCTTTAGTTATATTACCTGTTTTTAAAAAATAGATTTCTATTTTATAGGGAATTGTGGGTGAGCAGGAAGATATTCCAATTAGTTTAACTATTTGTAATATAATGGCCAAGGGATTTCAGTTTATGCTTTTGGGTTTAGTTAGGCTGAGAACCTTTCGGCTGAGTGCATGGGTTACTTAGGTGCAACATTAACACAGGTGTTTGCAAGCGCGCGGAATGGAGCGGATGTGTCACTCAGAGATGTCACAATAGCCCGAGATGGGAAATGGGGTTACAGAGTGCGAATGATGTCACGCACCAGAAGCGCGCGAAGGATTTTGGGAATTTGAAGAAAGTTAGTAGAGTCGGAGGAAGACGGTTGGCTTTCATTTGCTCGCGGAGGCCTTGGGCTGGTATCGCACGAGATGGAGGGCAGATGAAAAAGCCAGAATAGAAAGATTGTGCCTCTCTCTCTCCTTATGTCGAAAAACCTTTAAACTCAAAGGTAATAAAAAGTTTCGTGCCTGAACTGAGAAGTCATTAGTGTTTTTCGTGTTTTGAGATTCCTATGTTCTGTGTTATATATATATGAACATTATATGTCCATTTCATACATGGTTGTATCTGGCTATGGTACATATTTAGCATCAACATGAGCCACATAGATTATACAATTCTCATCTGTGTAACATAGGTAATACCTTATCATATATAGAAGATGCTCTCCAATTCATTACTGGATTTGATTTACTTATCTGTATAAAATATGGTAACAATAAAAAAGCAATAGAAAAAAGGAGGTCAATAATTTGAACATCTCATAGAATGGTAATGATTATTGTTAAATTGCATGAATTCCTTTTTTATATATTTAAATGCTTTTAATTTCCAAAATGATTTTGAAATCTTTGTTATTTCAGGATTGCATTTATCAAACAGACTCTTGGATTATTCTCAGAATCAGTTCCTGAATATAGAATCATTCTTGAGAAGGAGCCTTATTATGTTCCTGCTCTCAAAGGTAAGTGAGGTTAATGTTTTATGATTTGAGAATGTGAATTGGACACACATTTTATGAAGGATTCATTTAAAGAATTCAGACAATTCAAGATTTATGTATATTACTACTTAGTGTAAACAAATAGCATGCTGTGATGTAAAAATCAAGCCATAAAAAATGTTGATATTTGACTAAATTTAAATGACATTTACTGGTTAGCTTCCACAGCCTAATCATTTAAACAGTCAGGCCAGCTCCCAAAGGTAGGGAATATGGGTTCAAATTAGGTTAAAAGTCAATTTTGTATTTTTGAGTGATACTGCTTGCTCAATTGTCACAAAATGTAAAATAACTTTAAAAAACAGCAAAAGAAATAAAAATTATAATAATTTATATATATTTTCTTATATTATAATAATTTATATATATTTTCTTATATATATTTTCTTATATTATAATAATTTATATATATTTTCTTATATATATTTTCTTATATCATAATAATTTATATATATTTTCTTATATTATAATAAATTATATATATCTTCTTATATTATAATAATTTATATATATTTTCTTATATTATGATAATTTATATATATTTTCTTATATATATTTTCTTATATTATGATAATTTATATATATTTTCTTATATTATAATAATTTATACATATTTTCTTATATCATAATGATTTATATATATTTTCTTATATTATAATAATTTATATATATTTTCTTATATTATGATAATTTATATATATTTTCTTATATATACTTATAATAATTATAATAATAATGCTTTATTTAAAAAAAAGATTTGAACAAGTTAAGATTAAGGTTATTATTTGCCAAATTTTAAACAGAATTTTCAAAAATGTCTAATGATTATAAATTATCTAGAAAATGACTTGCAAATACACAAATCTGATTTAATATTTTTTTATGATTGTTTCCATTTTCTGCCTTGATTTTAGAATTAACAGGAGCTGATGCATTCATATGAATTCAATATGCCTATTTCTATTAATTGTTCTATTAATCCTAGTTTGACTATTTCTATGTATTGATCTATGTAGGTTTATTGATATTGAATAGGCTTAGTCCAGCATAAATATAAATATGGATAAATTTAGAGGAAGATATGAGGTGCATTCGATAAATTTCCAGACTTTTTTGTACAGGCATTTAAAATTGTCATAGACTCTTGAAAATTCACTATGTTATTGCTATACATCTTATGAGATGACTGACCAATTTTTATGATTCCAGGTTCAAATGAACAGCTACAGCAGGAATTGGAATACACCCTACTAAAGCCTGATTGTCACAGCTGGTAAATTTCAAAAATGCAATCTGGACGTGAGGACACTTTAGAAGAACGATATGCAATAAAATTCTGTTTTAAACTTGGAAAAAATGCCACAGAAACGTATGGAATGCTTCAGACTGCTTTTCGACCATCTTGCATGAATTGAGCATCAGTTTTTGAGTGGCATAAGAGATTCAAGGAAGGCAGGGAGTCTGTGAGGGATGATGAAAGGTGTGGGAGGAGTAGGGAAGTCAATACACCAGACTTGATTGGCCAAAGGGTTAGGGTTACTATGTTGAGGTTTTAAGGGATTTCAGGAAGAGATTCCTCCGGAAGAGGCCAGCACTATTCAAATCAAGTCAGTGGCATTTCCAGCAGGACAATGCACCAGTCCACAACTCCATCCTTGTCACAGACTATTTGACCAAGATGGCCATCAAGACAGTTCCTCGCCCTCCCTTTAGTCCAGACCTTGCTCCCTGTGACTTTTGATTATTCCTTAAGCTGAGAGGCTGTCGTTATGAGATAATTGAGGAGATGAAAGAGGCTGTGACGAAGGTCATTGACGCGTTCACACAAGAGGACTTCCATGGGGCCTTCCAAAATTTGTTGGAATGGTACAACAAGTGCATTGCAGCCAGAGGAGATTACTTCAAAGGGGACTAGAGTTTCATATGTGTACTATCAATAAAAGTGCTCATACGAAAAAAGTCTGGAAACTTATTTAATGATCCTCATAATTATTTAGCAACAATCTTCCAAATGATTTCCTTAAAAATCAGCATTCAAGATCTTGGCTTCAACCTGAAATCAAACCATAGAAAATATTGAGAAATACCTACCTCAGACACTAAGCAAAACAATCAATGTCTGTATAAAACTCTTTTAAGCCAGATATAAATTAAATTGTGTGATGCTAATTGATGTTCGGTTGGAAAGAAGCTTGTAGGACATGTGCAACATTGTAACCCACAGAATAGGCTCACATCAATGAAGGTTTATGATTATTAGGGTTTTATTAATAGAAATATATCTTGAAGACCCAAGTTTCATCATCATTAGTTCCTGTAGGTGTCCATAGAGGGCCACATTTTTTAGTTCCTTTGACTGTTAGTATTTTATGGGATAGAGTTGGCGTACTCACACTTATTCATCTTCTTTGAGATTCTTATTTTGTTTTTTCTGTTAAAGTGACTTCTTAGTTGGACTGCCTTTATATGTTTAAAAGGCTGTAACTGCCCTGTTATTTACTCATAGTTGAAGCAGAAGTAAATTTATACCTTTACAAAAGACTTAGGTTTAGCCATTTTATCAACATTGTATATGATTGTATCAGCTTTTTTGCTTCTATGTTTAAGCATTTATTGTTTTCTGTAAGTTTTTTAATGATGAAAATTTGTTTTCTTGATTTGATATACAATGGTTCAAATTTTTTCAAACTGTTACAATATTTTTAAAAAAGAAAAAAATGATTAAACATTAATTTTGTTTATCTTTTTTTTTGCTATTTTTCCTCTTACCAAAGCCAATCAAATTATAGTGACATTACATCTCTGTTATTAAAGATTTTATCAGATTTTACTTTGATTAATCTATAAAAACTAATCCTTTATACCCAACTATGGGTTAAATAGTACCACTACTGTTCTTCTAGGAGAATGGCTTTGGCATTAAATAACCTAAAAAGAGTTGATATGCCATCAAACAAAGAAACCAAACCAAACTAATCCTTTATAGGATTTAGTGTTTTTCTAATTGACATTTTAAATTCTGTTATAGAATCTTTAGTAGATTTTGGAATTAATATCTAACTTGAAAAAAATTTTATCTAGTGTTATTTTTAGTTTTATGTTTCTTTCTAGCTTTTTTATCTGATTGTTCTTTCTAATTTTTTCTCTTAGGAATTGGAGAAACACTAATATTGCAAGCAAAATCATTTACATCAAGGTTTCTTGATCTCCGTGTACTTGATGCTTGTGAGGAAGCCATTTCCTATCTCACCAGGTGAGTATATTAGAAAAAAAGTATCATTCCTCATTTGTTGTAGCTGTTGAAAGTAGAAATCTACATTGAGTGTCTGATTGTGGTTGAAAAACTGAAAATGAATAATCCTCATGTTGATCCTAACTTTTCTTTCATTAAACTTCATTTTTGAGGTAGGCTGTGCAGATTCATCCTTGTCAGTCTATTGACTTTTTAGGTAGGTCAGCAGATTCATTTTTGTCAGTCCATTGACTTTTGCACTGAACATTGTCTTATAAGACCCATTTTTTTGTCACCTGTCATGATATTCTTGAGAAACAGGTCATTTCTCTTCCTTGAAAGACAATTAGTTGCTATGGATATGCAATCTTCCTTATTCTTCTCACTAAGAGTATGAGAAAACTAAATGTCCAGCTTGATCACTTTTCCTGTCTTTTTCAAGTGGCAGCAGATTCTGGATTGGGATTTGTTGATGTCAAGTGCTAATTCTCGAGTACTTTTGTGCAGATTGCATTTCACTAATTCTCTGAAAGCATCTTGATCGAGGTCTGATGAGTATCCTAGTTAGGGTTCATCTCAGTAACCAGAACAAAACTTTGAAAACCAGTTTCAGACTTAACAATCAGTAATGACACCTTGGCCATAAACATTACAAATATTCCTTGCTGTTTTGTAGTGAAATTGAAAGGCAGAACCCACGGACTGCTGTCTCCGATGAGCCAACTGGGATTTGTCATTCAAAGAGACAATGATTAGCCTGCTATATATGCAGGCAGAACAGTTGATGTTTACATGAATTCAGCAATTTTCTATAGTAAATGAGAAAAATGAAATGTGACAAAGCTGTGTGAATTGAATTCCTTTCATAGCCACAAAGAAAGAAAGAAAGAAGAAGTGATGAGCAAAATGACTTTCCTCAAAGTTCGAAAATGGTGCAAATGTGTCTTTCGTGTAGAGAACTGGAAGTATGGAAAAACTGAAGCATGAACGTCATTGGGAGTGCAATTTGTAGGTCACGTGTCTTGTCTCATCTCTGGTGGGATGGAGTTTGCAACACATGCAAATTTTTGTTAGCCAGAACCAGTATAAAAGAAGCGTTGTAGGGAGGGGCATAGTTGTTGTGTTGACAGCAGAATTGTTCAAACCAGTGTATTGACGCGGCAAGTGAGTGTAAGAGTAAGAGAAAGAAACAGAGAGACAGGACCAGTGGCGAGCAGTCGGCAAGTGAGAGTAAGAGTGAGAGAAAGTAACAGAGAGACAGGACCAGTGGCGAGCAGTCGGCAAGTGAGAGTAAGAGTGAGAGAAAGAAACAGAGACAGGACCAGTGGCGAGCAGTCGGCAAGTGAGAGTAAGAGTGAGAGAAAAGAAACAGAGAGACAGGACCAGTGGCGAGCAGTCGGCAAGTGAGAGTAAGAGTGAGAGAAAAAAAAACAGAGAGACAGGACCAGTGGCGAGCAGTCGGCAAGTGAGAGTAAGAGTGAGAGAAAAGAAACAGAGAGACAGGACCAGTGGCGAGCAGTCGGCAAGTGAGAGTAAGAGTGAGAGAAAAGAAACAGAGAGACAGGACCAGTGGCGAGCAGTCGGCAAGTGAGAGTAAGAGTGAGAGAAAAGAAACAGAGAGACAGAACTGGTGGTGAGCAGTTAAAAGTTCACATGTTTCTGTAGCATTTTTGTTATTCTAAACTCCCACAAGATTACTTGTTGAATATACACTTTCATTTTTTCCATTTTAGGGGTGTGAGATCACAGATTAGATTAGGATCGGCATTCTTTCACTTCTGAAATAAACTATACATCTAAACTGCATCATTCTTCCATCAAACAAGGGGTGTGTTCTGCTAAGATTAAAGCTCTGGCCCCCAGTGTTAAAAAAATCAGCTACAGAGCCCAAACCAAACTACTTAGTTGCAAAAGCATTGTCAACATACCAACTTTTCATGTTAGAACATTAGACACAATAAACCAATAAAATAAGCCCAGTCAGCTGGGGCTGTAGAATACACTGACTGCACCTCTGCAGAGGGGTAAGACACCCCCCCCTAACAAGTGTCCTGGATATGACACTAAACAATCTGATGGTGAGGTTCCAGCAATGCTGGAGCTTTGGGGAATGCGGAGTACCCCTTCATTACCATCGCTCCCAGGTCCACTCTGGCCCGGAGTGGTAGCACCTGATAGGGCCCTATCTATGGGTTAAATAGAAATAACAGCATACTTATGCTAAACTGAATTGTTTGAGTAAACTGAATAGCTTAAAATAGAAATGTTTTTGACAATTAAACTGTACTTACATTTCAACTGCATGCTTATGCTTAACTGAATTATTTGAAATAGAACTGTTTTTTGACATTAAGATTGTATTTACACTTAACTGAATTGTTACAAATAACTGCTTGAATAGTTTGAAATGGAAATATTTTTGACAAACTGTGTACTTATGCTAAACTAAATTGTTTTAAATAGAACAGATTATTTACATAAAAATGGATTTGGCGTTAAATAACCTACAACGGTTAATATGCCATAAAACCCACCAAACCAAACCAATAAAATAAAAAAAAAATAAAAAAAACAATAAAAAATTAAATACTTGCTTCTGAATTAATGAGAACTAGCATGTTTTGTTCTACTTTGGTCATCTTTTTTCTACTAGTGTTGACTAACAATTTATGAATTAATATTTTTTTTTATACCTACCGACAGTTCAGTCAGTTATAATTTCACTTACGTCCTTCTTCAGATACATTGAGTTTGTTGTCATTTGGTGCCTTTTTCTTTATTGCTTTTATTCTACTCACTTAGATAACATTTTAGCTATTATTCTCCTCAGATGACATCTTGGCTATTATTCTACTCACTTAGATAACATCTTGGCTATTATTCTACTCACTTAGATAACATCTTGGCTATTATTCTACTCACTTAGATAACATCTTGGCTATTATTCTCCTCAGATGACATCTTGGCTATTATTCTACTCACTTAGATAACATCTTGGCTATTATTCTACTCACTTAGATAACATCTTGGCTATTATTCTCCTCAGATGACATCTTGGCTATTATTCTACTCACTTAGATAACATCATAGCTATTATTCTCCTCAGATGACATCTTGGCTATTATTCTACTCACTTAGATAACATCTTGGCTATTATTCTACTCACTTAGATAACATCTTGGCTATTATTCTCCTCAGATGACATCTTGGCTATTATTCTACTCACTTAGATAACATCTTGGCTATTATTCTACTCACTTAGATAACATCTTGGCTATTATTCTACTCACTTAGATAACATCATAGCTATTATTCTCCTCAGATGACATCTTGGCTATTATTCTACTCACTTAGATAACATCATAGCTATTATTCTCCTCAGATGACATCTTGGCTATTATTCTACTCACTTAGATAACATCTTGGCTATTATTCTACTCACTTAGATAACATCTTGGCTATTATTCTCCTCAGATGACATCTTGGCTATTATTCTACTCACTTAGATAACATCATAGCTATTATTCTCCTCAGATGACATCTTGGCTATTATTCTACTCACTTAGATAACATCATAGCTATTATTCTCCTCAGATGACATCTTGGCTATTATTCTACTCACTTAGATAACATCTTGGCTATTATTCTACTCACTTAGATAACATCTTGGCTATTATTCTACTCACTTAGATAACATCTTGGCTATTATTCTACTCACTTAGATAACATCTTGGCTATTATTCTACTCACTTAGATAACATCTTGGCTATTATTCTCCTCAGATGACATCTTGGCTATTATTCTACTCACTTAGATAACATCATAGCTATTATTCTCCTCAGATGACATCTTGGCTATTATTCTACTCACTTAGATAACATCTTGGCTATTATTCTACTCACTTAGATAACATCTTGGCTATTATTCTCCTCAGATGACATCTTGGCTATTATTCTACTCACTTAGATAACATCATAGCTATTATTCTCCTCAGATGACATCTTGGCTATTATTCTACTCACTTAGATAACATCATAGCTATTATTCTCCTCAGATGACATCTTGGCTATTATTCTACTCACTTAGATAACATCTTGGCTATTATTCTACTCACTTAGATAACATCTTGGCTATTATTCTCCTCAGATGACATCTTGGCTATTATTCTACTCACTTAGATAACATCATAGCTATTATTCTCCTCAGATGACATCTTGGCTATTATTCTACTCACTTAGATAACATCTTGGCTATTATTCTACTCACTTAGATAACATCTTGGCTATTATTCTACTCACTTAGATAACATCTTGGCTATTATTCTCCTCAGATGACATCTTGGCTATTATTCTACTCACTTAGATAACATCATAGCTATTATTCTCCTCAGATGACATCTTGGCTATTATTCTACTCACTTAGATAACATCATAGCTATTATTCTCCTCAGATGACATCTTGGCTATTATTCTACTCACTTAGATAACATCTTGGCTATTATTCTACTCACTTAGATAACATCTTGGCTATTATTCTCCTCAGATGACATCTTGGCTATTATTCTACTCACTTAGATAACATCTTGGCTATTATTCTACTCACTTAGATAACATCTTGGCTATTATTCTACTCACTTAGATAACATCATAGCTATTATTCTCCTCAGATGACATCTTGGCTATTATTCTACTCACTTAGATAACATCTTGGCTATTATTCTACTCACTTAGATAACATCTTGGCTATTATTCTCCTCAGATGACATCTTGGCTATTATTCTACTCACTTAGATAACATCATAGCTATTATTCTCCTCAGATGACATCTTGGCTATTATTCTACTCACTTAGATAACATCATAGCTATTATTCTCCTCAGATGACATCATGGCTATTATTCTACTCACTTAGATAACATCATAGCTATTATTCTCCTCAGATGACATCTTGGCTATTATTCTACTCACTTAGATAACATCATGGCTATTATTCTACTCACTTAGATAACATCATGGCTATTATTCTACTCACTTAGATAACATCATAGCTATTATTCTCCTCAGATGACATCTTGGCTATTATTCTACTCACTTAGATAACATCTTGGCTATTCAGTGATAATGAACTCAACATCTAAAAGACTTGGACATTTGGAACCAGTATGTCACATTACTGAAAAATGTTACATTTGAGCAAAAAAGAATACAAAAAACACCCCAAAAATTCATATATTTCATAGTGTTAAATATTATTTTTCAGAAGTTCTTATAAGATTATTTTTCCTCGTTTATAAATAAACACATTATCACATAAAATGGTAAATCATACAATTTCTTTGTTTATTTATGAATGACATTATATTCTCTTTGTAAATTGCTAAAATGTCCCTTGAATGTTGCTATTTTGCTTTCTTCAAAATGATGGGATCCTTTTATTATGAAGCAGCACCATAAAAAGAATAGCAAAGAAAAACTTAAGCACCAAAGTAATTCTTTAATTTTGATTTGATTGATAATTTTTTTATTTATTCCAGAGCTGCTAGTCAGAGGCCAGACTTGTCTTGTTTGTGGAAACTATTGGGAGATGCATGTACTCTGCCATACATTGTAGACAGGAAGAATTTCAGGTAGGCTATAAACAGTGTTTATATACTTATTTATTTATATATATAAGTTGTTGTCTGACTGCAGTCAAGGGCAACCCAAAGTCTCCTTTTTCATAAGCTACTACACCAAAGTATAGGAGAGAGTGCTACTCCTATCCCTGGATTGCTCCACTTACCTTTGATCCATATCTTAGAATGCTGAGTGTTAAGCAAGGAGACATCAGACACCATTCTTTGAGTCTTTGGTATGACTTGACCTCAGAGTGAACCCCAGTCTTCTGGACTATTGGCAGACACTCTAATCATTATGCCAATATATATATATATATATATATATATATATTGAGAGAGAGTGAGTTTCAAAGAATATCTATCAGGAGTCTTGATCAGAATAATTTATGCCAATCTTCATATCCTACCAATATTATAAAACAAATAAATAATAATGCAACAAATTTTGATTCAGTTGCTCAAAGTTTGAAGCTTAAATTTGGTTGAACTTAATACTTAACTTCTGCCTTATTCTTTTAAATTATCACATATTAGTGAAATCTAGATTTGGGGGGAAAATACTAAAAAGTGCCCTGTAGTGATTGGAGATCTGACAGACTTGTGATGGAAAGTTTGACAAAAGAATGCTGCACAAGACTTTACTGAGTTTCTTATTCAGTTGTTGTTAATAGTCATATTTTACAAAAAATCATTCAGCGGTATCTCAGTGCCCTGTTAATAATTACATATTACACAAACGAATTTAGTGGTATCTCAGTGCCCTATCAATGATCACATTACACAAACACGTTCAGTGGCATCTCAATGCCCTATTAATAGTCATATATTACACAAACTCATCCAGTGGTATCTCAATGCCCTATTAAGGGTCACATATTACACAAACTTATCCAGTGGTATCTCACTGTCCTCTTAATAAGGCTTAGAATATACTGACTGTATCCTCTGCAGAGATGTAAGACATTAACCTCTTCTCTCCCCCCCCCCCCCCAATAATCAAATGTGTCCGGGATAGTGAAGTTCCTGTTCTGGAGCTCTCTAGGAACTGTAGAATAATCCTTCATTACCAGGTTTACTCTGGCCTAGAATGGTAATATCTGCTTGGTTTTCATCTATGTGTCAAATAAATATGTTTGAAAATTATTAATATTTGGTAGGAAATTTTGAAACCATGAAACTGTGTGCAAACAAATTATTATTATTATTAAATAGAAATTGTTACTTGAAATCATATAATTGTGTACAGATTATTATTATTAAATAGGAACACTTGAAACCCTATAACTGTGCAAATTATTTGTATTAGATTGGAATACTTGATGCTACATAACTGTGTACATATCATTTTTTTTTATTATTATTATTATTATCATTATAATAATAATAATAATAATAATTGACTAATAAAAAAAAGTATCATAAAAAATTGTGATGGAGTGTTAAGTATATAGATAGTTACAATTATAATAAAATGTTTCCAAATAACACTGAATAAATCATAAGGGATTGATAAGTTGTTAAATAAACCAAACCATTGATTAAGGCTACTCGAGGTATATTTGACCTCTTATCGGGGGAGGTTCTACCATAACTTCTCTGATGTAACCCTGAGGGATATGGTTTGTAAAATCTGGTTCAGTTGTACTGACACAGTTGAGAATTTTCTGAAAGTGCTCTTTCCATTGGGCATATTGTGGACTCACTGTCCCTCAGCAACTCTTGTCCTTCCTTTGAATGTAAGGGCATAAGGTATAATAGTATAATAGGGAGCAGGTCTTACTGCATATGAATGTCTCATGTAACATGCACCACAACCGTGTATTGGTAGTCAGATGGTTAATTGTGAAATAATTTTGAAAAAAAAAAACCCACATAAAGGATCTTTATCAAATGATTAAAAGGATGGTAAGCAGGAAGACAGATCAATATTCAGGATTAAAACTTATAAAATTAAGTAGGAAGAATGATTCAAAAGAATTAGACTGAAATTAAATGTTTTAAAATCTCATGAAAAATTTGCTTCCATATTTTAACTGAAATTATTTTGCGAGGTACTATTTACCAACCCCTCCGCTCAGGCAGGATATGACACAAGGTCAATTTTTAAGCGGAGTTTAACAGGTTTGAATTCAGAGTTTTCCTTCTCCTAGACTAGTTGCCTAACCAAGGCTGAAGAACCTAGTCTGTCCTACTATTTACCCATAGCTGGAGGGAGAATTATTGGATTCATACCTTCCCCAAGGGTATTAGTGCTATGTGAAATGTAATCAGTCTCGTCCAGGATTTGAACTCGTGTCGCCGTGTCCATTTCCTACGACGATAACGACTACACCACGGGCACCTCCATTATTTTGCGAGGTGGCAGGCATAGAGTTATCTGAGATGCAAGAATGAACATTGATGAAAATTCACTTGGGGATCATTGATCTTCCTCTGATAGATGTATGAAAATATGAATTTAGGGAATAAACCAGCTGTGAGAGTTACTGACTCTTTGATTATGGGATATAAATATAAGCGCATATGTGAGAAACATGAGTTAGTTCGTTAACACTGAGGCCGGGATTAGAATGATTGTTTCTGTGTTGTGTGAAAAAGAAGAAAACAATACAATTCTTTATTCTGCCAATATACATGCAGAAAAGTCAGATACTGCTTCTAACTCTACCCACAGGACCAACATGCAATAGAGAAAGGGAGAAGAATCACCTCCTCTATTGTTGGGAGAGGCAGTCTAGTGACAGAAAGTGAAGAGAAAAATTATCCTATGGTGCTTTTAACTGGCAGATTGCTATCATTACTCAATTGAGGATTGAAGGGAGACAATCACTTTTGATTCTCATTTGGAGGAGCGAAATGTAAAAATATTATTTTGTTTTGTAGTTTGAGGAATAAATCTTAATCATTCTTATTGGCAGAGTCAGTTTTCAGATTTCAGAATGGGTAAACAAACAAAGATATAAAAAGAAAAAAAAACACATTCTTCAGGGAAATTGATTTTCTTTTGAGGAGAATCACAACTACAAGGAAATTCAACTACTGGACAGCTCATAACATATAGTTACTTTGACCAAGATATTAGTGTTGTGGGAGTCTAAATTCATATTATTGCCATAACAAAGCTACAAGTCTATTTATTCCAGAATATGTTCTCCCCTCACCCAACAAGTTTACAGTAATTTGGGCTATAGAGAGCCTTAGTAGCACTGAAAAAGTCTGGTGTTTCTTGTTTTTTGCCAGTTTCTGAATTTCCAGAGGCCTATCTGTCCATCAGAAATTCTTAAGCTTACTTACCCACCTCTGGACATTCACTTTAGCTTTTCAGATTTTGTCATTTTAGCATTGGGTTTTATTGAAATGTATAAGTTGTATGAAATTCAGAACAAGAAAATTTTGGTGGGTTCTAATTGGTCAACAAACTTACAATTAAAATTAAGTAGACAGGGGAAACTCTGTTGTCTGATGATTCTAACAATAGTTGCAGGAAACTTCGAGTAATGGTGAACAGTTTTAAAGTAAATGCTTTTATTGTTTTAAACATTAATTTGGCTCTCTCTTTAAGATATTTAGCACTTTTTTATGTATTGTTAGTTATTACTAACAAAATTACAGTATATATATATATATATATATATCATCTTGTCAGATTTACCAAGATCTAAAATTTATATAAATATATATATATATATATATATAGCTTCCTGTATTTACAAATAGAGAGTGCTCAATGTTATTGATAGAGCATATTAAATTAGGATAGTGTAGACAGTCAATGGTGCTTGGCAACAGTCAGTTTCTCCACTATGCATTCATCAGGCCAACTTTACATTGATTGACTCAATGTCTATGCTATTCTAACGTGTGTATATATATATATATATATATATATATATACTATTAGGATAACTGAGTTATCCATCCTTAATAAATTGCCTGTTTGGAGAAGATCAACTGTGGTGCTAGTTGATAATTTGCATTGACCAATCAACAGCCACCTGGAGGAAGACAGTTAGAGACAGCTGCCTATTTAAGGTCAGTGATTGGGAAACCAGGGAGTCAACAACTTGTATAGAGGAATCTATGCCAGAAAGAACAATCCATACAACCTTTTAAATGTGTATTGTACTTGGTGATTTTATGAAACATGTTTTACAGATGTTTGTTATTTCTCCAAGTTTTACACGTGAAATCCATTGCAAAGATTGCTTTCTCATCTATAATCCAAATTTATTTAATGCATTGTAATATCTGGATACTTTTCATGTACTCTTGACAAAGTTAGTAAAATCAGAACTCTTGAAGGACTCAAAGAAATCTTAGTATTTGGTTAAGACATGAATAAGCTAAAATTGTTTGTTGGTGTTTATTTGCATTATCTTCTGAACCTCAATGTAAATAAATATTGAAATATTTAGAAAAGTCCCAATATTTCTTGTGAATTAAATACTGGTTACTTATCATCATCATCATATCGCGCTGGTAGCACGGATATCCCTGACCCTCTCTCGCCACTCCTTCCTATCGTTCATCATCCTAGGTAGGTCTTCAGGACAACATCCCATATCCTTACATAGCTGCTGAATGTACGTTCGTGCTGGTCGTCCTGCTTTTGCGCGGCCATGTGTGGGGATCCATAAGAGTACATCTCTTATGAGTTCATCTCTGCTTCTCCAGCAGTGTCCTGCATGTCTGGTTCATCTAACTTGAATAGTTTTTGTGATAGGGGGCAGGTGGCCGTACAGTTGGTGTCTTGTGGGGTGTTGCTGCCAGGACTTGTTCAGGATTGCACGCAGCAACGTTACTTATAATTAACTTGTAAAAAATTCACTTTGCTTTCTTTCTCTTAGAAATGAATAAACTCACAAAATATTATTATTTTTCTTCAGGGACATTATGATTCCATGCAAGTTGTTACAAACAAATACCAAAGACGCTGAAGAAAAAACAGGAGTGTCAAAAGGTGTTCTACTGGAACTTGGTTCTAGGTGAGTTTTATCATTGATCTCTGACAAACAGCATTGATATTGAAAAAAAATTGTGAAAACAATAAAGAATGCTTTTTAAAGTTTCTTAAAGATTATCAGACCGCTCATACATTTGAGGTGGGCTAGAGAATTGAGTCGCTGAAACATTGTGGTCACAATGACAAATTAGACTAATCTGAGTAATTTGTAGAATAAGAATCATACTTCATCTGAAAACTTCAGGGTTTTTTTTTCTATTCACATGATAAGCTTTTATTCCACAGTTGTTTTGAATTCTAAAAGATTTAGGCAAAGACAGAAAAGTTAGTGTGTGGATAATAACTGCTCTGTACACTTACTGTTAATCTTTCTATGATAGGCCTTGGTATGGGTCTTTCATATTCTTTGTATTACAATATATGGATCAGTCTAAATGCTTAACAACTTGCTGTTTATACTGCTTATTTAATCTTTCAGTTGGTATAATTAATAAATTCTAATTAGTCATTAGATTACAGTTTAAACATTTGCTGTTTTTGATTATTGTATCATAGTATTTTAATATAGACAGGCTTGTCAGTTGTATCTTCAGTACGTAGTAATAACAAAAATGCTTTATTCTTATATTAGATACATCATAATCTGTCGTAGTAGTAGTAAAAAATGACCTAATGTACTGTTTTATAGTTGATTGATGTTGATTAGAGAGAAAAAGAAGTTGGACAAGGTTTTCTTATTCCAATCAACTGACCTTGCCTGGTAGAGTAAAAGGCAGAGAAGTATCTGAGAATAAATGCTGGTTTTAATCTTTGCTTTGATATATATCTTCTATGGCAAAATCCACATTAGTTCCTAGCAATGCCGTCCTTACTTGATCATAAAATTCTGTAAAGTATCCTCTTTTGATTATACAACATATAAGTGATGTATTCTTGCGATTCTCTGTTTTATGTCCTTTAATGCTACTATATATATTGCTTATTTAATCTTGTTGCTGAACATCACATTTCAACATCAAAAAGAAAGATTGGTGAGTTCTAGACAAAAATCCCTAGGAAGGTTTGACAGGTATAACAATGAGACCAGCCCGCACTAATGGATTAAAGGGTTTTCATTAACATTTCTTGAATGTTACTGAATATCATAGATGAGTAAGTTAGTCAAACTGTTGTGTAAAAACAACAAAGATGAGAAAATTGGTTCTCACCAAATCAATCTCTATTAATGACACCACTTCATCAACAGAATATAGTATTTATTTTCTATTAAGAAAAAAAAAGTTTAATCTTATTGTCTCATGTTATCCTATTTTTATGATTTATATTTTGAAAATATTTCTGTTCTTATGTTCTTATTTACCAACTCATCCTACAAGAAATGTAGGTGGGGTGTCCTCGTGGTGTAATGGTTAAAGTGATGGACTGCAGAATCTTAGTACGCGAGTTCATACTCCAGTCGCGCTATTACGTTCACTTTCGGGCAAATACCCTTAGGAAAGGTATGAACCCCCTTACCCTCCCAGCTAGGGGTTAAATAGTACCACTACTGTTCTTCTAGGAGAATAGCTTTGTCATTAGATAACCTAAAATGGTTGATATGCCATTAAACAAAGAAACCAACCAACCAATCAAGAAATGTAGCTAGTTTACATATTTTTAACTCTTTGGAAGGATAAGAGCCCTGAATGAGTTCATATACTTAGGCAACTTTCTGAACTAAAAATTACCTTTGATATCTATGACTTTCATTACTGTTGACAGATGTTATGGACGAGCCCTGAAAATTTACCCTGAATGCTCTTCTCTCTGGCATGATCTTGGCATCAATTTCCTTTATCAATCACGGGAGTTAAGTGACCGCTACAAAGATGAAAATCAGAATGACCACTCTGAGGTGAAAGTGAGGATCCAAAAAACTGTAGATATCTTGAAGCAAGCCATTACCCTTGACCCACAAAACTGTAAACATTGGGATGCATTGGGGATTACCCTCTGTTCAGAAGGTATTTTTTTTTCTTTTTTTCACTGTTTGATTTATGGCTGTATATTTGCTTTCATTTGCATGTTGATTATTTACCAAAATATAGAAATGCTTTTTTTTTTAAATTTTAATATAAATCTGATTAGGTGTTGGAGCTTTTTCTGTTACTGCTTGGGCAAGTAAAATAGTTATGGTATCATGGTTTTTCCAAATGCTCACTCCTCCAGTCACTTTTTCATTATTTTGACATGCAAGTGACAAGATTAGGAATATACCTGGCAATAAATCAAAGCAAAATTGCTTTATGTCTTTTTCAAAGGCTTTAGTGTATACAGAAAAAGAACATATTTTGATACTGAATCTAATTTCATTTAAATAGAGCATGAAATATGGCCTCTAAATGCAATATGAAAATTCCTTCAGAGTTTGATGAAAACAAAATAGAAAATAAAACTGAAAAAAGATCTTCAATTATGGACACTCTCTACTGATTTGCTTCAAAGATAAATTGGCTATTGCTGTACATTTAATTTTAACTGAGACCAGTGGAGTGAGGTTAGCCATATCTCAGTTGTCAACATAAAAAATGAGCTCTGGAAATGGATTTAAATTACTTTTTAATTAGCTAGACTGGGTATTCTTACAGGACAATAACTGGTATTCTTTCAATGCATATTTGTCATTTAAGAATTTGAAATGTGAACTTGAAGGAATTATCAATGAAAAATTAACTTGTGTGTAGATTATTTCAAAATTGTAACTGAAATAATATGAACCTGAAATCCTGAGATACAAGAAAAACTGCCATTAAGCTTTTGAGAAGATAAGTATGTGATAATCAAAATATTTGTAGATAGAACTAATTATAATTAGCTTTACCAACCACATAATACTGGACAGGACATTTGCTAATGTGAAATACACATTAAAAAACTGTTTGCCAAAAATGGTTGAGTATTGTCTACTGCTGACAATGAATATGTACAGCACTCTGCTATAAAAGCAGAAGCATTTTACAGCAGATGTCAGGGTGACCAATATAAGACAAATGGCAATCACTGGAATTGTCATGAAAATAAACATGGCGGTAAAAATTATCCTATTGGTAGGATTAGGATTAACCAATATTATATTTGCAGTTCTTAAAAAACATTGAGTTCATTGTTGTCTTCATGCTGATAATACTGTCTTTGGTAATGATGGTGAAGTGGAAGAGACACTGGTAAATTTGTTTCATTTTGGGAGAAAGCAGACACAACAATGGTAGACATTCTCTCATAACTATGCACTGTCTTAACTAGTGTCAGTCATAAACAAAATTCACAGTTGACCTATTTTTCAAGCAAAAAAAGAAAATTACAAATTTCAACTGCCTTGGACACAGCTTAATCAATGGCAGTGTATGGTTTAAACTAGCTTATGGATTATTTAAAAGAATTAAGTATTTATGGGTAGACTGCCCTGTGGTCAATATACTGGATTATGACAACATATTGAGTTGAAACTCTAGTCATGCTAATGTATTCACTTTTGAATTGTTAGCTTGGGGAAAGGTATGAGCTTCCTTATCTCTCAGCTATGGGTTGAATAATGCAATTACTTTTCTTCTACAAGGATGACTTTGGCATTAAATAACCCCATAAAAGTTAATATGCCATTAAACAAAGAAACCAAATCATTTATGAGCAGTCAATGATAATTCTGAAAATTTTGTTCTCAACTTTTGGTGATGGTGTTACAATTAAGTCAGTGAAGAGAGTCACCTTGAACCATTTCTCATCTGGCCATTATGTATTTCCCCTTTCATTATGGCTCAACTGGCTATGAAAATACAGAGTGATAATATGAAACTGAAATCCTGAGATACAAGAAAAACTGCCATTAAGCTTTTGAAAAGATAAATATGTCATAATCAAAATATTTGTAGATAGAACTAATTATAATGTTGGTTTGAAGGGTCTGTAGTGAATATTCAAAATGTTGTATACTCATATGCCGATGCATGCAGAATCATAACAACGACACAATAAAGACAAGCAAAGACACTTCTTTAGAAAAATATACCTCTCACTTTATTTGAAATGGTTCGCAAGGGTTATTAAAGGTTTTACTGTGTGAGAGGTGAGTTGGAGACTGAACAGAACTGCAACATATTGACCCCCACTCTTATGGCCATAACAGCATTTCTTTCCCATTCTTCTTGGCTGCTTAACCGGTGGCCTGGGGCCCAGCCTCTCTGGGACATGGTCCTCATTCCAACTGATCTAAACTCCAACTGCAACTGCTCAATTGGGGGCCTAAGGGCCCCCTCTGCTGGGTGCTGGTTCTCTCTACCGTATCTCATATCCAACTAACTCAAACTTCCTGTGCACCGAGTTATATTATTGTTTTACACCCACTCAATTCAACCTGTCCACAGTCAAGGTTATCCCCTTGATACCTTCGACTGGATGCATCTGTTATTTACACAGGTGCATTTCCTATTTTGACAGCTTGGCCAGGCTGGAGGTCAATATGCAACAAAAAAACTAACTTATTTACATGATGTAATCTTTACATTTCAGATTGTTTCAACCCTAAATTGGCTCAGCATTGCTTCATCAAATCAATTGAAACAGAAAACAATGTAAGCAGCTCAAAAGAATATTTCTTGCTTTTTGAATCTCAAAATTGATCTCAGTTTCAAAGAGAATATGAAGTTTTGTCTTTTTCTCTAACTTTTAATGTCTCTTTGGTTAGTTTGTAGCCCAGATATTGTTAGGGGTGTCATAATAGAATTTTGCTCTCAGAAATGGGGTTAATTTCGTAATGCTTATCTCCTTTCTAACAACCATATGATAAATGATACTGGAATATATTGTACCAACATTAGATATGATATTCTGACATGCCAAGATCTCTCTCAAAATATCTGGTAATAAGATAATGCAGGCTAAAGTAGATTCATACATTTTTCAAGATCATTTGTTTAAAATGAACAGCTGCAGCTTCAGCTGAAATTCAAACTTATTTAATTCTCTAATTAGTGTTCATACTTCCAGTGTTGGCTTTTCTTAAAACTTTGATTTCATTGCTATTTTCATATTTGTTCATTAAAAATGCCCATATCATTTCATTATCTTCATGTCATTTTTATACTCAATATTTACTTTGGGTATCTATTTTATTTCTCTTATTTGTAGAATGCTGTGGCTTGGACTAATTTAGGTGCACTTTACCTGAAGAGTAATAATTTACAGGTGAGATTTAAAAAAAAAATGAATTGAATTTTTTTTATCAATGATTGCATATTATGAATAAATTTGTGAGATGATCTTGAACAGATGAAATTGAAATATTTGAATTTATTTTTATGTTAACCACACATCTATGGTTATTATAGCTTGCTTAATCTCACTGGCTAGCCAATGTCACGCCCCCTCCTTTATGATTGTTTCCAAAAGGAGATCTATCTGCCACTGGAGTCTTAGTCAAAACTGTATAAACCTATATAAATCAGCTCCACAAAGAAAAAAAAGAAACAAATAACAAATTCCAAGAATACACTTTATTGGTGATAATTTCTCTTTTGGGTTATTTGGGTAGGGATGTGTTTGACACTTTTCAATATGGACTTGTTGGGCATGGATCCCTGCACTATGATGATATGAACAGCAGACAGAACCTTGGTCAGTTTTTTATACCATTCTATCTCTAAAAGTCAACTCCTAACTCTGCTGTCAATGTTCTTCTTATGACCAACTATAGTGGACAATGGAAGAGGAATCCCCAGTCCCACCCAGCAACAAAACTACCACTGTATGGGCTACAAATCATCTATCCTCTGTTTACTACCAATGTGGATGGTGAGTGAGGGAAAGGTTTCACCCCAATGGTCAACCCAGTTATCACTGTTTGGGTCACTACTCATCTCTCTAACTCTTAATTGCTTCTTAGAATATATGGGGTTTGACTCCTCTTCTCATATGGACCTCCCAGAACTAAAGTTCTTTAGAAAATGATATCCTTGGCTACTGACCTCCGACTATACTAGCACTTAAGGCTCTTGTTTATGACACATGTTAAAAAATGTAACCCTTTCTTCTCATTGAGAAATTCTTCTCTTTCTATTTTATCATCTATTAAAATCTACCAACTTCTTTGACTTATTTGGCTATCCTTTTGATACTACTATACACACACACACATCCATGTACATAAATATATACTACATATACTATCACACACCTATACATCTACACTCAACTCCACATACATATATATACTTATATGCTAATGCCGATACATATGCATACTTGTATAGATATGGTTGCATCTACATGCATATGCATTATTGCACTTGATATGTGTCTTTACGAAAAGAAGAGCTTATAGTCTCAGTATAGTTGAACATAATGATTTTCATCATGAAGAATAAATGTTAGAATGAAATTTTTAAAAAAATGCACATTTAAGTTTAAACAACTCTTTAAGCATTCAAGATATTCTCAAACAAGAGACAGAGTTGTGAACATCAACATATGTTTGCTAGTGAAAATAGTTTTTTCTCACTTATTAATGATTTACAAATTGATATTTATTAGTCATCATTTTAACTTTTATTCTTTATGAAAATGCTTAATTTCCAGAAATAATCACAACTTCAATTGAGATATATATATATAAAAAGCTGTAGCCTCATAATGGAAAAAAGGATTTTTCAATATAATCTTCCTTGTCAATGAATTTAATTCAATGGGGAATATTAAACAGTTTGAACATACAGTAAAGATCTATGGTTAAAGTACAGCTAATACTAGGTTACAGATTAACTGATGCACCTTTATATATATATATATATATATATAACCTTGGAAACAATTAAGAATATAATCAACAATAACAATAAGAATACCCACATTAAATCTGATACTGGCGTTTTTGCTATCCACTGTTTTAAAAAATGCATGGATGAAACATTCTATAATCTTCAAAAATGAATTTACAAGCACAAAAGGAACTTGATAAAAGGAAACATAAATAATTATAAACTTTAAAGATTTCTGAATGTTAGTTTATATACATAATTTGCCCAGTCGGCTGGTGCTGTAGAATAGACCGACTGCACTTCTGTAGAGGGGTAAGACCCCCCCCCACAATGAGTGTCCTGATTATGACACTAAACAATCTGATGGTGAGGTTCCAGTGATGCTGGAGCTTTGGGCAATGCGGGGCACCCCTTCATTATCATTGCTCCCAGGTCCACTCTGGTAGTACCTAATAGGGCCCTGACTATGGGTTGAATAGAACTAACTGCATACTTATGTTAAACTGAATTGTTTGAACTCTTTGACTAAACTGAATAGCTTGAAATAGAAATGTTTTTGACAGTTAAACTGTGTACTTAGATTTAAACTGCGTTCTTATGCTAAACTGAATTGTTTGAAATGGAACTGTTTTTGACATTGAAACTGTACTTACACTAAACTGAATTGTTTAATATAGAACTTCTGTGCTTATATTAAACTGAATTAGCTCTGTTTGAATAAATTTTGGATTTTGGATCATTTTTATAATTTTGATGTTTTATTGACTCATCAAGTTTTTGTTTCTTTCAGTTGGCTCATGAAGCTTTTAAAGTTGCTCAGAGTCTTGATCCCAGTTATGTTGGTTGCTGGATTGGACAGGTAAATAAAAATCTGCTCCTTCTCAAGCTATTAATTACAACATTATACCACAGATATGCATGTATATGACATCTTCTTCCAATGAAAACTCTCTCTTCACCTATTTCATTCTGGTGATTTCAATGCAGCATCTATGACCTCTGAAATGATTCTAGAGAGTGACATCAGGCATTTATTTCAGATGAACTCAGTTACTTTAATTAGGTAGATTCAATCTGGATTTTCTTGTGAACCACAACCATATGCCTCCTCAATCAAAATACTGAATTGAAGACTTTGTTGTTAAAGACAAGTATTATCCACACAATGTGAAGATAGAATGCCATAGTTGAATTGCTTCTTAATCTTAACATAAACCTTTCCATATAATCTGCTTTTGACAACTGTGCACGTTTATGCACACACACTACACTTCCATGTCTACATATTTTTAAGCAAGTCTGGGCGAGTGCCTCGTTGTTTGAGGCCCTTAACCTCAAAAGTGTTGTATCTTGCCCTAATAGAGTATCTCCATTCTGCACAATTCAAAGTCAGTTCTTCTTTGCCCTGTACATCCATGTGTAATGCCTTCAAGTTTTCCTTCAGATTATCTTTAAACCCTTTTCTAGGTTTGTGTTATAGATGCTTTCCTGTTTTCAGTTACTTATAGAAAAATTGTTTGGAAAGCATGTTTTCCTCCATTCTTATGTGTCCAGTCCAACAAATCTGGTTGAGAATTATCATTGTTTCTGTTCTCTTGCATTCAGATCTTTGAAGGACAATAGTGTCTGTCATTTGATGATAAGGATAAATCTCAGGTATTTTTGGTTTGAATCTCTAGCCATTTTATGGCCCAGTCAGCTAGTGCTGCAGAATACACCTACTGCATTTCTGCAGAGAGGTAAGACTCCCCCAACAAGTGTTCTGGATATGACATAAAACAATCTGATGGTGAGGCTCCAGTAATACTGGCGCTTTGGGGAATGCAGAGTACCCTTTTATTACCATCACTCTTAGGCCGACTCTGGCCCGGAGTGGTTGCACCTGATAAGGTCCTATCTATGGGTTAAATAGAACTAAAAAGTATATTTATGCTTTAACTGAATTGTTTGAAATAAAACTGTTTATATGTATAAAAATGGATTTAGCATTAAATAACCTACAATAGTTGATATGTCATAAAACCAAACCAAACCAGCTATTTCATGATATTTTGTCCAGGTTTCAGACGAATACAGCAGAGATATCTGGACACAGGTCATAGACACATATTTTAGTTTTGATGGTAGTGCCCCTATCTAACCAGACTTTACTTATCAATTGCTAAAACACAATATTTGCTTTCTGGATTAATGATCTAAAAAAATCTTAGCATTCAGTGCACCATCTTTTGACACAGTACTTTAAGGATATGGGAAACTGCAGGTGCCCGTGGTGTAATGGTTATAGTCGTAGGAATTGAACACGGCGACACGAGTTCAAATCCTGGACGCGGCTGATTGCATTTCACATAGCACTAATACCCTTGGGAAAGGTATGAATCCAGTTATTCTCCCTCCAGCTATGGGTAAATAGTAGGGCAGACTGGGTTCTTCAGCCTTGGTGAGGCAACTAGTCTAGGAGAAGGAAAACTCTGAATTCAAACCTGTTAAACTCCGCTTAAAAATTGACCTTGTGTCATATCCTGCCCGAGCGGAGGGGTTGGTAAATATGGATATGGGAAAGTGTCAACAACTTTTAGTTTGGTGTCTTTCACAAGTTGGTTCTTTGTAGAGCACAACTGATCATGGGGGTGGTGAATATCACTTTTACCTTCTTTAAGTTAACCATCAGTACAAAAGCGTCAAATGTTGTTGAGCAAAATAATCCATCATCAGTTGTAAGTCTTCTTCACTGTGTGTTACAAAGTCTGCATCATCTGCATGCAGAAATTCCTTGATCAGGCATCCAAAATTCTTGAATCTGGCATAAAATATCCTATGCATTATTCAGAATTTCTGGGACAACATCCACCTCACAATTTTTGAAGGCATGTGGTAGGAGCACAGCAGTATAGATTGAGAAAGTGTTGTGGCAAGGATGTCACCCTACTTCACCCTATTGTCCACTGCAATCTCATCTGACTGCAAACCACTGAATGTAAAATGAGCCTTCCTGTCACAATGTAGTTGTTTGACCAATTGGATAAAAATGGGAGGACAATCAATTTTAATCATCCACAAAGGATCATGATTCAAAGTTTCACATTCTTTAGGTCTACTACAACCTAGTATTGTGGTATTCACTATTCGATGCACTTGGTGCTATCTTACCAAGAAAATTATGTCTATAGTAGCTCTACTTCTAGGATAACTTGAAGACATGTTATTCAAGAGTCTATTAAATAAGAGTCTTTCAAGGATCTTACCCTCTGAGATGGAGGATACCTCAGTAACTATCACTCACAGATTTTGAACCTTTTTTTTTAAATACTGAGACAAATATTCCATCAATCCAGTCTTGGACACAAGAGTGTCTTTCAGAATAGAGCAATTCTACTGGGATGCCATCATGTCCAGGGTCTTTGCTAATGTTGATTCATTTGATTACAAGTAGCTCCCTAATATTATCATCATTGTCTTCAAACCAGTCTTTATAATGTTTCTTGACAAAACCTAACAGGTCAGCTCCGACTTGATAAACTTGGGTTTTAAAATTTTCCCAAATATCATCTAAGATAACAATGTTCATCTTGTCAGCTGATACTGTCTGAGCCTCCAGCTATCCAAGTTTGGATATTTTAAGTTGGGAACCTTCCAGATTTTTCTTTGAATCTGCAATGAACATTCCTTGAATCACTTTATGATCCACATCACATTCAGCACTACAAAAAACATGAGCAGCATTGTAAGCATGTCTAATATCTCCTTTCTTGGTGATAATAAAATCTATTAATTATCAATGTTTGATCTGAGAGGAATCCAGATAACTTTATGCTTTTCCTTTTGACACAAGATATGAATGTAAGATCAAACTGAAAACAGAATTAAAGTAGGTCTAATTCACTGCTGTTTATCTTACCAACACCCTAAAAGAGCCTCTCAGGTATCATGTTGCTTCCTTTTATTCCCCAACTTTTATGGCCAATGAAGAAAACACTGTCATTTTATGCTACTCTTGTAATAAGATCAATCCCAAAAGAAGAGAAACTGATCATCTTTGGAGACTTTAAAGTTAGATTAAGGAGTTTGTAGCCTGTGAGAGGGAAAACTCTGAAAAACCTGCAGTTGAAGTGATAACTGGCTATCTTGTCTTATCACTAGATATTAATCATAACAATTCAGAAAGATAACCAGTTATCACTTCAACTGCAGATTTTTCAGTTTTCCCTCTCACAGGTATCAAACTGGGCATCCTCATATGTATATACAAAATAAAACCAAAAGTAGAATGTTGTATGCACATAAAACTGCTCTCATTGTGCTTTATACTATATGGCTGTTGACTCTACAAGAGGGTCTACATATACCATTTGACAATTTTTTTCTTCCTCATCAGGCACATCTGTTGGGGAGCCAGTTTAGTTGCTGACCATTTGACCTGTGGTACTGGGTTACATGGTACCTGTGGCACTATGCAATTGACCTGACCTTACACATTATATTTCCACATTCGACTCTCTTGAGTCTCCTACAAGCAATGAGAATTTATTTATGGTTTATTTGATTAACTCCAAAATCTATAATTGCAAGGCACCACTGGTAGTTGAAGTAAATTGACATCATAAATTATATAAAATCCATCATTCCATTATCATTATTAACAGTACTGCATCAAGCAGTTTACAAAAAGCATCAGTCTAGAATTAGAAAGGGTGTCTCATTCCATCAGAACAACTCTACATCACATGTTTCATTAGTGACCTGACAAAAATTGTTTCATGGAAAGTTTTTACTGATCCCTCATATTTACCAAATACTTCATCTTCAGATTACCATTTATTTTGATTTTCATAGAATTCTCTTAATTGAAAAGAAAAATCACTTCTCTGGAGTCTCCTACAAGCAATGAGGTTCCTCATGCAATTCTTTTGCTTAAGAAAAACAATTCTCGGAGGATAGAGTTATAAAGTTGTCTGAATGATAATAAAAGATTAAAGAACAAAAGAATAAAAATGTTAAAAAAATATTTTAAAAAATTACTTTTTTTGATTTAATAAAGCAAACAAACTTTTTGGCCATTCTTTTAGTTAACTTAGATTATAGTCAGTAATTAATGATTACGACATTTTTCTTTCTCTACTCCTTTTTCATTAAAGTGTTTTGTTATTTTCATTGTAGGCAATCATTGCTGAATCTGTTGACCATGAAGATGCTATGGATTTGTTTCGTCATACAACAGAATTAAGCAATCATGTGAGTTACTGAACTTTTTTATCTTTTTTGTGTTGAAATGCAGAAAGATTTTCTTCTAATTTGCAATGAAAAACATTTCAACTTTGTGCTTAAAACAAGATAAATTTTAAAAAGAATTTATTATTAGTTTATTAATTTACTATTCTTAATTACTTTTAATTTCTCTTTTCCAAAATGCAAATTCAAAAGTATTTTATTTATATTAATCTAATCTACTCATTATTAAAAATGTTTTTGAGTTTTTTTCAACTGTTATCTTCATTTCTACTGTTGCCTTCTAGCATTATATTTTACAATATATAATACCTTTGGGTGTATATATTAAATTTTAAGTTGTGAAGTTGTAATTACTATGACTAGTTGGTTTGGCATCACTTGTGTGCAACATGGATTGGTGGCTTTGTCATAGGGTTTCGGCTCTGCAATCTGTGGTCGCTGGTTTGATCTCCACTGGTGGAGATCACAGTATACACTGCTGATGAGACCTAATAAGGTCGAAACAGCTATCCAGTGTTTCCATATGTTGTGCATAGGTGTTTACCATATTTTCTGGTCATGGTAATTCAATTCACAATATAATTCCTCTATTTAAAAAAAGGAAAAAAAATGTACATAAATTTTAAAGCAAAGCAGCTGATTTTGTATGATATTTAAACTTATATATTCTCCGAGTTTATAACATGCTGTGAAATAATATGTATTCTGCATTTATCCACCACCCACTCACCAACTGTTTTGTAATCATTGGTTTCCTCTTTCTATTTCCCTTTTAGACAGAATCCTCTATTGGATATGGTCACTGGGTTTGCTCTCGACTTTTGGATTCAAGCAAAGTTAACACTGAATTGTATAAATACAGCATTGAACGACTTGCTGCAGTGCCTGCTGCATCTGATGCTCTTTCAAGATACACAGGTAAGTCAAGAATAAAATTCATCTACCTATTTGAATTAGAATCATTCATGGCTTTAATAATAATAATAATCATCATCATCATCATGTCGTGCTGGTAGCACGGATATCCCTGACCCTCTCTCACCACTTTTCCCTATCGTTCATCGCCTCAGGCAGGTCTTCTGGACAACATCCCGTATCCTCACATAGTTGCTGAATGAATGTTCGTGCTGGTCGTTCTTCTTTTGCACGGCCATGTGTGGGGGTCCACAAGAGTACATCACTTATGAGTTCATCCCTGCTTCTCCAGCAGTGTCCTGCATGTCTGGTTTGTCTAACTTGAATAGTTTTCGTGATAGGAGGCAGGTGGCCGTACAGTTGGTGTCTTGTGGGGTGTTGCCGCCAGGACTTGTTCAAGATTGCTCGCAGCATTCTTGTGTAATTGCCGTCTAGCTTCTTCTCCAGCCATTTTGTTAGAGTCCATGTAGTAATAATAATAATAATAAATGATATATAATATGTAAGTAAGTAAAGTTGGCGACCATAGTCGAGGGTAACCCGAAGGCTCCCTTTTCGATAGCTACTACACCAATGTGTAGGGGAGGGCGCTACTCCTTTCCTGGATTGCTCTACTTTGCCCTTGATCCGTACCTTATAATGCTGAGTGCTAAGCAAGGAGGCATCAAGTACCATTTTTTGAGTCTTTGGTATGACTCAACCTGGGATTGAACCCAGGTCACCCAGGCCATTGGCGAACACTCTAACCCCTAGGCCAATGTCCGGTATAATATGTAAGAAAGAAAATTATGCTCATTTTTTCTTTCTCTCTATACATATATATTTGTGTGTGTATGTGAATAAAAAATAGACATGTAAAGTTAATAAATAAGTTTTTATTAATTTTCTTTATTTATCTCAAACTTTTTTGGCTTCAGGCCATCATCAGGGAGTATTTATTTTAAAATACATTTCAAAACTGAGTGTTTTAAAAATGGTTTGGTTTGGTTTGGTTTCTTTGTTTAATGGCATATCAACTCTTTTTAGGTTATTTAATGCCAAAGCCATTCTCCTAGAAGAACAGTAGTGGTACTATTTAACCCATAGCTGGGAGGATAAGAGGGTTCATACCTTTCCCAAGGGTATTTGCCCGAAAGTGAACGTAATAGTGCGACTGGAGTACGAACTCGCGTACTATGATTCCGCAGTCCATCGCTTTAACGATTACACCACAAGGACACTCCCTCTGTTTTAAAAAGTTTATCTAATTCACAAATATCTGCTTTGACAATAATGATTCATTTAGTCATATCAACAAACTGAAGTAACAATTGATAACTTATTGCCACAACCATAATTCAATTGAATAAGATGTGTCTTGCTGGTTGGTATTGAGAACTTTTCTGCTTTCACAATGCAGGATCCAAACTTTTATACACCTCAACAAACAACTGCGGCAATGAAAAATTTTGGCTTCTTTTATGTATTTTGAGTTGACCATAATTCGCATTGGCGCAAGCTTTGCTGTCAGTTCTGCTGCATATACGCACAGCCATTCTCAGGTTCACCACTATGTCATGTGCCTCGCCTGCCACTTGCTCTGCAATTGTGAAAAACGCAAGCAACCCTAAGGCTCTCACTTCTATGAAAAGGTTCCTCACACTTATCCTGCTCACAACCATCATATAAAAAATAAAAGCCTAAAATTCATTAAAAAATCTTGAAAATAAAAATAAAATCATATTCTTCTCATGACAGTATTTAACTGTACATTCTCTCATTAGCACAAATAAAAATCATTGAAAAATCCTTAAACTAAAACCCAAATTAAGATAGATATTTGTAGAACTTAACATTCTTGATGAACTAGTTACAACATCACAGTGAATTGTAGATCACTGGTCACAATTAGAATAAATTTTGACCATTTAACAAACACTCCAAAGAAATTCCAGGTTTGAAGTGTAGCAACAATAAAAGCATTTATTTTGTTTTGGGGTCACAAGCTTTAGTTAACCATTCCCTTCTTATATTATTAATTAGTCAATTGTGTTTCAGTTCAATAAGTTTGGCAGGGGTCTTAATTATTATAATAATTAGTGGCAGTTATTAAGTTGTTGGGTCTGGGATTCTGTTCTTAATATGATTTCTTGAATTCAGGAAAATTCTTTTTTCTCTGGGTTCTATCTTAGACACATCTTCAACTGGTCTGAGCTCTAATGAACTGATTGAGTTCCACAGGAATTTTGTCAAAAGTTGCTTGTTCTTCATCATCGTCGTTGTGCTGCCAGCACAGATCTTTCTGACCCTCTCCTGCCACCCATCTCTATCATCCATTGCTCCCAGGAGGTCTTCAAAGCTATATCCTATATCAGTACAGAGCTGTTGTATATAGGTTCTAGCTGGTCTTCCTGACTTTGCTCATCCATGTGAAGGGGTCCATGGGAGTATGTCGCTTATGAGTTTGTCCTTACTTCTCCAGCAGTGTTCTGCATGTCTGGTTCGTCTAACTTGCATAGTTTATATGATGGGTGGTAGGTGGCCGTGTAGCTGCTGTTTTGTGGAGTGTTGCCTCCAGGACTTGTTCAGTATTGTTCACAGGATTCTTGTGTAATTGCTGTCAAACTTTTTCTCCATACATTTAGTATCCATATAGTGCATCCATAAAGCAGTATCAACACAACTGCTGCTTGGAAAAAACTGTGTTTTATTTTATCAGTCAGGCCTGATTTCCATATGACTGATAGCCTATTGATAACTGTCCATGCTTTTGCTAGTTTTTCTCGGTTGATGGGACACTGCTTCCTAGGTAGGTGAACTTGTCCACAAGTTTCAGAGAAATACCGTTTAGTGTTGAGATGTCACCTCTTTGATTAAAGCACATGTATTCTATCTTGTCTGTGATAACATGGAGGCCTATGCCAGCAGCTGCTCGTTCCAGACTATGTAGCAGGGTTTTGGTTTGGGTGGGTGTATTTGCCAGAAGCACTATGTTATTGGCGTAGTCTGCGTCCATAATTGTTTGTGTTGGGTATCATCTGCTTCTTTCCTTTGCCAGCATGAAGCCATTTTCTTTCATTATATCAATAGACATTCTAAGCACGTAGTCTAGGCAGACGATAAAGAGGTATGGGGCTAATGTGTCTCTTTGCAGCACACCTGCTACAATGTCGAAGTAGTCTGCGTCTCCATCATGTTTTTATATAGCATCATTATAGTTATGACAGTTTCTTTGGGTTGGCTGTAGGCAAGTAATATTTGCTTCATCTTCCTCTGTGTATGAAGTTGGAGAAGTTGATAAATAATATTGTTGCATCAAGGTTTTTTGCATGTACACCTGCTAGAATTTGACGGATAGTCAAAATTTGTGATGTCGTGGATTGATTTCTCTGAAAGCCATTTTAGTTCTTCCTAAGTATCTTCTCAATTTTGGGTTCTATGCGGTTGCGTAGTAGACCATTGTAGATCTTGGCCACTATGGATGTAAGGGTTATAGTTCTTGGTTATTCTGAGGTCACCTTATTTAGGGAAGGGGATGATGCATCCCTTTGTCCATCTGTTTTGGTTATATACAGCATTACAGTGTCGGAGCAGTATGTCATCAAATTCTCTGGTTTTCCATATTTCTGGGGGTATTTCATCAAGCTCTGCTGCTTTCCTATTTTTAATTTTTCTTAGTACTGAGTCAAGTTCTTCTTGCGTAAACTGTCCGAGTTTGATGTCTAATTGATTACTAATAATTTTCGTGATTGGTTCATGCATAACTATCAGAGGTTTTCCAAGTAAATTCTCAAAATGTTGTTTCCACAGGTGTATTCGCTCTTCTTGGCTGGTAGCTTTCAGTTTAGCTTTCGCAGTGGTCTTCCTTCTACTCACTTCGTTTACCATTTGCCATGCTATCCTAGATTGTCTATCTTCAACCAAGTCTCTAATCTTATTGATCTTATTTTGGATGTATTCTGTTTGTTCTTTTAGGTAAATGTTAGCTAATTCATTTTGTGCCTTCTTAAGTTTCAGGGGATTGATATTGGTTGAGTTCCTCCTATTGCATTTGGAAGCGGTTTTCACATCTGCCCGCTTTTTTCTCACCACTAATGTCTCCCATGGGACTCTAGGTTTAACTCTTTGTTTAATTGGTATGTATTCTGCTGCTGCTTCTAAGTGGGCATTGATGAAATTCTCATATTCGTCATTCGAAGTCAGTGTTTCTGATATCTCCTGAAATACATCAAATTTGTTTCTTAGTGTTAACGTATATTTATCTCTGATATCCCTGTTGTTAAGCAGAGACCAGTCATAGTGTATGGTTGTTGTTCTTCAGGCCGCTTTTCTTCATAGGCTCAGTTGTATCTTTGCCGTAACAATTCAGTGATTGGAGGACACACTCTCAAAAGAGGAATATGCCTAGCAATCTAATACGCTATCATTCGATTTCTTATTTATAAAGATGTAGTCTGTCTGTGCTTTAGTATTATTTGCGTAGGTGTAGGTCCATAGTTTTCCCTTTCTTTTCTGAAATTTAGCATTGAAGCATGTTAATCTATTTTCTAGTGTGAAATCTGTTAGATGTTGTCCATTTCTGTTTCACGAGTTGTGTGAGCTGAATTTGAGGTTTACGTTTTTACCAATTTGGGCATTCATGTCTTCACTGATGACAAGAACGTTGTGTTTCGGGATGCTATGGACAAGGGAGGATAGCTTGTTATAGAAGGCGATGAGGTCAGTTTCTTCACTAACATTGGCAGGGCTGTAGCAAAGATGATTGTTGCGCTGGGGTTGCTATTAAAAGTAGCTACCATCATCGGTTGTATTTTCTTGATGCTATTTAGTAATTTTAGGGCTTGTGGTCCTATAAGCATACCTACTCCTCCTATCATGGCATTAACAGAGTTTTTCCATGCAGATGCAGAGACTAACATCCATTCATTGCTGGTATAGTGATATCTAATATCTTTGCTATGAATGTATCTGTGTTCTTGTATGCATATCATGTCTATGTTATGATCTATCGCCAAAGCTGTCAGCTCTGGTAGTTGACCTATTCTATTTAAAGTTCTAATGTTGAATGTCGCTATTTGTATTGTGCGTTTGCATTTTAGTAATTTTTTTATTTAAATTGAGCTCTATAGCTGATTTTTCGAACACTAGGGCCAGGGCTCCAACCTCAGCAAAACGCGTCCCTTTTTCACCTGCGCGAAGAGTGATGTGGTTTGGACAAATGGTTTGAGTGTGAGTCATGGTAATCTTTCGATGGCTGTGCTTTTATTCTCATCTATAGATGCGACCCCTATAGATGAACAGCAGTAGTTCCCCGATCGAACTATTTGATCCTGACTGTTGTCTAGTAGGATTCATATGCCCAGGACCTGGTTAGGCATGTCGTTGAACCATCTTAGGGTTTGTCCGCTTGCCTTTATGTCTGCCATGCTGCTTCCCATGGCTTTTGAGAAAAAAAAATCCTTCCTCCTCCTTTTAACTTAAGTCCACAATCACTTTTTGTAAAAAATTTCATCAGTGTCCTTATTAATGGTTCATTGCATCCTTATAGGCATTCTATTTTTATGCTAACTTAGGTTTTCAAATTCTAATAAATTCCAAAAGTACTAGCATCTTTTACCTCATTTTACAAGGTTCTAACAGTGACTCTATCTCCAGTGACAGCTCTTTGGCAACTCTTGAAATATATGTGACCTGAGAGGGTTAACACAGGCTGTGACACTTCAACCAGTCTGGATTCAAATAGCATCTCCCAATTGTTTCCCAAACCTTGTACCAAACTGCAGAAAACAGCCCTGCATAATTTTTTCTAACAAACATAACATCTTCAACAACAAAAAAAAGCAAAACAGTTAAAAATTATTTTCATATTGGAAAGTATTTTTTCATGTATAATTTAGGTTTTTTTTATTCTTTATTTTTAATTAAAACTGTGTGACAATTATGTTTGCAGTTTTTATTGTCATCTTTATTCTTTATAAATTTTCATTTTTTTATTTTTTATGAGAACTGGTTCATCTGTTGTACTCAATTATATTGTGCAATGTTGAACTTACTGAACCAAAATATATCCATATCTCATTGTGGGGATTGTTTTATTTAAAAACCAGTTTTTATCTACTTTTCTTTCAGTGACTAAAACAATAAATATTCATTAATAGCATCTCTGATAGACAAACAAAGACATTAATTTATATTACTGATTCAAATTCATGTATTTACTTGTATGTAAGTCTGTTTTGTGTACTCTTGTTTCTTGAAACATTTTTTTTTTAAATTTCACCTGGAAATTGATTTATGATATACTTTGTCTCTAGATTGGTGCCAGTTTTTCAGGCTAATGAAATAAGATTAGTCACAAAAAATTAGTTCTAATGATATATTAAATACATTTTAGAAAAGTCTTATCAATTAATGTTGTATACTATAGCCATGTCTTGATGAACAATGAGGAACACGTATATATAAAAATATAAGATTATATTTTTATTCTTGACGATGATACTTGTGTGGAGCAGAAGAGCAATCGCAGAGAGTTCGCACATACAAAGAGGTCGTCAGGAGTTGGAAAAACCAGTGATCAATTGACTTTAGCCAAAATTTGGGAACTTATATAGTCTACAACTCCCACATGACCTGCAGTAATTCCTCTTTTTCATTGGTTATGGTTACGCCCACGTTTCACTTCTTTGTTTTCCATTGGTTACAGTTCACGTCCATGTGTTGCTTGTTCCCCATTGGCTACTTGCCCAAGCCCACTTCTATGGGTGGACATATCTGCCACCATTTGCCAAGTTCAACTACGTCCATAGGTCGAGGTAATATTCCGATAATCACTTTGCTGATATTATTTTCGGCTGGATGAAGCTGTCAACAACATCCGCCAATACACAACACTTGCAGGACATGGTGACATTCCTATAATCACTTTGCTGATATTATTTTCGGCTGGATGAAGCTGTCAACAACATCCGCCGATACACAACACTTGCAGGACATGGTGACATTCCTATAATCACTTTGTTGATATTATCTTCGGCTGGATGAAGCTGTCAACAACATCTGCAGGTCACGTTAATATATTACATTAAGAGTTGGTAGACTTCAAGCCAAATTCCTAATATTTATCATTATTAAGGCTCTTTACACTGAAGTTTAGTGCATTATGTATTGATGCAAACAATAATATAATTGGAAATTAATATTGATAAAATATTAGATATGAAAATTATCAAAAGGGTATGAATTATTTTCATTAAATATAATTGCTTAAATATTACCTTTGGTGACCTCTACTTAGTATCAAGTCAGCCTTTATTCATTGAATCTTTATAATGATTATTTGCTAATATTAATCATCATTAATCTTTATTGTTATAAAAGTATTGTCACTGAGGAAAGCACTCTGAAATTATTACTTAATAGACCTGAATTTATCTTCCTTAGAGTTTTTTATTTACTTTTTTTTTTTTTTTCCAATTCATGATGTAAAAGTTATTGACAACTTTATACATTAGTACCTTGTATCTATTTATAATCTGCCTTGATTACATACTATAAATGTCAATAAATTTAATTTAATAACAGAAAATGGTTTCACATTGAAAAAAAAGAAAAATGGTTAGAAGCAAACAATATCCCACAGAAACTATGACATGTACACTATGCTGATGATCTTGTGCTTCTTGTAAATACACCAACCCAAGCCAACTCACTGCTGTGTAGCCCAGAACAAGCACCAATTGACTTCTACATGAATGCAGATAAAATAGTGTTTGTGTGTATTAAACAGTTTTAAGTGCCAAGCCTCTGAAATTAGTCGACCAGTTCATATACCTCGGTAGCAATATCTCATCTACTTAAAGCAATGTCAACATATGCATTAGGAAGATGAGGATGTTTATAGAAATCTGATCTCTCTGAAAAGGACTTTTCTTCTAAGCTTTTGCTGTGTCAATACTACTGTATGGATGCACCAACTGGACCCTAATGAAACAGAGAAAAAGCCTAGATGAAAACTACACAAGAATGTTACATGCTGTTTGGAACAAATCCACAAAACAGCAACTGTATGGCCACTTACCTCCCATCTCACAAACTCTCCAAGTAAGATGAATAAGATATGCTGTGCACGGCTGGAGAAGTAAGAATGAACTCATAAGCAACATTTTCCTATGGACTCCCACATATGGACGCATCAGTGTTGGCCGAGCTGTAAAAACATCCATCAGCTGTCTGCAGATACTGGATACAGTCTAGAGGACATGGCAGGAGAGATTCAAGGGACTCTATGCCATCAGCAAAATTTGATGATGATGATGATGATAGTAGTAATACCAACTGTTTATATATATAATAAATTATCACCATCTATAAATCTTGACAAATGATTAGAAGAATATTGCAAAGTAATTTACTATATGTTGATGAACTTCAACTTCTGAAAGCACTTCACAGCACTTTTAATCACCAATTGCTATAGATTTTATGTCTTGTGTTATTTACTCATTGGAACTAATGAATACTTTTTTATGCATATGAATCTGATAAAACTGTTACCTATATATAATTAGGTCAATCCCTGAATTTTGTCCTTAAAATTGTTTGTAAGACCTTACAGAGATATTTATTGTCGATTAGAAAAGTGTGATATTGCATGTACATTTTGCTATAAACTCTGTTGATGAATCATTTTAAATTTATTTCTTGTTTCAGAACGTATTCAAAGCAGTGCCCTAGCATTTAACATGTATGGAATTTTGCTGGAACGTCAAGGTTTGCTGTCTCTAGCCAATAAAGCATTTTCAAAGTGAGTGAAAATTTTCATCCTTGATTTATAAAAGGTCTTCAATTAATATTGACATCATAGAACAAATATTTAATTGAGGAAAAAGATCCTCATCATTTAGAGTATTTAGTTTTAACTAAATTTATTTAAACAAGATCACTTTTGATTGTAATGTGACAGTTGTCATATCAGCAGCATATTTTGTTTATTGATTTTAACTTTGAAAAAGGAAGAAAATAAGAAGCATTTTTTGCACATTATGCCTTTTTATGGTACTTAATGTATTAGTATTTAGCAAATTTTTCTTAGTGTGGCACAAAGTCATCAATAGTTGATGCCTGTTTTCTGGTACTTAATGTATTAGTATTTAGCAAATTTTTCTTAGTGTGGCACAAAGTCATATGTGTAAGACTAAACTCACTACAATTGTAATGACCTTGCTAACCAATGAAAGTACTTACCCAATTCTTTTTTTTTTTTTTTTTTTTTTTTTTTTTTTTTTAATTTTGAGGTCAATTTTTCAACTGGAATACAGCTGGTTTGAATTCAGAATATTTCTTTCTCCTGCCTTACTATTTGCCCATATTGTATGAGAGAAAAGATGAATTCATTTCTTCTCTCACACTCTTCTTTCATAAAACCATTAAGTGAAATGCTAATAGCCTTGTCCAGAATTTGAATATGTCTTGCTGAGTTCATTTCCTAAGATGATGACCACTAAAATATCGCAACAAGTTCCCTCATATTTTCAAGTTTACTCCTGAAAACAGAGCTTGAAACATCAAAAGAAGAAGCTGTAATAACTATTTTAGTTCTTTTGTTTCTTTAAAAAGAATTTTATCTTTCCAGAAACTTTTTAATACACCTTCATACTTTAAAAATCATATTTTAGGAATATAAAATAAGTTCATGGATGGAACTTCTGAAAATAAAACCAATAAAATGGTTCTAACTTCTGATTACAGTTTTATTTTGTTTCAGAGTTTTTCAAAAAAGTATGGACCAAAAATTTCTTTGCAAGCCTGTAATGAAACAAAATAAAAAGTGTGTCAGAGTCAACAGTATTGTCGTTTTTCTAGGCCAAACAAAACGAAGAGATCTCTTTCTCTCTTCTTCCTTGTCATTGTCGTCTAAGTATGTAGCAATTTCGTTGACAGCTAAAATCTCACTGCCCGCAATCATCGCCGGTATGTTTTGACACGATGGTCTGTCATCTGCATACTTTTCAAAACCGGGTGCCCTCAAACCAAGACAAGGTGTTGGTTTATCCAGATGAATACAAAGTCTATCACTAGTCATATTATTTTTTTTTGTGTTGCTAGCGACTAATAGTGGGGAAAAAAATTAAAGCCGACTGCATCATTCTCTTTTCTCTTTATTTTCTTCCATAGTGATAATAGTTAAAAAGAGGCTGTGATTTCAGTTGTCAGTAATGACAGGCCAATGATATTTTATATCAGATAATTTCTAATTTTGTTATCAATATTCTTCTATTTTTCAGAGCTGTTAGCATATTTGAAATAGAAGAACCTGATTCTGAGAACTTGCAAAAAACTAGGAGCAATCTTGCTCGAGTCAAGTGGTGAGTTTTTTTATTTTTATTACAAGACTTTTACAAAAGTTTCAGTACATGTGTGTCAAATTTCAGTATATCAAATTGCATTCTCCTACTTGTATATTTTGATTTTTACTTATAAATTGGAAAGTGATTTTTTAATTAAAAGAAAAAAAAAAGATATTAATATGACTTAGTGAAAAATCAGTTGGAATAAATTAGAATTTTTCTTGTTTTAAGATCCATCATTATCATTATTATAATTATCAGTACTGTTCCAGACATATTCTGGTTTTGTGGAATGTTTGGGATCATAGTGTTGTATCTTCTCTGATTGACCGTTTTAATTAATGGATGGCAGATTTCTTCAACCAGCCCAGTTATTTGCCTAGAAGGAAACTCTAACAGAAAACTTAAGATCCAGAGATTTTATTACTTTCGTCTTACTTTAGTGAGTAGTGGCAAGTAAATCTTTAGTTTAAAGGAAGAAGGATTGATACTGTGCATAAAATGCCCTACCTTAAAACTTCCATACATTCAATCTGAAGAGTTGTAAATTCAGAGCTTTTTCTGATTGCTTTTCCTTCTGCAACTGTTATAGAGAAAATCTTGCTTGTATTGTGTACACCTTGTTGCCCATTGACAAATACATACAATGCCTTCATAAATGTTCATTCATAAAACTAAGTTGCAATAACCTGCCACAAGTACTGATTCTTTATTCTGAAGACCTACAGTTTAATTATGTAAATAATGATATATGTATGTTTATTCATACACACACATACAAACAAACCATGTATTTCAATTGGCATAAAATTTTAAAATAAATTAAAATTGCTGATGAAATATGTAAAAAACATTTTGTTTCTGTCAATGTGTTCTTTTTACATGAAAATATTTATTTTTGCATTTTGACTTTAGCCACATTACAAAGTAAGAAGTAAACATTGATTGCCAATGATTTAATTATACAAAATTGATATTTCACTTATAAAATTACTCAAGTTTTTTAATGATGAATTTTAAGATTTTTCCTCTTCTTTTATTTATCAAAAAGATTTTTCTTACTTTCTAAACAGTTCAATGGGAGATTGTCAGGGTGCTTTAAAGCACTATGACCTCATGATGTCATTGGACAGTTTTGAAGATACCTGTGGCTTGGCACTGACCCTCTTCAAAAACGGACAATTCCTAGAGAGTTACAAAGGTATTTCATAAATTTATTTGAATGAATTTGCACTTTATATATTCTGAATTATTAAATTTGAATAACTTTTTTTTATTCACATTGACCTTTTTTGTGGATTAAATTTTTTTTTCTTATTTGCAATTAAATGAAACAAATGAAAAGGAATTAAAAACAAAAGAACACATTTTTTTTTTTTTTAAGTATTTGCTTAATTTTCTGATATAACTATTATTTCATTTCAGAGTATTATATCAACTAATTGTTTTTCATTTTTTTATTCATATTAATTTCATCTTTTTAAATTTCTGTTGCTTTTTATTGCCACTTTAAGAGTATTATTATAAAAGTTTATTAATATATAAATAATTGTTCATACTCTAAGAAAGTAGGGAATAATTTGCAAAAAAATTCAGCCTATGGTTTCTTTAGAATTCAGACAGATGTCTCATGTAACTTAGAAACCAATCAGAGGGGACTTTACATGCTTGTATATTACCCTCTCCTATATTTAGTCTGTAGTGAGATACTTTTTAATGAACCTCTGTACTGCTTGACTGTTGCATGTACAAGGGTTAGTCAATAAATAAGGTGAATTTTGCAATAAAACGATCCACATTTCACCCAAGAAAAAAAATGGCTGCTCGATTTTTCAATATAGTCTCCATTCTTTAAAACATATTTTTCCCCTTGAAAAACAATCTTTTGTTTATCTTCAGCATAGAAATCTTTGGGCTGCATTTTTAGCCATTTGCTCATAGTGCTCCTCTGTGAAATAATACCCACAAACTCCGGGTTTTTGTTGGTTTGGCCGTTTGTCTAGTGATGTGGACCCCATTGTTTCTTCTCACACCTGGCTGTGTTGGTATTTCGCAGGTTGTATAAAAAAACAAAATAATAGACAACAGTGGGTGGAAGGAAGAAAAAGGTAAACATGGATTCAGAACTGCAAAACGTAAGATGGTGAAGTGGGCACTTTTTAGCATTCTATGTATGTTCATATGGCTATCGCATTAACTCAGTGAAAATCCTACACAGCTATCAAAAATACTGACTCAACTAGTCGTCGTCCTAACTTTCCAACTTCCTGCTTTGGAGTGCCACTCCAAACTGACCTCTTTGTCCTTCTCTTCCAGTCTTGCTGGTTTTCACAGGCACAGCTCTTGGTGTGGTCTTTGCGTTAAAGTAGACAAATGGGTCTCTCTAGACACTCTGAAGCCAGTCAAGGATGCCGAAGATAAGATCCTTTCTTTGGCTACCCATCCACGAATACACACACAGACATCCATTTATACATACATACATACACAGACCAATGCTCATTATTGTGCCACACCTCATTTTATCATTGCTTGAAAACTCTGTTTCATGTGGAAATTCTTTGTGTGCGGGCCAAACAAGTGGAAATCTCAAAGGGACCACATCTAAACTGTAAGTGGGGGTACAGTAACAGCTGTTCTGAACTAAACTGATTGATGGTTTCCACTGTTCTTGCTGCTCTGGCATCAACATTTTTCCCAGTTGTTTGGAAATGTCCTCTATTGTAATTATTCTGTCAGTCAAAATGAGTGCATTAACAAAATCCACCATTTCAGGTGTGCTTGCCAGTGTGGATTTGCCTGGCCTGTTTTCATCTTGAATCCTATTTTAACCTTCTAGTCCATTTGTAAACATTCTTTTTACTTTTTACTAAAACTTCTCCATTCTTCTTCATATATGTTACACATTGTTCTGTAAATTTTGCATGTTTTGCACTTCTCAGCCAGTGAAAATTTGATAATAGCCCTTTGTTCAAACATGGAGTTCTCTGTTTGATTTGCTACCATTCTGAATCACCTCAAAACAAATATTTCTGTGAGATTAAGATAATTTTTCCTATAAACCAATTCTGATTAACACAGAATTTACATTTATTGAAAAAAAATTCTGAAAAAAATTTTATTCTGTTTTTTTTCCCAAAAATACATCATTATTGAATAACCCTCATGCAATGACATCATATGCAGGATTCTTTGGCAAGACATTATTTTATCCAGATGTATCAACCCACCTACAATCAAGATTTGGCTTCCTGCAACTTTTGGCTTTTTCTAAAACCAAATCACCATTGAAATTGTGGAGATTTCAGACTTTGGACTGGATTAAAGATTATGGAAAATGCAATGAGATAGCTGCTGGTGATCCCAAAAAAGGATTTTGCAGATTTCTGGGATAAGTGTGCCTATCATTGCTTGAGGATTCAAGAGGAATATTTTTAAAAAAAAAGGCATCATTGCTTTCAGTGGACTATTTGATATTATAGTTAATATTAAATAGCTGAATGCTTTCTGAACAGACTTCATATTTTGTTCTTAGTACAATGTATCTTGTAAATTAGCAGAAATAAAATTCTTGTTTATGTCTCTTGTGTTTTTCAGCTTATGGCAAAGCGTTACAAATGACAGAGGAATATCGTTCCCATGTGATGACTGCTCAAGCATTTGCCTTGTTAAATTTAGGAAATGTCAGTGATGCTGTTGAACTGCTGATGGCTGCGTATGTAATCTTTGTCTTTATTACATTTTATACAGTGTGTCAATAACTTTTCTGCATCAGTTGTAGATGTAATTCAGCTCTTAATTTACTAATAAGCAAAAGTAAATGTAGGCTTGGAACACTAGCAGTTGATGTGGCACTAGATAGCCTTTTCCCTTGGTTATTATCATATCATATTTACCAACCCCTCCGCTCGGGCAGGATATGACACAAGGTCAATTTTTAAGCAGAGATTAACAGGTTTGAATTCAGAGTTTTCCTTTTTCTTGACTAGTTGCCTCACTAAAGCTGAAGAACCCAGTCTGCCTTACTATTTACCCATAGCTGGAGAGTAATTGGATTCATACCTTTCCCAAGGGTATTAGTGCTATGTGAAATGCCATCAGTCTCGGCTAGGATTTGAACTCTTGTCACTGTGTCCATTTCCTAAATGATAACCATTACACCACGGGCACCTCCACAAACAACGATAACCATTACACCACATGCACCTTTCCCTTGGTTATTATATTCACTTTAAATCTTTCAATCTCAGTGGACTAGTTATCCTTTATTTATCTTTTATTTGGCTGTATGAGAATGTTGACTCAGTTCAGTGAAAAGTGGAATTATATGTGAGTACATTATGGATATTTTCATTTTGTACTAAATGAAGGCTCAAAATTAACGTTATTCTAAGAATGGTAAAAAACGTTTTTTGGATAAACAAATATCTTTTTTGATACTCCCTGGATGAATTTCTTCTTTTTTTATCTCAAGAAATGAACTGGGCATTCCAGTTAACAGTGAACCCTTCTTCTTTTGCTCTTGCTGTATATACGAATAGGCACTCTTATTATCCTTGCCCAGTCGGCTGGGGCTGTAGAATACACCAACTGCACCTCTGCAGAGGGGTAAGACCTCTCCTCCCAATCAACGAGTGTCCTAGATATGACACTAAACAATCTGATGGTGATACAGAGTTTGGGGGAATGTGGAGCACCCCTTCATTGCTATCGCTCCCAGGTCCACTCTGACCCAGAGTGGAAGCACCTGATAAGGCCCTATCTATGGGTTAAATAGAACTCTAAATTACTTGAAATAGAACTGTTTTGATATTTAAACTGTGTACTTATGCTAAACTGAATTGTTTCAAAATAGAACTGTTTTAATATTTAACTGTGTGTAAACAAAAACTACTTATACTAAACTCAGTTGTTTTAATAAGAACTGTTTGACTAAACTTGAAATAGAAATGTTTTTGACAATTAAACTGTGTACTTATGCTAAACCAAATTGTTTGAAATAGAACTGTTTATTTGTATAAAAATGGATTTGGTATCAAATAACCTACTAAGGTTGATATGCCATAAAACTCAAACAGCCAACCATCTTATTATCCATAGTTACCATTGCTGGCAGTAGACTTGAAACTTTTCCAAGGTACTGGTTCCTCTTCTAATTCTAAAATTGCTTACCTAATGATGTTACACTGGTTAAAAGCTGCTACTAAAAATAATCAAGGTCTTGTTTGAGACCCATCAAAGCGCTAAAATATAAATTTTAACCTATGTGTATTGAAGGGTTCTAAAATTTACCCATTATGTAAGTATGTTGAATTTCAATATTCAGCCATATTCACGTTGCTTTTAAGGAAAATGCACAGAAGAATAAATGTTAATTTATAATCTTTGTGAAAATTAAGAAAAAATATTTGAGAAAAATCTATTTTAAGAATTATTTATGTCCATTATATAGAACCAGAGACATATGCACTTGAAAAGTTGTTTACACTATAAAACAGTGCAACATTATCATAATTTGTGTGAAAAAAAGTCTTAGGGGAGATATTTAAATTGTTGGAATACATTCTGAAATTTTAAAAAATGCTCAAGTTTATCTATTAAATTTTATTTGACGCTTTCCAGACTCTGAAATATGTTAAATTTTGATGTTCGCCATCAAAATATGTTATTTCAATGATGTAAATTGTCAGCAGATTAAAAAATTTATAACAATTTGAAATGTTTTAATTGAATTTTCCCTTGTTATCTCTGTTCTTAAATTATTATTATTCTTTAGCAGCAATTCAGCTTTATGGAAAAGGAAATTATTTCTTAAAGGATATAAAAAAAGGCTTGCAAAGCAGATCTTATCTAGTTGGACAGATGAGGAAAAAAATTTTTTTTTTTTTAATTTTCAAATTCTCAGACAAAAAATTAAAAATACTGAAAAAGAAAATGGAAAAAAGAACTGACAATAAATATCATCACTTGCTTCACATTCTTTGTAAGTCAGACTACACTCAACCTCTCTTCTTTCACTTGAGTGATTGATTTACAAGAAGAGTTAATGATGTTTGTTTGATCAAATGTCTGTGAGTTCATAACATCTATGAAAAGAATAACTGTGTTTGTTAATCATTACAACTTTTAATATTTACTAAACTTGTGAAATTGCATATCTACAAACATCCTCAGTTTATTAAAAATAAAAAATATTTTCCTTAGAATATTAATGGTTTTTTTTTTTTAATTTTTTTTTAACATTTTGAAAACTAAATTTTCTCATAATAATAAAATTACTGAGTTTTTTTTTTCTCCGGGGAAGAAAATAATTTTGTTTGTTGAATTTTTTATGTTTATTATGAGAGATCTTGTTTGAAGTATATTTTGAAATGTGACATTTGTCTTAAAATTAAAACCGAAAGGAAATCTTAATTTTTGGGTCTATTTGAATTTAAAAAAAATTTTTTTTTTTTTTTACATATATTTATATAGAAAAATTATTATTTTATTTGAAATTTTGTTTCAGGTTAATCAAAAGTAAAATAAAATCTGAGTGAAAACTTGCTATATTTATATTAAAAAGAAAAACAAAAACAAATCCTGAAATTTAAAATTCAGGATTTTAAAAAAGAATCAAAAAGTAAAACAATCAATTATTTACATTGTAAGTACCCTACAATTAGAGATTGTTGTTCAAATATAATTTTTTATATTCATGGACTAAAATTTATTTTATTTGTTCTCCAAAATAATACTTCTATGTATTTTATTTCTTTAAATAGATCTCAGTTGACACCACCATCAGTGGAAGGCTTAAAGGCTTTGTGTGCAATTGGCTTACTGAGAAGTGATCAAGCATTGACTTCAGCTGTTGTTCAAGAATTACTAAAATTGGAAGACCCAGAAAGAGAACATTTGGTTGATATCACCTGGTTGACAGCAGCTGAATTAATTACCAAAGTGAGTTATATACTTTTGTATGTTACAAATTTTAGTCACTTGCTATGGGGAATATCCTCATCTCATAAACCATTGATAGTGAGTTCAGTTCTCTCCAGATGCTAATAAAACTTTCCCAGTTAGACTGAAAAAAGAATTAATGAAAACGAAAGAGATTTAATTGAGAATTTTATTAAGCTTTAATGATGAGAATGAGGTTAGGAAGATTGTATTACACCAACTTTCAAGTCCAGAGGATCTTCCTACCTTGAAAATCAGCATTTGAAATTCTGGCTTTTTTCCTCTTATTGGGCTAGAACAACTGTTGGCATTGAAATATATGGCCTTTTCTCCATCACCAAGCAGACCAAAAGAAATTTGAATTGCATTAAGAAATACATTAGAAATTATTAATTTTTTTCCTTGTATTTCTTTCAACTTATTTTTGTTGCAATTCTCAGACTTTCATTCTATGCTTGTTAATTAGCAATACAAATGAGAAATAAAGAATAAGATTCCAGTGATACTTGCATCATTTATTCTTAAGAAATCTGCCTGTCCAGGGCAACTGCCTTACTGGTTAACCCATGAAGATCACTGGTTACAGAAGCTGAAATCTAACAATACAACTTTCATTGTTTAGTTTCTCTGAATACCAATGTGTACTGTTATCTGTGCAGTCATATTAGCAAAAGAAATACTATTATCTGTGCAGTCATATTAGCAAAAGAAATACTATTATCTGTGCAGTCATATTAGCAAAAGAAATACTTACTATTATCTGTGCAGTCATATTAGCAAAAGAAATAGTTACTATTATCTGTGCAGTCATATTAGCAAAAGAAATACTTACTGTTATCTGTGCAGTCATATTAGCAAAAGAAATACTTACTGTTATCTGTGCAGTCATATTAGCAAAAGAAATACTTACTGTTATCTGTGCAGTCATATTAGCAAAAGAAATACTTACTATTATCTGTGCAGTCATATTAGCAAAAGAAATACTGTTATCTGTGCAGTCATATTAGCAAAAGAAATACTTACTATTATCTGTGCAGTCATATTAGCAAAAGAAATACTTACTATTATCTGTGCAGTCATATTAGCAAAAGAAATACTTACTGTTATCTGTGCAGTCATATTAGCAAAAGAAATACTTACTGTTATCTGTGCAGTCATATTAGCAAAAGAAATACTTACTGTTATCTGTGCAGTCATATTAGCAAAAGAAATACTTACTATTATCTGTGCAGTCATATTAGCAAAAGAAATACTGTTATCTGTGCAGTCATATTAGCAAAAGAAATACTTACTATTATCTGTGCAGTCATATTAGCAAAAGAAATACTATTATCTGTGCAGTCATATTAGCAAAAGAAATACTTACTATTATCTGTGCAGTCATATTAGCAAAAGAAATACTTACTATTATCTGTGCAGTCATATTAGCAAAAGAAATACTATTATCTGTGCAGTCATATTAGCAAAAGAAATACTTACTGTTATCTGTGCAGTCATATTAGCAAAAGAAATACTTACTATTATCTGTGCAGTCATATTAGCAAAAGAAATGCTTACTGTTATCTGTGCAGTCATATTAGCAAAAGAAATACTTACTATTATCTGTGCAGTCATATTAGCAAAAGAAATACTTAATGTTATCTGTGCAGTCATATTAGCAAAAGAAATACTTACTATTATCTGTGCAGTCATATTAGCAAAAGAAATACTTACTGTTATCTGTGCAGTCATATTAGCAAAAGAAATACTTACTATTATCTGTGCAGTCATATTAGCAAAAGAAAAATGTTGAAGGAAATTCTAGTAAAATAAAAAAAAAAGAATTAATGATAATTGATAATGCTTCATCTAAGAAATTAGAATAATAATAGAATAGAAATATTCTGAATATTGTTTATTTTCCTTTTATTTAAGCAATAAAGTATGTATTGTGATTTTTGTGATTAACTTTGTAAGAATTAAAATGTTTTTGATTTGCATTTCTAGAATTGATTTTGTTTATACAGAAGGGACATACTGTAAGTGTGTGTATGTTTATAATGTAAAATGTGTCTAATGAATTTTAGCAGGAAAAGGTAAAAATAAATCTGAAATCAAGTAAGAATAAAGACAATTATGGAAGACACGAAAATAATTGAAATAATTCTGCCAAAATCTTAAGACGTTCCTACATTAACAAAATTCCTGTCAAAATAAGATGCAAATTCACATATTTTAAAAAGCTGCTTCTTTCTTCTCAGTTTCTTATTCAAATTTTATTCTTCTTAAGTGTTTCATTTTAAAGTTTTCTTTTCTGATCACTTTTACCTGTTTTTTAAATTTTGATAATGTTTTTTTTTTTTATATATATTAATTTTTTAATTGTTATTTTTTAACACATTTCACTCAGATTATAGCTATGAATAAATAATACAGATTAAAATAAGAGATAATATTGATGACTTATTTTATATTTTTTTGTATTATGATAATGAAATTTGAATTTAAAAAAAAATTCTTCTTATTGATTTTTTAATTGTCCTATCTCCACCAGAATATTTCTCTATAAAATGTTTAATAATTTACACTTGAACAGTTTTCTTTATTGTTTATAAAACTGGTTTCATGACTTCATGTTAACTTAGACTGCTGTTTGTAGAGTAAAATATCCTACAATTAAATAAGAATCAATTAAACAATTATCAGCACTTTTGGAATGTGGAAATAATCATTTTATTTAAGCTTTATTATTTTCTGATTTAATATTTTGTTTTTTATCATTAATTTTTTTTTTTTCTTCATGTGTCTTTCAGGGCAATTTACAAGAGGGTCGTTGTTACATCCAGAAATTAGTGCACAAATATCCATGGCAGGCACCTTTATGGATTTTGATGGCTAAAGTTATTATGTGGTTTGCACCTGAAGATGCTCAAATGGCTTCATCTTGTATCCTCTATGCACAGCAAATTGATTGCAGCTTAAATAAGGTGATTATTGAATTCTCTCAGCTATCGGTTAAATTGTACCACTTGTGTTCTTCTATAACGATTGCTTTGACATTAAATAAGCCATGAAGTTTGATATTTCATTAAACAAAGAAATTAAAACCAATTATTAAATTACACATTTCTGGATTTTTTCCTTCCTCATATATGGAGTGGTGGATGTTTATATATTTGCACACACACACACACATGTACACATAATTAATTCATTATTCTAATCTTTAGATATATTGGTTTATTAATACAATAAAAAATTCTGTGAGCTAAAAAAATGTTTTTATTGCTAATTTCATTGTTTTATTAGAAATTTTATTTTTTGTAAAAAAAATGTTATTGTTAATCTTTTATTGTATCACCATTATTGTTAATGATTTGGAAAATATGATTTGGCATTTTGAACAATAGAGAAACTTATCAAGCAGTTTTAAGTATTAAATTTCCTTCTATCTTCAAAAATCTTCCTTGCCTTTAGATATATTGTAATAAGTAAGAAATCTTTCTAATTTAATTAACTATTTAGAGAATACTGTATATATTCATCTTACATCATCTAGATTAATAAAATTAATTGTAGGTACAATAATACGAGTGGAGAAGAAGTAAAAATTGTATTTTATTTCAATCTGCATGTAATTTGCATCTTCACAAATTTGTTAGAATATTTAATAATTTACCATTCATTAAACAAAAAAATCTCCAAATAAATTGATTTGTTTGGATTTGTTTTGTTGTAGAATGTGGCACCATTGCTTGTCCAAAGTCTCCTTGCTGCTGGTTTACATTGCAGTTGGAATGGCAATCGGAATGGATTCTCTGTGGCTCAGAAAGCTTATCACGTTCACCCAGGTACATGTCATTGTTATTTTTTTTTTATTATTATTCTTTTATAAAATCTGAGAAGCATTTTCCCTGTGAATTGTATACATTTTTTATAATGAAGACACTTAACTTTAGTTTGTGCTTCTCTCTGATTCTGCATTTATCATTTCAGCTTTGTGCCAAATTTAAATCTGATTAATGATCATGATCATTAATCAACAAGTATAAGGTTTTGTCTTTTTTTTTTTTTTGTCATTGAGAATTTTTTGTGGTGAGAATAAATTTAATCATTGTGACTTTTTTGGCCATGAAATAAAAGAGATGTATTTTCACATAACAGAGCATATTGTTACGTTCTTCAATTTCTCTTTACTTCTCGACGTCTATTTGCTCTTGTTGTTGCCACTGTGTCTCTTCTTGTCAACTGCGGAATCGTAGTAAGTGAGTTCATACTCTAGTCGCACTATTACGTTCACTTTCAGGCAAATACCCTTGGGAAAGGTATGAATCCCCTTATCCTCCCAGCTATGGGTTAAATAGTACCACTACTGTTCTTCTGGGTGAATGGCTTTGGCATTAAATAACCTACAAAGGTTGATATGACATTAAACAAAGAAACCAAACCAAACCAAACCATCTTCTTGTCATTATGTTGTTTGTCCTGTTTGTTTGTCAATGCTTCTTGTGTTGCCTCATTCACATTGTCTCTCTACATTTGGTATCACCATCACCTTGTCGTTTCACAACTTTCTCAGCTCTCTAGCAAGATCCAAGTATTTGTTTATCTTTTCACTTTCTTGTATTTTCACTTTATGGTCTGCTGCAATGGCAAAATTTAATAGATGACTAGTTCTTTTCTTCTTGTTAATTAATACTAGGTCTAGTCTTCTGAGTCGGATTAGGTGATCTGTTTATATCTCAAAATCCCAGAGAATTTTATACATCTCATTTTCTAGGACAGATTCTGGTTTGTATATATGTCATTTGTCAGTAAGGTCAAATTTTAATATCTTGCATAATTACCAGTGGATCACCTTTCCCACCCAAACATGTCTAGTTTTGTATTTATTTTGTGCCAGTTTGCTGCATTCACTTATGTGATTAACCATTTCATCTGTCATCACATAACGTACACTTGCTATTCTTCTATGTATTATCAATTGTTGTTTTGACATGATTGGTTCTTAAAGCATTATTTTGTGCTGTTATTAAATAAAAAATTCTGTTTCTCTCTTGAGGTTTTCCCCTCTTAGCAATGTCCAAAGCATTTTGTGTGCAATTTCTTTAGTTTGTCACTTGAAGTATTCATACTGTTGTTTTCTCACTTTTGTTTTCTAGATTTTTTGAGGACTGAATATATTTTGTTTTGTAAGATTTTTCTATATTATTGGAATAAAATTCCATTAAAAAAAAATTCTATATTTGATTATTGTGTTATTAAATAACTTTGTTTTCCTAAATATGTTTCCTTTTTCAGATGATCCTCGTAGTATGATCAACCTGGTCTCTGGTATCCATGCAGGAGCTGTGATTAAACAGTGCATCACACAAAAAGTCCCAGACTCTCTTTATTTTACAGAGATGATGTTCACAGATCATATACTGTTAGAGATGGCAGGTATGAATTTCTTTTACTATTTTATGTTTAATCTCACTGTATTATTTGCATAACTTTTGTATTTTAATCTGATGATCATAATCAGGATATCAAAGCAAAGATTGTTTCATTGCATGAGAGATTTTGGGAGGATTGATGGATTTTTTTCTTCCACCCACTATCTCAGTGCCTCCTTCATGATCTGACTTCAAACTACAACCCAACTTTCTGACTTTAAGTATATCTCTTGACACACACACACACACACATACACACATATATATATAGACCTTCTCTGAGCTTTCCCTTATCATCAGAGACATGTTTCCATTTACAACTTTCTCATCTCAACAAATCTACACTGAACAATTTTGCAAACATTTAATCTAATGACAAATCTAAGGCTGAAGTATTTTTTACCAATTTGTCCTCAACAGAAAAAGAACAAAATACGTTAAGAGGCTCTAATGTGATTAATGTTTTACTTTTGAGATGGTCTTCCTTTTGCTCACTTTATTTATTGTCTGTCATGCTATTCATGATTGTCTATCTTCTTCCAAGTTTCTCTGCCCAGTCAGCTGGGGCTGTAGAATACGCCAACTGCGTCTCTGCAGAGGGGTAAAAAAAAAAACCCAATGAGGCTACCTGTTGGCTGTGGGTGGCAACCCATAATACTTAAGGACGGGATCCTGGTGGCTAACCTAGCAACTAAAAAGCTCATGTAACTCGCAGCACTCCACTTTGGCCTTTATATTTAATGAAAATTGCATATCAAGTACCATATGTTTTGCTATATGAGAAGCATTTTAAAAAATCTCCCAAACTCTCCTAATACTAAAATGATTGGGTTTGAGTACATTTTGGAGTAGAGGTTCCTTGTAATAGACTAACAACTAAATGATATACTAGTTTTCTGATGACTCAAGAATAAAATATATATTATTATGAATTAAAATGTTTTTATATATATATATATATTTTTATATATATATATATATAATATTAGAACCAATGACCTACATAAAATCTGTAAGATCATCATGATACGTTGATGCTGTAGATATAAAATGGTCATGTTTGTTATTAATTTTTGGAACACTGTAACTCTTTAGTGAATAATGGAATGTTTTGAACATTATTATGTCTACAGCAAAAGGGGGGTGTTGCTTTGACTATATTCTACTAACAGAATATTGGCAGTCATGCAAATTGAAAAAATTGGAAATTGGTAAGTTTTTACTTCACTTCTAAGTATTCTTTACTAAATTATCGGCAGAAATTGTAGTGATTATTGACACTTACTGAAAGAAAAATATCTTCTCTCAGGTTTTTGTTATTTTTCTGCTTTTTTTTCTTTTTAAATAGAAGAGATTTCCTCCAGCGTCAGCCAGTGGATGTGGAAGTTAAAATCATGGACAGCGATGCATATTTTCCCCTCAATAGAAGATCTGAAATTTGTGTGGAAACAAGTGAGTCAAAAGTGACAAGATTCAATTTTAATTTTCTTCTTTCTTTTATTTTAATCCCACAATTTAATCTTCTTTAATGATTTTAGAGAAATGAGACTTTTGAATAACATTGAAGAATGTGTCTTTCTCACATTTTCACTTTATATACATTCACAAACAAATATATTTGCACATTGATGAACCAAAACATTATGAGTTCCTGCCTAATAAGGTTCTGGTCCTCCATATGCCTGCAAAGCTATTCTTACTGATCAAGCATAGCCTCTATTAGACCTATTAGGATCTGATGCCAGGATATTAATTGCAATCTCTTTATCTGATTTAAGTCCTGCGGCGGAGTTTTTGATTACTTGTGGTCCAAAAAAAAAATGCATCAAGTTTTTTTCTTTAAATGACCTAAAGCAAATTGTCAATTGACAAGTATCCAACAGTTACTTCATAGGGTTAATCAAAATCTTGTGTTTAGCTGAGAGATCTTTGGTCACAATAAATAAAAGAATGAAGAAAAGGAAGAAAATGCTTGTTTATAAACCTAATAGTAACAGTATGTTTTATCTATAAAGTTTGTTTTAACCTTTTCTATTTTTATTAAACTGATTTTTTCAATGGTTCAACAGAGTTGTGGTTGTCTATGCCAATTTCATTCAGTTGTAAAACTTGCCAAAGCAACATTTACAAGTGAGAAAATTCTGTAGCAGCAGAAGTAATTTTGTGAGCATTTCCTTCAATGAACTTTGTTCTTGTGTCGTCATTAAAGTTGGATTTTCTTATTTTGGAACTTTGCTTTTTGGTGGAGCTTTTTTCTATTGGTGGTAATTTCTCACTTCAATTTTCAAGAATAGAAAAGGATATATTTATATGGATTTTTCTCTCTTCTGAGAGGCTCTTCTTCTCTACAGCTAATTTGACTCATGCCTTGCTACCATATAATTTTGTCAGCTAAATTTTCACTATTACCCTGAGGCAGGTCGCAATGTAACGCTATGGCCCCTAATAGATTATAGGTGTAACATTACCCTTTAAATACAACACAAAATGGCTCTGTTTTAGGATACGAAAGTTTATTTTGACTATCTTTTTCATAATAGTCATGAAAAGAGAGAGAGATAGAAACTAAGGATGTGTCAACTCATTTAGATAGACGGATAGAGTCAATGATGATGATATAGATAGAGACATAGTTACTATACGAGATGAAAAGGAGCAGGCACTTAGTTACTTTCTTTGCTGTTCCACACACCACCTGTGTGAACTTGCCTTGGGCTGACCCCACCCCACATCATGGTCACTTCCTCATCTGTCATCTCCAACTTCATCTCTGACTGACTGACCAACTCCAACCTCTGGCTCTTATATATGTTCTTCTAATGATTCTCTTGACTAATGCTTTAAACCTTTTATTGACAGGTCATTGCTAAATATCAGCTGATATCTATCTAAATGTTCATCTTGATATTTCACTTACAGCTGATTTTCAAACAATTCAGTCACATTTTATTTTAACATCCAGTGACATGTGCACGCAAACAAAGTCTACACAAGTTCTGACCTTTTCAAATCAAAAACCTACAACTACAAACTCAAAGTTTTTAGCTAAGAAAACAATTTATCAATAAGATAATTAACTAAAATCCCTAATTATTATATGCCAAAATAATATTATTAGGTATTGTTTAGCCAAATAATAATTATAATTGAAACAAAATTACTTTCTTTTTTTGTTTATTATTCTTTCTTCATCTTTCACTTTTTGTTATTCCTTTCTTACCTTCTTTATCTCTAAAGATAAATTCTCTCTTTTTTAAAAAAAAAATAAAAAATCATTTCTCTTACTCAACTAATTAGTGACTTGTTTTACGTATTGTTTATTTTTATTGTTTCAGATGCTGGAAAGTTCTGCATTTCGTGGAGACAAAAGTTTTAATGTTTTGGCTTACATCCGCACCCTGGAAGGGGTTAAGCTGCATAACCTTGACATTGTGAAAGAAGGTGTTGTACAGGCTGGAGGCTTATTGAAATTTTGGCAGGTCAGATAAGATTTTAAGCATTTTTGCAATCTATGAATACATTTTATGAAGCATCATATATATATATATATATATATATATATATATATATATATGAAAGTCCCTCAATAAATAAGGGGAATTTTTTTTATAAAAGTAAAATGAATTTTTCTTTCTTTGTTTTTTTTTTCCATAAATATAAACTCTACATTGTTTGGAATTGGTTTATGACAAAAATATTTTTTTTGAGGCTATTAAAAAGGTTCCACTCTTGAACAGAGGTCTGACATCAAATTTTTGGTGGCTGAGAAGGGCAAATCATGTGAAATATACAGAAGAATTTGTATCTGTATAGAAGCATGTTTTAGTCAAAAAGACCTTTAAAAAAGGGCTAAACATGAATTTACCACCATAAGCCTGTGTTGAAAAGACAGTCAATGGAGTGGAAATATAGTGATTCTCCGATAAAGAAAAAGTTCTAGGTGCAGTGGTCAATAAAGAAGGTCATGCTGGTAGTTTTCTGGGATATGAAAAGACTCGTTACTATTGATTTCTTTGAAATAGGTGAAACTGTAAACAATGTTTTGTATTGCTAACTATTGCCAATTGAATATGTTTAAAACTGAATTCTAAAACCTCATCACATGAAAGATTCCATGATTTTAAATTATCATGAATAAAGTTTTGTAGTAATGGATAATAATTGACAATGTTTCAATTAAGAAATTCACAGAACTTAAGATTATTCCTTTCAGGTATAAAAGCCAGAGAATTAAGTTGAAAAAAAAAGTATTAATCAAAAATGAACAATAATGATTTATTTTAAAAAATTGAATTATTATAAAAACGTTTGTTCTGATTTTTTTTTTCTTCAGATACTTGAAGAAGTTAGTATTCACCAGGGTATGTTGGAAGATGCTGAATTTATTGCTGGACAATGTGTAAATCTGGCCCAAGCAGACAGGTAAGTAGCCAGTGGTCAGTAGTTCGGTTCAGGAAATAATTGTTTTTATGTTCAAAAATTAATTTCTTAGGGTCATTTGGGAATTTTGCTAATTTGGTATTTAGTGACTTACTATGGTCGATATTCCATAAAACCAAACCAAACCAAACATTGGGTTGGGATAATTCATAACCACAAAAAAACCTAGTGTCTGAGTAGTTCATTAACACAAAAAGAACTAGGGGTTTGGTCATTCATACTCTAAACTCCTTGGAGTTTGGTAATTTATACACAAACACCCCTGGGGTTTGGTAATTTATACACATATTCCTGGGGTTTGGTAATTTATGCACAAATACTCCTGGGGTTTGGTAAGTTATACAAAAAAACTGTTGGGGTTTTTGAAAGCTCTAAAATTTTAAGTATCTGTTAGGTGAAGACAATTGATGAAACAGAATAATTTTTATTTTTAGTATAAAAAATCAGCTGATGATTTTATTGGAAACTAGACGTCCTGTGAATATGTTAGGTTACCATTGTGACAGAAGTAAAGGGATCTAATAAAAAGTCATGTCATTGTAATTTCTGTTATATCGAATATTTGGATGATGATTATTCATTGAATAATAAAAAAACAAAAAACACTACATTATCATTCAGGTGCAAATTGAATTAGAAACTGCTTTATTCTCTAACAGCATTTAAGTGTATTGTTCTCGTAAAAAAATATCTCTGATATTCTGTTTTTACTGGGTTTCATACATCCATGTTGATATAAGTTTTGTTGCAAAGTCAATGAAATTTTATGATTACATGTTTGTGTACATTTATGACTTTTTCTGTTTCTTTTTTCATCTATCCATAATTTCTGCTCAGATGAGAGGGTAGTATATGTGCATCTTGCTTAGGATTAGAGTATTGCTTCTGCATACTTTTGCTAAGGATCAGATTGTAGTATTGAGTATTTAGGACACCTCGGTAATGTAATCATTAGCAAGCTAAACTAGCAAGCCTTCACAAGTGTGTCCAAGTCTCATTGGGTGCCCCATTCTTGCGGCCTCATGCCACATCTAAGCAAAAAGCTTAGTAAAAATAGTATTGTGGATTTGAATGTCTCTTTTTTTCTTATTTTCTATTTCTTTTTAATCAAATATTAAATTTTATACTTTCAAAATAATTACAATTTTCATTTGCATATTTCATATCTAAGACTTCTTAAGATAATTATGGGATTTTCAAGGGTACAGATACTACATTTTAATTCTTGGTAGAGCATGTAGGTACTACACTTTGATCTTAGGCAGAGATTGACATAGAAATTAACAATTCATAAGTTTTACTTTATAATAGTCCAAAAGTGAAAGGGACACTGGTAATTCTAAAGAGAAGTCAAAGTATTTTTGAAAAGTAAAAAGATAAAAGTCCTTGAGTTATTAAGGAAAGAAAAATATCCAGTCAATAAGATCTTCTATCACATAAGATTTATATCAAAATAGAGTTTTTCTTGTTACTGAATAAAATCTGAAAACAAAATGAATATTCTGATGTTATCTCCCTCAAACCAGTAAAAAAGGTATTAAAATACATAGAATGGTTTTGCTTTGTCATAGAAAATGTTTAAGTCATTGAAGGCAGTTTTACTTTGTCCTGAAATTTAAGTTTTGACTTATTATCTTGGTAACTAACTGCCTGTTTGCAAAAATCCACAAATCTTGTATCTGAATGTCTCTTATCCCCAAAATGAGAGTTTGCATGATTGACCTTTTATTGTTGGTCAATTAACAATATACCATGATTACTGGGGATGGGAGAAGCAGTCACTACAGTGGAGACTTGTTTCCTTAGAACTAAAATTCACTCCTTAGTTATTGAATCTATTGAATTTGAAATGCCAGATGACATTAAGCATTCTTTTTATTATATCATTTTGTCATTTCAAAACATTATGACAAATTTGGTCAAATTTCTTCATAGAATTTAAAGTTTGAATGAAAATGCAGTTATTTATCTATATAATTAGTTAAAATGCAATTTTGAAATTGTTACCAAATGTTACGCCCTGTCAGCTGGGGGCTGTAGAATATGCTGACTGCACCTCTGCAGAAGGGTACTCCTCCCCCACCAACGAGGCTACCTGTTGGCTGTGGGTGGTGACTGATAATGCTTGAGGATGGGATCCTGGTGGCTGAGCAGTCTGTGACCTGGCAACTAAAGAGGTCATGTGACCTGCAACAATCCTCTTTGGCCCTTACTGGGCTAGACGGGCAGTCGGAGAGGCCCGATCCAATCAGTTGGCTGGTCATATCAGCCCTCTTTCAAATTTTTTAAAAATCTGAATTAGAGGGTGATGGCTGTAGGGTCAGTCATGCTGAGGAAAGACCTATACTCCTTTCTGTCCCTGGGTAAGTAATTATCTTGGGAATGAAAACCCAGGGACAAAATTAAAACTGTCTACCATCAGCATGAATATACTGGCTATGTAGCCCTGATGTTACTAGGCGAATGGGTTTCCTCCTAGGCACATCCCTGTGTGGGGCTCTGTGGTGGGTGGGAAGCATAGCCAATGAAACTCATAAACTTTCTTTATGGGTCGCAAAAATATAACCCAAGCAAAAACAAAAAAAATCTCATGCAACCTTACATAGAGTCGGACAACCCCAACAAAGAAAAAATACAGCCTGAACCTCCGTTCCCAAAATTTATAATATTAGAATTGATTGAAGATCCCCCATTAACAAAACTATCCCCATTTCTTATACAGAAGATCATATCTACAAATATCAATCCAAAAACAGTTAAAATTTTAAGAAATGGCACAATAATGATTGAAACTGAAAATAAAAAACACACTAACTTTTTACTAAATATGAAAACTTTTCACAATTTAAAAATAAAAACATACTCCCATAAAACCCTAAACTCCTCTAAATGAGTTATAAGAAACAAAAAACTTTCCCAGTGTTCAAGGGAAGAAATATTAGCTGAACTAAAAAACCAAGGCATAACTGATATAAAAAGAATTACCATCAAAAAAGAAAATCAAACAAACACTTATATACTCACCTTCAACTCACCTACAACTCTCAAAGAAATAAAAATTGTCTATATTAATGAAAAAATAGAATAATACATTCCAAACTCTCTCAGATGCTTTAAATGCCAAAAATTTGGCCACCGTGGAAGTGTATGCAATGGACACACTATATGTGGTAAATGCAGAGAGAGAAAACCAAACCATACCACCATCGACTGCAAACTCAACAACAGATGTGCCAACTGTGGTAAAGACCACTCATCCAATACCAGGACAAGCTCAGTCTGAAAAAAAGAAAAAGAAATCTTAACTATAAAACACACCAGAAACATTCCCTATCCAGAAGCCCGAAAAATAGTTGAAGGCTACCTAAAAAACAAAACCTACTTCCAAACCTTCCAAAACAACTCAAAATCAAAGAGTAAAAAAGGAAAAAAACTACCAAGAATTAATCTCCAAACTACTTCAATTAGAACCTCAAAACTGTCCAAAATTCATACAAGAAATAAAACCCATACTACCAAAATTCTCCACCAACAGTGCAAACTCTAAACCTATCATCATCATCATGTCGTGCCGCCAGCACGGATATCCCTGACCCTCTCTCGCCACTTCTCCCTATCATTCATCACTTTTGGCTGGTCTTCAGGGTTACATCCCGTATCCTCACATAGCTGCTGTATGTATGTTCAAGCTGGTCGTCCTGCTTTTGCTTGGCCATAGGCAGGGGTCCATAGGAGTACATCACTGATGAGTTCGTCCTTGCTTCTCCAGCAGTGTCCTGCATGTCTGGTTCGTCTAACTTGTATAGTTTTCATGATGGGAGGCAAGTGGCCATATAGCTGGTGTCTTGTGGAGTGCTGTTGCCAGGACTTGTTCAATATTGCTCTCTAACCTATACCTGAACATAACCTGGAAAAAACAAATCCCTCTAAGCAACCTCCAATAGAAGAAATAAGGACCATCTCTCCACACAAAAACCCCAATAAAAACCAACCAAACCCCAAAAACCTGAACAAAGAATTTACTTTAAGAAATTCAAATACACAGAATAGAATCACACCTCTCACTGAAACAGAACAAAATCAAATGGAAAACAAGACCATAACCAAACCTTTAAATAAAACATACCATATAGAAAATGCAAACCAAAAAGAACCATCAAACCAAAAGTAACAAATTAAAAGAAGGAAGAAGAAAAATAAACCTTCACTCCAATAATACAGAAAGCTACAACCAACCATTTACTATGACAGAACTAAAAACCTCTTTAAGAAAATCCCATAATACAACTCCTGGACGAGATGAAATTCCATATGAATTCTTAAAACAACTACCTAATATTTATTCCAAATCTTCAACAACTTTTGGCACAGTGGGAACATCCCTAATTCCTGGAAACAAGCTACTATAATACCAATACCAAAATCTGCAAAAAATTCTACAAATCCAACAAATTACCAACCAATAGCTCTAACTAGTTGTATCTGTAAAACATTTGAACAATTATTAATAACAGACTAATATGGTTTCTCGAGAAAAATAAGTTAATCATAAACCTTCAGACAGGCTTTAAAAAAACAAGAAGTACAATTGATCACCTTATCCACTTGGAAACCCTCATAAGAGAAGCTTTTGCCAAAAAAGAACACATGACAGCCATATTTTTTCATATAGAAAAGGCCTATAACACCATGTGGAAATGTGGCATAATCAAAGACTTGAAAAATATGGGATTGCAGGGTAGACTGCCAATTTTTATAAAAACTTCTTAAATGATTGAAAATTCCAAGTATGAATCAGCACAATACTCTCAGAACTACAAGAGCAAGAAATGGGAGTGTCATAAGGTAGCATCCTATCTTTGACCTTATTCAATATAAAAATAAATAGCATTGTGAAATTCTTGAACTTGAGAGTTGAAGGCTCACTATACGTAGATGACTTCCTAATCTGTTGCAAATCAAAACGTCAACTCCAACAATGTCTAAATAAGATAAACAACTGGCCCATTAAAAATGGTTTCAGATTCTCTGATAACAAAGCACAATGTATACATTTCAGCAATCTCCACAAAATGCATAAACTAGATTCAACCAAAATCCCTATTGTTAAAGAATACAAATTTCTAGGAATTATCTTTGACAAAAAATGAACATTCAACCCGCACATAAAATACTTAAGATCAAAGTGTAACAAAACAATCCAACTCCTTAGAGTAATAGCACACACAGACTGGGGTGCAGGTAAAAACCTCTACTAAAATTCTACTGAACATTAATACGATCCAAACTTGACTAGGACACATTCATCTATGGATCAGCCAGAAAATCCTATTTAAAACAATTCAATACTAAACAGCATCAAAGACTGAGACTGGCACTAGGAGTCTACAAAACCTCTCCTATAGAAAGCTTGTACACCAAGGCGAATGAACCTCCACTATCAATCAGAAGACAAAAACTAGCCTTACAATTCTATATCAAACTGGCCTCATGTCCTTCAAACCCTGCCCACAATGTCCTCTACTGCCCACAAAACAAAACTTTCTTTGAAACAAAAACAAACCCCATCAAACCTTATAGTCTCCAAATAGAAAATCTCGTCACCGAAATACACATAGATCAAACACAAATACTTAAATCCACCACCTCAAAAACTCCACCCTGGTTATTGAAACAACCGAAAATATTACTAGATCTAACAAAATATCATAAAGAAAACACACACCCTACTATCTTCCATGAAGAATTCCTTCACCTTAAAAATAACCGCCCTAACCATATCCATATTTCTACAGATGGTTCCAAAAACGAAAACAAAGTAACATGCACTGTCATCCAACATAATACCAAGATAACAAAACGACTTCCTAAAAGCACTTCTATCTACAGTACAGAAGCTTAAGCCATAGATCTAGCACTCAACATTATAACACAAACAGAATCCACCAAATTCATCATTTTTTCTGACTCTTTATCAGTCCTAACATCCCTAAAAAACCAAAACCTGGATAATCCCCTAACCATGCAAATATTGAATAGACTAGAATTCCTATCAAAAACCAAAGAGATAGAGCTATGCTGGATTCCAAGCCAAATTGGAATCAAAGGGAATGACCAAGCTAACTCAGCAGCCAAGATAGCCTGGAAGATGCCCATAGACAAAAGCTTTAAGATTCCATATACTGACTTAAAAATAGAAATAAAAAACTTTACCCCAAAAAAATGGCAATTGAGATGGAACAACAACCCACACAACAAACTCCAAAATAAGAGAATGGAAGGAAGGATACAGAAAATCCCGCAGGGAAGAGATTATCCTATCTCATCTACATATTGGATACACAGACATCACCCACTCATATCTGCTCAAACAAGAACAACCACCATGATGTGTGGGATGTCACACTTCATATTCACTAAAACACCTATTGATAGATTGCATTGACCTGACACCAAAAAGACAATATCTCTACACTGTAAACAATATAAAAGAACTATTTGAACACGTCAAAGTAGACAAAATACTAGCATTTCTAAAAGCAGTTGGTCTATATAAAAGAATTTTAACCTTCAATATTCTATTTATGTACATGATACAAACACTAGACAATCAAACCAACAGAAATTGGCATTAAATAACCTGAAAAAAGGTTGATATGCCATAAAACAAAACAATCAATCAATCAATCAAATGTTAATTTATATGACAAAAGTTGAAACAGTTGTTAAAGATGATTTTTACAATAAACATTGACATAACAAACATTATTTCTTCATTTTCTTTTTCTTCCAGTGCCAGACAAGGTCGATTGCTTCCAATGATCCGTATTGCCTTGTACAGTTTTAAAAGACTTATGGTATATATATTTTCTATTTTTGATCAGAATGTATGTTGTGCGTGCATGTGTATATATATATAAATATATATATATATTTACTAATCTAATATCTACCAGCATTCACAGTGCCAGAAAAAAAACCCGCCAGGAACAAGAGATAAAAGTATCTCGAATCACCGCCCGGAGGAAAAAGAAAAAATATTATAGGTCAAAAAGAAAGAAAAGGCCAACCTCATCAGACCCCTTGAAAAAAATCAAGGGATATGCAGTCAGTTAGTCAAAAGAAAACTAAAACCTTCCGCGAATCCTGCAATGCTACAATTACAAGAGTGCTCAACACGAGTGGAGCCAATTATAAAATAAGTTGGGCTTAGACTTCCTGATGATCCGATAAGGTGAAACTGTAGTAGAAGATTTCCGACTAGCGATTTAGGTTAATTTTATATATATATAATTTTATATATATATATATATTCACACACACACACACACACACTATCTGTAGTAACCGCATTTCGCTTCAATATTTTTTTTCCAGATAAAGTTTCAATTTGAAATTGTGTTAAGAAAAATGACTGTTTGATTTTTGTAACAGACTTGTGACAAATCCCCCCTCCAATCTGAATGACACGATATGAAAATGAAGGCTATTACTAAATATTTCTGTGTTTATGTATCAGTGCTTATTTTTTTGTTTTAATTACAGTCATTAGACAACAATTTGTTCTTAATTTCTCTCAAAACTATTCCTTACATGAAAATAAAACAATAAAATTCCAAATGAATAACCCAATTAAAGCTTGATTTTAAAATCATTATGCAAATTAGCTACCCCATGATTGATACATGCCATTTGTTAGTACATATACATATTGCCTGTTGATCATGTATATTAATGATTCAACATGATGCAAGCCATTTTGATGTCAAAAACACAGAGTATTTTTTTCTTTATTTCTCTTAAAAGTTAATTATTGAACTTAACATGAAAAGAAAATAAACTAAACAAATAAATAAAAAAGTTGAATTACCGTAATTATAACTGACAGAAGAAATTTGAAAAATTAAAATAAAACGGAAATTCAATAAAACGAGGAGGTAACTCCTTAATCTCGTCCCCCTCCACCCCACGTGTCTATTCTGTTTTAATTAATTATCCATTGGATCTGAAGAAGTCCTGTATAAATTTTTTCTTCATGGTTTTGGTTCACACCAGAAACTGAAAATACAGGATGGAAATAAATTTATAATCCTGAATTAACCGGTCTTTAGTTTTTTTCTTAAAGATATATATATATATATATATATATATAATGCAAGCAATGGGTAAATTGTATAAATCCCACAAAAATGAAAATAACACTGATATCTCACTTTATCATATATATATATATATATATATATTTACCAAAATTGCAGGGAGGTGTCCTCGTGGTGTAATGGTTAAAGTGATGGACTGTGGAATTGTAGTAAGTGAGTTCGTACTCCAGTCGTGCTATTATGTTCACTTTTGGGCAAATACCCTTGGGAAAGGTATGAACCCCCTTATCCTCCCAGCTATGGGTTAAATAGTACCGCTACTGTTCTTCTAGGGGAATGGCTTTGGCATTAAATAACCTACAAAGGTTGATATGCCATTAAACAAAGAAACCAAACCAAACCAAAATTGCATAAAATATCTTGAAATACTCTAGATTAAATTTTTTCAAAAAAATTGTCATTTGGTTCAACCATAGCCTCCAAACAACTTTGGAACCTCTTGCAAGCCTTTTCAATAATCTCCTTGTTTAAATTAGTAAATGGTGCCATTATCTTCAACTTCAGTTCATCTTTTGTGTTGCATAGAGTTTTATTCGTTTCTTACTCAACTCAGAGGAGTTAGGCAGTCAGATGTTAGGAGTGATGTGGTAGCAGAAAATTTCCTAAAAGTTAAAACTGGTTTCTCCTGCTTGTGTTGCATGGTGTAGAGTCCTGTTGCCAGACACAGGGTCTTCCAACAACCACCTTCTCGATCCAGGGCAACACTACCTCTTCCTGGTACTTGATGTAGGCTTCCGTGTCGTGTCTGAGGCCATGTAGGAAGATGAATGAAGACATGATATCATTATCACTTGTGACCATCCCAAACACCATAATGTAGACTGGGTGTTTGGTCTTCATCAATATTGGTACACTTTGTGTAGATAGAGGAAGTCAATGGTTCTGTGAGTTCACCATCTGATTCTTGCAGAAATTTTTCTCACCTCAGAAAAACCAAAGCATGTTTTATTAGAGAGGATGCTTGAGGTTGTTGAAAAGTTTTGCAGTGCAATCTTCATGGCCTGTGATAAAAATTAGCCCTTTCTCATCTTATATAAGAAATACCAAGTGTCTTTATGCATTATATGCCTGATAAGAAACTCAGACATTCCCATGTTCCAGGCTAGGGATCTAATTGACTTGCTGGAATCATTGTCAATCATGGCCTGCATCTCATCAACAAATTCAAAAGTTCTTTCTTTGTCAGAATGATTTGTCATCTGAGCTGCTGTACCTTCATAATCACCATTAGACTCATCCAACTCTTTTTGAATCTTCTGAGCTGTCCTCAGAGTAACACCAAAATTGACATTGAAATCTTCATATTGGATCTTCTATGTGAATGCCAAGCAGTACAGCATGTTGTTCCCAAATTTTTGAAGGATTGAATTGCATTATGGTGGTGCTTTCCTCACAGACAATGCCCAACTGACTTTTATTTGTTGCACAGTAGACAAAATCTGAATCAACCAAAGCATTCCATTTACCTTTGGTGATTGCTCAGGCCACAATAGGATTTCACATTTGTTTTCCGTCAGCTAAGTTTTAGTAAATCTTGCAGAATGGTAAAGAGCCTAGTCAGATAGGGTTGTAGAATATGCCGACTACATCTATGTGGAGGGGTAATACCCCCCCTCCAACGAGTGTCCTGTTTATGACACTAAACAATCTAATGGTAAGGCTCCAGTAATGCTTGAGCTTTAAGGAATGTGGAGTACCCCTTCTTTGCCATTGCTCCCAGGTCCACTCTGGCCTGGAGTGGTAGCACCTGATAGGGTCCTATCTATGGGTCAAATAAAACTTTTTGACATTTAATTGTGTATAAACAAATGACTGATGTTAAATTGGGACTGCTATAAAGCAATATTTGAAGCCATTTTACTGTGTGCCAAAAAATGAGCTCTGGCTCGTTTAAAAATGTTATCAAGAAAATGTGTTTACAAATCATATTTATTATTTATATATGTATAAACAGAATTTGGCATTAAATAATCTACAATGGTTGATATGCCATAAAACCCAACCCAACCCAACCAAATCATATATATTTAATATATATATATATATATATATATATATATATATATATATAAACAGGATTTGGCATTAACTAACCTACAATGGTTGATTTGCCATAAAATTAAACCAAAATAGAGAGTGTTATTGTCTTACTGAAAGACAATATTTCCAACTGGATAGAGTCTTTCAATAGTTAAAAGTAATCCACAACATAGAATATCTGGTATATTGTAGGATTTTCCTTTTTATGTCTAATTAATTATGCAACCTCCTTGCCTGAAAAATGCCTGTAACCAAAATCTGTTTTCTTATTATGTTCAACATTGCCTAGAAGATTTTCACTATTTCTTCTCAGATAACCTTCAGTCACATTTCTAACAAACTCAAACCTGCTTTTATCAATAAAGATCATTTAGGGAAGGAAATTGTCTTTTTAACACAGAGTATAAAATGGTCCCAATATTCAACTCTCCAGCTACCAAAGAATTAAAAACACTTATATGTTGAGGATGATTGTTTCTAGAAAATTGTCTGAACAGGCTTCACCATGTTAAAAAATTGTCTGAACAGGCTTCACCATGTTAAAAAAATTGTCTGAACAGGCTTCAGCATGTTAAAAAAATTGTCTGAACAGGCTTCAGCATGTTAAAAAATTGTCTGAACAGGCTTCACCATGTTAAAAAAATTGTCTGAACAGGCTTCAGCATGTTAAAAAAATTGTCTGAACAGGCTTCAGCATGTTAAAAAATTGTCTGAACAGGCTTCACCATGTTAAAAAAAAAAACTCTTGAGTCATCAAAATATCAAGGATTGGTGTCACAAGGTGCTCGTCCATTCTGTATGGGATTTTGTTCCCGATTGAGTATGCTGTTTATGTGGTTTTGTGCTCAAGTTGACTTGTGTAACAAAAGGATCTCTCACTTTCTACATGTGTGGGATTTAAATATACACATACATAATGTTTACAAGAAATACTATGGCCCAGTCGGCTTGAGCTGTAGAATACACCGACGAGTGTCCTGGATAAATAGAACTGTTTGACATTTAAACTATGTACTTATGCTAAACTGGATTATTTGAAATAAAACTGTTTTTACATTTAACTGTGTGTAAACAAAAAAAACTCGACTCATTGGAGGTGAGGTACTCTTTCACTGATTGGCTGTTGCAAAATTAAAAGTGATAGAGCCACTTATGTGGTCATATGTCTTGTGTGGATGTGCAGTTTAGCTGCCAGGATGGGAGTTGGGGGTAAGATCAATGCCAACTGGGTCATTTGGGCGAGGGCGTCTGATGCCGCAAGACCTGACCCCCACCCTCTGAACCCATAGGAAACATTAATGATGACCGATCCCAATGCATCAAACAATTCAGTTTAGAATTTACTTATATCATACATCTTCATTAGATGTATGATATAAGTAAATACTAAACTGAATTGTTTGAAATAGAACTGTTTGATCATTTAACAGTTTGTAAACAAATGACTGATGTTTAATGGAATTATTAGAGATACATAGCAATACATGGAAACATTAAACTGTGTTGCATACAAAGGATTAAAAGTAAATAGAATTATTTGTATTGGATAAAAATAAATGAAACCATTTAACTGTGTGAAAAAAAAAAATGAACTCAGGATCGTTTAAAAATGTTATCTACAAAATGTGTTAGAAATCATATATTTAATATATTTGGCATTAAATAACCTATAATGGTTGATATGCCATAAAACCAAACCAAACCAATTTTTGTTTTATTCAGAAATATTGGAAATGATTGTTGTTTAAATATGTATTTGTTGATTATTGATTTTTATTAAAAATTTCACTTCTAACAGCTCTAATTTATTGCAATTTAATTTTAAAATTTATTCAGAAGGAGAAAAGTTGCCGCTACAGTCTATCAATGTTTGAAGAAGCTGTGAAGGAAGTTTTGGAGTTGGATCCTCTATGCACCACAGCCAACTTGATGTGTGGGGTAGTGGGACACCACACAAAGTGCAAAAACAGGTTAGTCTTTCATAATGATCAATCAGAGTTGCAATAGGAAAATCTAATTCAGCACATATGAATCGGATTAGAAATTTTCCCTATTTATTTAAAGAATACCCATTAAACAAAGTCCATCTTTGTAAGTCACAGTAAAACAGAATTAACGATTTTTCTAAGTTTTAATTATGTCTATAGACTTTTACCGGTTCATTGGCCTTGTTCAACAGGGGTTCAATCCCAGGTTGAGTCATATTAAAGACTCAAAAATGATACTTGATGCCTCCTTGCTTAACACTCAGCATTATAAGGTATATATCAAAAGTAAAATGGAGTAATCCAGGGAAAGGAGTAGCATCCTCCCTTACACCTCGGTGTAGTAGCTAATGAAAAGGGAGCTTTCAGGTCGCCAACTTTACTTATAGTATTTGAATGATGTCTTTCTGTTTGTAGAGAAGAATAGTGATGATAAATATAAGAATAGACTTTTATCTTAAAAGAAGATTTTACTCAATAAGTGTATGTTTTTTATTGTATTGCCTAAAAATTTAAAAAAAAACTTTTAATGATTGTTCATTAGGAAAGTCTGTGATGATTTGGATCAAGTTGTGAATGATGACAAAGTGACTGGTGGACTTGGATTTGCTGCTTCTATTGCTCGACAACATTTACTATGTGAACTGATGAAAAATACAGGAAATGACCCTTTCAAATTGAAGGTAAGTTCGTATGGAATTGCGTTCATATGTTAATGACAACATTTCATCAAACAAGAAATAAATTCTGTCATTTGGTTCTATCAGATTTCCTCATGAATTAATATCTTTTCCTAATTAATATTAAAGACTCTTGTTTTCCTTTCATTTTTTTTTTTTACCTCATTGGAGGTGAGGTACTCTTTCACTTCCATTTTTTTCTCAAATGATGTGAACTTCCGAATCTGGTTTTATTTATTGACAAAATTCATGCATGTTGCTTTTTATGTTAAGATCTGTTCTCTTTAATTCAAACTACTCTGCCTATTTCTTTTATTCTCTTTCCTTCCAAAAGGATTAAATATAAAATAAATATCATATTCGTATATATCCATTAAAAAAAAACTTTGAGATATATATATATATATTTCCTCTCAAAAGATATCTAAAACTATCATCATTTTTTAACCTAAGCTTTATTATTTACATCGGAAAATTTTTGTCAATAAAATTTCTTTCTTTCTTATCAGTTTAGAATATTACACAATGAAGAGTAGGGAGTGCCTTTTTGTGCAATTGCCTTGTAGTTAATTAACATTGGGGGTTTGACAGATAAAAGGTGTCACACACACACACACATATATATATATATATATATATATATATGATATTTGTGTGTGTGAAGGCAGACAAGCCCAAAGATAGAGAAACACACACAGAGTTCTCATGAATAGAGGCAAAGATATTTCCACCCAGGAACTAGATAATAATCCACATATCTAGAGAAAAAAGATTGATAAACTTTCCTCTTCTAATATACAACTTACTTTGTCCCAGCATACTTTTTGAAATAAGTCATCTTGGTTGACAATAAAAAGAGTTTTTATGTTTCTAGATGTATTTACATTTTATATTCCAGAAGTATAAGAAAGTTTTATTTTTCCTTCCCTTTTTCTCTCCCTAAAAGTTATTCTGTGAAGATTTTTCAGAGTATCTATATCTCTTACAAATGATATCTCACTATAATTCCCTAACAAGAAAGACCTTCACGCTGTCAAAAGACATCAATATCTTATCCCAACCCCTGGATGTAACAATACCAATAATACAGCACTGTTTCTTACCACTATTTATTCTTGTATAACAAACTATTTTTTTTTATACAAAAATAATTCTCAAATTTTGGTTCCTTTTTTACAGTGCTTAACTTACAAAGAGTAATTAAATGTTTCAGTAACAATTTTGGCAATACCAAAGGAATCTGTCTTTCTAAAGTAATATTTTTCTTTACATATTTGCTTTTTTTTTTCAATATCTAACTACTTACTGTCTAAATTCCTGAGATGAGAGGTTATTTACATGTCTTGGACTATTATCCCTATCTTGGTTATTATTATACTCACTTTTTACTTATTCTACCACATCTTTGAAGTGTTTCTCTCATAGTTGATATAAGACAAATAAGATGAGAATGCTGTATATTCTTACTTTTTCTCTTTTCTTTCTACTGGAAAGAACTTTTGCAATGACTGCAATAAGTTTCCTTTTTCAATATCCTTAAATTTTGTGATTTTTTTTCTCATTTTCAACTTTTGACTTAGTTATAATCAAAAACATTGAATATTTTCTTGTTTTGTAGAGTCTTCTCAAAGATGCCCAACATTACAGGGATTCAGACACAATCAATTTATACAAAACTCTGGAAAGTGAATAGAACAATGTTTTTGGTTTCTGGACATGTCTAATCCTTTTGACACTTTTTCCCGTAAGGCCTGCAGATGCCTCTTTGAATGTACACATTTTACTTTCATTTGATATTAATACCTGGAGGAGGGGAAACCCTCATAGCCAGGTAACTTTATTTCCCTCACTTTCTCTGTTTTTGATTCTGCTTGATTTCTGTGGAAGAAGAAAAATGGAAAAAAATCCCTCGTACTCAGATGGTAATAAACGTGCTACACAATGATACAAACTGTGATATTTGTTAAGATTTTAAAAGACTATAAATAAATGCATATATAAAAAATATGATTGGCTTTCTTTTTAATTTATTGTTACAGCAAATGAGTGTTTATTTATAAAGATGTATTTAGATGCATCATCATCAGTATTCCCAGATTCATTACACCGTTTAACATTAAACAAACCCCCTTGCCCTTTTTCTGGTGCCCCAGCTTGGATTGGTTACTTTCCAGCAGTGACAATCCATTGTTTTAACCAAAGACACCTATTGGCCTTTTCTTTTTCTTTGTAAAAATCCAACTTAAAGAAATGGATTATATAATCTATAATAATAATAATAGCAGTCATATTCTGTCAGTCATACTTGTATTAATTCCTGACAGCTGACAATTCCTGATTTTGATTGCATAATACACAAATTGAATAGTGAAATTTATTGAAACAAATTTTAGGTTAAAATTTCATTGTTAAATCATCAAATTTCATTCAGCATGTTATTCATGATTTTCATTTATTCCCAACTCAGTGAACAATTTCACATATTTACATGTTGTGTATCATAATGATTATGTAATAATAATTGTATTTTTTAATTATTATTATAAATTCTGTGAAGAAGGCCATAATATATTCTGCCCTCTTGTGATGATATTTTGTATAAGTGTTCTAGCAAAATGTAAAATTATGATTGGATGCTAGCCTTGGGGCTGGGGTTACTGCGCATGAATTTGTGCATAATCCGTGCTACACTCTTGTATTTGTAGTCAAACGATAATTTGAACAATACAAACTTTCAAAAAAGGGAGGGAAAACTATGGACCTACACTTACGCAAACAATACTATAGCACAGATAGACTATGTCTTTATAAATAAAAAATGGAATAATAGCATATTGAATTGCGAGGCTTACCCCTCATTCAAGGGTGTGTCTTCCGATCACCGAATTGTCACGGCAAAAATATGACTGAACCTAAGAAAGAATGCGACCTAAACAACGACCACTGTACACTGATTGGTCCCTGCTTAATAACAGGGATATTAGAGATAAATATGTGTTAACATGAAGAAACAAATTCAATGCACTACAGGAGAAGACACAAACACATACTCTGAATGATGAATATGAGAATTTTGTCAATGCACACTTAAAAGCGGCAGCAGAATACATACCAACTAAACAAAAAACTAAATCCAGAGCCCCATGGGAGACATTAGCAGTTAGGGAAAAGCGTGCAGATATGAAAACTGCCTCCAAATGTAATAGGAAGAACCCAACCAATACCAATGCCCTGAAACTTAAAAAGGTACAAAATGAATTAGCTAACATCTACCTAAAAGAATAGACAGAATACAAACAAAATCAGATCGATAAGATTAGAGACTCAGTTGAAGATAAACAATCTAGGATAGCATGGCAAATGATAACTGAAGTGAGCAGAAGGAATAGCACTACAAAAGCTAAACTGAAAGCTATCAGCCAACAAGAACGAATACAACTATGGAAACAACATTTTGAGAATTTACTTGGAAACCCTCTGAAAGTTACATATGAACCAATCACGAGAATTATAAGTAAGCAATTAGACATCAAACTAGGACTGTTTACTCAAGAAGAACTCAACTCAGTACTGAGAAAAATTAAAAATTGAAAACCAGCAGGGCTTGATGAAATACCCACTGAAGTATGGAAAACCAGACAATTCAACGACATACTGCTCCGACACTGTAATGCCCTATATAATCAAAACCTTAGTCAGACGGATGAAGGGATGTATCCTCCCCTTCCCTAAAAAGAGCGACCTCAGATTAGCTAAGAACTACCAAGGTATAACACTTACATCCATAGCAGTCAAGATATACAATACCCTACTATGCAACCTCATAGAACCCAAAATTGACAACATACTTAGGAAGAACCAAAATGGCTTCCAGAGAAATAGATCCATGACCTCACAAATTTTGACTATCCAACGAATCCTTCAAGGTGTACATGCAAAAAACCTATAGGCAACAATATTGTCAACTTTACCAAGGCCTTTGACTCCATTCACAAATCTTGACTAATTTGAGGTACTGTTGTGTAATAATTTGGAAAAACCCTAAGGAGCTTCATTGACCAATATATTGGTAGTGTGAGAGACCAGTTTATATTGTCACTGTGACCAAGGCTACAAGCTTATATTGATGACATTTAAACCCAGATTCAGCCCGATAAGTGTTACAATTGATGCAACTTTTTGAAGTGACCACAGGACACTAATTTGACCTTATTTAGCATATTTGTTAATAGCAAAAGCAGACTCACCAAGGTGTACCACTGACCAGAGCGATGATGATTTTTATCATTAAGGGTTTTCGGACTATTGTCTTCATCTTTATTGTTATTTCCACGTTTCGGTCGATATGTCCTCCAGGCTTCTTCAGGTATTTGTCAAACTCGCGAACCTACACGGAACTTTGAATTACGTCCTTTATTGAGTTCCTGAGTTCCTCAAACACCTGAAGAAGCCCAAAAGACATATCAGCTGAAACGTTGCAGAAATAATAATAAAGATGAAGACAATAGTCTGAAAACCCTCAATGATAAAAATCATCAAGCTTCGTCTCAGAAATTTAAACAACTAACGTTTTCTAAGCTATAAAAAAAACAAACTTGTCAGCTGTATGCAAATATTAAAATGCATTCATGTATTTCCAAATAAGTTGCAAGATTTATCAGAATTTCAACTTATCTTCAAAGAAAGTATTAATCCAAAACAGATTCCTTTCTATCCATTTCTGTTGTTCAAAAAGAGTTGGCCAAATTCCTATAAACTACACTGCACACTAAAGCTAACCTTCCCAAGTGACATTAGCAGCCTGTCCCAAGATGGTACCATCAAAAGTGAGATGACTCAATTAAATTACTCTCAGGGTCTTCTTTGAATTACTGGGGCTAAAAAGGCAAAACTTTTTCATGATTGTTATGCTGCCATGTGCCCTGTAGGCTTGCAGGGTGTCATTCATTCCTGCCAAGTTCACCAGTTAAAGCAGGGCCCAAACAGGTGGGCTGTGGTTTGCCAACTCTATTTAATATTACAGATATCACCAAATCCCTAGCTGAACCACATTTTAAAGCCACTAGATGGGTTATAGGTGAATTATTAAAAGTCAACACAGCTAACTAGCTAGCTTTCCCCCTCAAATACAAGGTCTTTGACAAATACAATACTTCCACAACAACAACAAAACTCTGAACTGCTGTGTTTAGGTCAACAAGATTAATAATATTCTTTTATTGAATAAAAGAAAGAAACAAAAGAAAAACAATTCAGGTAAAAACCAGGAGTGAGAAAGTCTTTCTACTAAATGGCGAAAGGTGAAAATACAGTTCATCAGCGGTAGATACGGTCTGCTTTCCTTCAGACTTTGGGATTTAATGGCAGAGCCTGTACTCCAAATCTCAAGTTTATCATTCAGGGAATATTCCCTCTTCTTTTCTCCTCTATTTTATCAGAGCTATTATTTCCTCCCATAATTTGTTTTTTTTATTCATGTCAGCATGAATACAGCAAGATAAATTTGAATATACTTTAATTGTATGTTCACTTACTTGGGATTTTGTAGAATCTTTTCTTTCCTCTTTTTCCTCTTGTTACTGGGCAGCCATAACATGTTAATAGAGGGATGCATGTCTTATTTCAGGTAAGACTAATATTAATTATTCTCTTTCTTCATGGACAAGTCTTTTCTTTACGTATTTGTTTAACGAGGCTCACCATACCTCGGAGTGCGAATTCATTCAAAGAAGAAGCTTTTTCTTTTCTCTCAGTGTTCTCTGCATGGCATCACTTTGAAATTTGGGTTTCTTCTGTATCCCAAATTATGTTTCTTCACTTTCCAATGAACAAAGGGCAATTAGTTAGTTTCTGTAGTTTGAAAAATCACGTGTTGGCTTTTGGGCGGTTTATTCCTCCACACCAATCATGGTCGCAGGGCTGCCTCTCTCCGCTGACGCATACATGGCTAATAGAGAGTGGGGTTCTCTCATGACCATGTCACTTAGTGCTTATATGGGAGGGTTGAAGAGAGATGGCCTTTCTTTCCACTGCTAATTCTTGGTTACTACCATAGTCGGCTGACGGCCAGGGTCACACCTTTCTCCATAACCCAGTGAATGTATGAGGGTGTCATATTTCCTGGTCACATGATCTCCAGTGCATGGGCATGTATTATATTCAGGAAGTACATGAGAATGTTATTTCTTGGTGGTTTTATCTCTTAACAAATAAGAGATGTTGCTTGTCTGTTTTGCTAGTTTTTGAGTTCAGAATTTTCCTTTGGCTACAATTTTAAGTACACTATGCAGGCTGACTGCTACCATAAAGGATAAAAAGTCCTAATTAAGCGATTTGATGTGTCCAAAACTCTGTAGGCTAATCCAGGTTGAGATGAACTTAAATGAAGCAAGACCCAGGATATGCAGCTATTTAAAATTCAAGTCATCCTTGTTGAATGAGAAAGATTTCTAGAACCACCTACTAATCATAGTCTGCATTGATGATAGGATTGGAAAAAGGAAAAATAGCTGATTATCCCCACTAACTCAATAGAGATTAATGATCCAGTTGACTTTATAATCTAGAATAGATAATACTGTCCAATCAGGTGATGTAGACAAAGTCACTGCAGCTAAAAAAGAGTTTTTTTTGTTGTTTTTTTTTAAGAGTTGTCCGGGCAAAAAAATGACTGCAAAAGCAACATACAATAGAACTCTGAAGTGCCACATCAAGTGAATGACATTAAAACTTTAAGACATTAGCCAATTTTCCCCATCTGATTGAAATGTTGTTGTGAAGAACTTATAACAGATGATTAGATTTGAGACGCACTAAAACTGGTCAGGTATGAAATGTAGATTTCTCTGCTTGCTGTCACTGATCTTTAACATTCTGTAATGATTCATTAGAGTGTGTGAAATTGCTCCTCCAAGGGATATACAATGTACACAGTTATGTGTTTTGTTTTGTTTTTTTTTTGGTAGGGGAATATTCTTAGATTACTACCAGATATTTTTGATAAAGTTGGCAAAGTTTCAACAGAGTGATACCCTGGTATTGGAAAGGGGTGGTTACTGGTCAGTATGAGAATGGTGAGGATGAAGCATTAAAATCAACTAATGATTTTGAAAATCTGACTGCCAACTAGTTGGGTGGAAACTAGTTGGGCAGCCATTAAATTAGACATGAAACGAAAAAAAAAAAATTGTGGCTGGAGTTAAAGAATGATGGACACTGAATCGTCTATTTTTCAACAGTTATGTTCAGATTTAAAGAATGGTTAGGATCAGACAGAAAAAAGTAATGTCTTCTATATGGGCAATCCAAGTAGGCGGAGCTTCTTTCTTCCTCAAAGGAAATTGGCTTTTAGAGTAGTTCAAGTTGGACTAACTTCTGCTGAATGGAGGTGGATATTATCAGAAAACATTATTTGACCCCTTCTTTATGTGGAAATCAGAGTCAGCTGGGGGTAGCATCACCATTGCCAAAAATAAGTACTGCTAAGGAAGAACTTTGTAAATAGACTCTTCCTTTCTGTTCTTAGTTAAGTTACTCAGCAGATTTGATCATTCTTTTGAAGTTGTTCCAGTTCTGATACAACCATGACACAAGAGATACAAGTTATCATGCCATTCAAGAGACCTGATATACTTTTGTGAATACAATAAATTATTCTAAGGGTTCATCACTTGACCTTGTGTGACATGATGGCTGAATGTATAGTACATTAATAACCAGGAAAGAAAGAAAGAAGTTTTATTTTCTTTGTGTTTATTTTACTAGATATCAGATTACTATTGAAAAGCTGGTGATGAGGTCAAAAGCCACAAAGTTTTTTTTTGTTTTTTTTTAAATACGGCCTAATTCTAGGTCTGTTGCCTCATGAAAAATTTTATATCCTAGGGTGGGGGAGGGAGGTTGTTTTGAGATTTTTAAATAAATAGCAGTCAGTCAGTGGCAGACTTTGTGCCAGAGGCAAGGGATTTGATGAATTGGTAGCAGCACATCTCTTACCAGCACCTCTCTCACCAGCAAGCAGCTAATGAGGAATCCATCAACCATAGATTCAGCACAGCTGATGCCAGGATTTGACCAATCACAGCAGCCATCTTAAACAGTTCTTGTCAGACCTAAATTATGAGTCAGTTTGTGTGCAGACTATGAGACAGTCGGTTTGGTGTGTTCCATGAGGGCAGTTTGGTCTGGTGCATGCCACCAGTGACTTAGTGTACTAGTCACACCAAGAAAGCAGAGGCCCATCTCACCTAAGGATGTCAGGTTTACAGTGAACTTCCGTTGTCAGTTAGGATTAGTACCAGTGACATATGCCTGTCCCCAACATCTAGCAAAACAAAGAACGTAAATCCATCCAAGTGATGTCACTCATTTCTTTAACTATTCAGCTTGTAGACCCAGCTTGAGGCTTTGGTATTTTCCTACCAACCGTGGGAAAATGGTTGCCAGAGAAATTGCTCAAGGACGTGTGTGGGTATCATACTTGTCGTCACACTAAAACTTCAAACTTTTGGCTATTCTAACCAGTTAACAAGATTTCATTCTAACAAACAGGGCTTAGGGATACGATGTAAAGAATTTTTCTGCTAGTTTTTTTTAGGGATAGAATTTTATTTTATGCAAGGTTCATGTTTTCAAGAGTTTGACTTTTTTTAACAAAATTTTGTGATCTGCCAATTCTCTCCACTCATGTTGTCTTTATTTAGATCCTTGGCAGAGTTGGTCACAACTTCATATTGAATTGAAAATCATTGATCAGAATTAAAATAAACATAGACCATTTAATAACAAAGGCAAAAAATGTTGGGTTATAATTATGCCATATAAACAATTATTCTATTTGGGTTTACAGATTAAGTTAACCATTCTCAATTCTGCAATACTAAAATAATCTTTTCAACATTAGTTGTCTAATTTCTAATGTCTTTCAGTTTAATAAAGTTTATCTCAATGGTGGTAATAATGAGTGGTACTTACAAGGTGCATACGATAAGTTTCCAGACTTTTTCGTATGGGCACTTTTATTGATAGTACACACATGAAACTCTAGTCCTCTTTGAAGGAATATCCTCTGGCTGCAATGCACTTGTTTTACCGTTCCAACAACTTCTGGAAGGCCCCAGCCTCTTTCATCTCCTTAATTGTCTCGCAACGACAGCCTCTGAGCTTAGGGAATAACCAAAAGTCACAGGGACCAAGGTCTGGACAGTACGGAGGTTGAGGAACTGTTTTGATGCCCATCTTGGTCAAATAGTCTGCGACAAGGATGGAGTTGTGGACTGGCGTACTGTCCTGGTGGAAATGCCACTGACTCGATTTGAAGAGTGCTCGCCTCTTCCCAAGGAATCTCTTCCTGAACTCCCTTAAAACCTCAACATAGTAACCCTAACACTAACCTTTTGGCCAATCAACTTTGGTGTATTGACGTCCTTACTCCTCCCACACCTCATCATCCCTCACAGACTCCCTGCCTTCCTTGAATCTCTTACACCACTCAAAAACTCATGCTCGATTCATGCAAGATGGTCAAAAAGCAGTCTGAAGTATTCAATACGTTTCTGTGGCATTTTTTCCAACTTTAAAACACAATTTTATTGCATATCGTTCTTCTAAAGTGTCAGATTGCATTTTTGAAATTCACCAGCTGTGACTATCAGGCTTTAGTAGGGTGTATTCTAATTGCTGCTGTAGCTGTTCATTTGAACCTGAAATCATAAAAATTGGTCAGTCATCTCATAAGATGTATAGCAATAACATACTTTTCAAGAGTCTATGACAATTTTAAATGCCTGTACAAAAAAGTCTGGAAACTTATCATATGCACCTCATATTTAATTGTCATGTCTGAATGCACTTACTTGGTTTTCTCAACATCATCTCCATCAGAGGTAGGTCATGAAGGACTTAGTTGGATAAAGTTCACTGGATGATTTGAAACTCATAATGGTTATTCCGATTATCACTCAACTGTTTGAGCAGTACTGCATCACTATTTTTATGGAGTTTGCTTTTATCCCCGAATTATCTCATGTCTGATGCCTTCATGTTCACATTCCTCTCACTACTACCACTAAGCAGTCCCTTGATAATGTCACTTGAGAGTTCACCAAACCAAATTCTTTGTTATTTTCTTCCTTCTTGTTCACAATATGTCCTGGAGTAAAAATTATTTTTTATTATTCTGATAGCTGGACATTTTCCCTTATTGTTCAATGCAATGAAATATTTATAAGTTAGTATGCTCACCTCCAGTCAATGACTCCCTGTATGTATAAAAGATCAGTTAACAGGGAGGAAAACCTACTTATTTAGTTTTCTTAAGCAGATGAGAACTCAATGAAATATTTAATCTTTTTAAACTGGTTTAACTACTTATTTATATTTGATGTATTTAATGTCTTTTTATTCATCTTCCGTCACTTTGTGTTTGTAATCTTTTTTTTCATCAGGCCACAACCAAAATTATATTTTAAATTATTTATAATTACCCTTTATCATTGGTTTCTTCCAAAGTTGAATACTTTCATGTAGATAACACATAATTGATGCCATTCGTTTAAATCCATTCATTAATCATACAAAAGAATATTGAGTATTACGAGATCTTATTGAACAAGACTGATTGCATTTCACACAGCACTAATACCCTTGGGAAAGGTATGAATCCAATTATTCTCCCTCCAGCTATGGGTAAATAGTAGGGCAGACTAGGTTCTTCAGCCTTGATGAGGCAGCTGGTCTAGGAGAGGGAAAACTCTGAATTCAAACCTGTTAAACTCCGCTTAAAAATTGACCTTGTGTCATATCCTGCCCGAACGAAGGGCTTGGTAAATATCATTACGAGATCTTATTGGATTATACTGGTAAACTTTGGGTTGATCCTGTTTGAATCTTTAGCTTGTCTTTCGATTATTTCTCAAACTTCATTTTGTACCTAATTGCTTCATTTTAAATGCTTTTCAAATTCTGTTTTTATTAAGTATAAAACTTTTTGTTAAAGAAATCACATTTAAATGGAACTTTTTCAAATATTAATGTTCCTTTATAAATGCTGAAAACTTTGAAAGCAGAACAACTATTTTAGTTTTGCAGAGATTTTGGGTAGGAAATAGATTTAGATAAAATACTTTTTTTTTTGCTATAGCAAAAAGGAAATGTTTCATCTAAAAAAAACTTTCTTATTCAAATTTTTTACATGGAAAAAGTTTTTAGTGACTTGGTAAAGCATTTCAAAAATATTCATTGAGTCTAAATATCTTGATTGTGATGAACCATTTTTATGTTTTTTTCTTTTTACTTTAAAGTAAATTGATAAAATTCTAATAAAATTTAATTATTAAAACTCATTTTTCATGCATTAACTTTGCTATTAAAACTTCAGAGAAAGTGAGTGATTAAAAACTTGGTTTTTCAATTAAAAAAAGCATGTTCCCATTTAGACAAACCGAATTAAAAAAAATCATTAAATAACAGTTGTAGAGTTTAAAAAGTGATTAGACAGCAAAGAGGTCGGGGCTTTAAAAAAAAATATTGAAATATTAGCTATCACTTATGTAACAAATAAAATAAACTAAATTTCAGCAATAATGCTGAAAATTGTATTTTGCTTAAGACAAATGCAACATGGGCAAGATATTAGGTTAATAGAAACTGATTTTTTTTCTTTTTATATCATTTCCTGAGTTGGTTTGTCTAATTCTTAAATTACTTGGGAAATTTGGACTACCTAAAATTCTCAGTGTATTTTTAGTAAGAATGTGTTTCCAAATACTGTGAGAGATGGATATTACTAAAAGATAGTATCTATTTTCCTTTGAGATAAAGAATAGCTTTAAATTTAAATGGATTTTATAACAAGTAAAATGTCAAAATTCAATAATTTCATATATTTAGGTCAATGCCCAAGTTGGAAAATTTTGTGACACTTATTTTTCCTTTGGTGTACACAAGAGTGGTGTTTTTTTTTTTTAAAGAAAATATAAACATTTTAAAGAAAACATTTGTCATTAATCAGATTTTTTTTTAATGATGGAAAGTGAAATAAAAATATCATTTTTAAAGAATGAAACAAGAAAATAAAAACAAGACTGATATAGTATATAGGTGTATTGTTAAAAAGCAAATTTATACTGAATTCTTAACAGCTTAGCTGGATAAAAACAAAGTATTACTACGTTATATGATTATTTGTTTTTTTATAATCTGAAAGAAAATCAATCTACAATCTTAGAAAAAATGGAATTTTAAAAAATAAATAAAACAAAGACATTTTACAGCAAATAATACAAGCAAGGCTGTAAATACAGCTGTAATAGAAACAATATAATTAATGTTGTACAAGCATAGTGAAAAGAAGATTGAGAAAATAACAGACAAAAAAAAATATAGGAATACAGAAAATAAAATAGAATAGTGGAGATTGAAAGAGTGAAAGAAAGTGGATAGAAAGACTGGAAAAAGTAGAGAAAAAGAAATGGTAATTGTACTAATGTAATAGAGATGTGTTGAAAGAGTTGGAGAGTTAGTTGTTACAGTTGTATTGATTTAAGCCTTTTTTTTTTGTAGCAAGGCACCATCCTTTCTTTATTAAATGTTGATGTTAACATTCTGAAAGAAGTTGGGATTTAGATCCTGCTTCAATGTCCACCCTACAAATTGGGCATTTTGTGTTTGTGACTAACCATTGGTCAACACAGTTTATGTGGAAGAGATGCATACAAGGGAGGCGTCTGAAAAATGAAAATAAAAGTAAAATTAGTGATATACAACAAAAATTGAAATAAAATAGAGAAAAAGTCTATCAAAAGGAATCAATCAAGTGATCTGAACATTAATAAACATTTTTAGGTTTGGGATTAAACAAACAGCATAAACCTAAACTTTCTTCAACTTTCAATTGGATTTTTACTGAACCAACAATTTGAAGATAAGTTTGTCATCAAAATAGTCCCTTTGAAAAAATACAGGAAATAGTAAAGTTAAAAAAACAAAACTAAAAGGTACTAACAGAAATTTAACTTTTAAAGTCCTCCATTTGAAACAACAATTAATGATAATCTAGTAGTTGATATAATTCTTTACTTTTGGTCACAAAGGATTTTTCCTTAATAAAAATAAATACAAACACTTGCCTATTGCCACTTTGGGACACAGAGAACTTTTCAGCTCTCCACTGAAACAGACCAAACAAAAACAACTCCAACCCAAAGGAAAATAATGCTTACCACTAAAACAATCTTTATATTTAATCATTTGAAAAGACACCTTATTATTGCATAATGAAATTAATCCCAAACTATGAAAAAATCTACCACAATATACCTCCCTAATTAATATTGAGCCTTTCCATGTATACGAGGATTAGATATCATTAAAATTAAACCCATTACAAAATTACATTTTAGGAAAGCACATAAAATTCATTAAAAAGTAAATGTTTACAAAAAAGATTATTATTTGGGGGTCAAAACCCAGATAATTCAATGTTTTGTCACTAACATTGGATTTAGAAAAAAAAAAAAAAAAGGGAGGAGAAATAGTTGAGAATTCAGCTACCCAAAGTCATAAGTTAAAATTCTGTTTAAATATTTGTGTATTGCAACCAAATCATGTGAGAATTAACCAAGTTTATACTTGGAGCAAAATCTGAACCTTTATATATCCATTCCAAAATGTAAGTTGAATGAAAACCATTTTAATTCTTATTAACAGTAGACATTGTTTCAACTCACTAGTCATAATGAATAAATTATGAAAATATTCTGTATTGATAGCACAAAATAAAATGACCACTCCAAATTTTCATAGTAATATTGAAAGATAATTGCAGAAAAAAAAAAATTTATGCTAAGTTTCACAGGTTATAAAATTAAAAGGACTGAAAATATAAATTGTAGTAACAACCTTGGTTACAGAATTATCTTGTTAATTTTCTCACAAAATATCTAATTTTTAAAAATCTATGTACAAAATGAAATTGTTTTTATAATTGAAAGAATGGTATAATGATATTTAAGAAATTTATTTCAATAATTCACTTACTAAACAAATCGAGGGAAAATAAGTAATTAGATTATTAAGGGAAAGTAATGAGAATTTGTATAAACTTACCGTACATCTTCACCAGTCTCAAATTCACACAGGCATATTGTACATTTTTCATTGTCTTCATCCACATTCCGTTTTACCTTAAGAAGGATAAAATAAATGAAAGCAGTGCTGACTTTTACCTCAATTTTCTTATTACAATGGACACACCAAACTCGAAATACATGAAAGATTAATACAATATCAACAATACTTAGTTAATTACATATATATAGTGCACTTTTAAGAGCATCACATTCATGACAAGTCTAGAAAAAAGATTTCAGAGTTAAACAAAACAAAACTGTGCAATATTTTCATGATCTACTTGCTAGAAGCTATCTAAAAAAATGTTACTATTAATTATCTTATTCTTAATTTGGAAAGCTTAGTCATCTAAAAATCAAAATTGTGTGTGCATATATATGAGGAAAATGTAATCATAAACCAATAATTTGAGAGAAACTCGAAAATCTGGGAGAATAAAAATGTCAGAGCTCAACTCTATAAAATCAAAACTTAGAAAAAAATAAGCTGGTAACTTTCAGTTATGAACTTATGATATAAATATTGAAAACTAGATCAACTTCTGGTCACAAATGACCTTATGAACTATCAGAAAATGCTTATTTATTGCTACCAGTAGAGTAGAGAATTCTTAATTCATTCATTGGACTGAACAGTTCTATCTTAATTCCAACCTTGTTGTACAGTTTAATTGAATAAAAAGCCTTAGTAATTTTTATTGACAATAATTATTTCATTACAACTTTATTCAAAATTCTGAATCTGATACTGGAATATTTGCTTATCATTTGAAAAATATAATGGATATTAAAATCTTCCAGATCCTCCCAGGAAAACAAAGCAAAAAGCACACTGAAAATTTATGGGAAAAAGATAAATGTTCTGAAAGACTAAAAACATAATTCTCATAGGGTAAAAGACATGAACTTTCAAATAAGCTTGAAATAATAGAATGATAAATTCATTATTATGATTTATTGGCATCATTTTCTATTAAGAAAACAAAAGAATAGTAAATCTACTAATGAATTTATGAATAGCTTTCTTTGGTTTCTTTGTTCCATGGCAAATCAACTATCATGAGTTATTTAAAGCAAAAGACATCCTTGGTGAGAACAGTATTAATATTATTTAGTCCATAAAGAGATAAAAGGATTCATATCTCAAAGATAAGTGGAAGATTGTTTACCTATACTGAGTGGTGTGTGTGTGTGTGTGTATATATATATATAGGTTGTTAAGCATCCTGTCACTGCTTTAAAGAAACCAGTATCATTATATATATATGATTTTTATGAATATTAAACAATTATTAAATGGTGGTAATAATGAGTGGCACTTACAAGGTGCATACGATAAGTTTCCAGACTTTTTTCGTATGGGCACTTTTATTGATAGTACACACATGAAACTCTAGTCCCCTTCGAAGGAATCTCCTCCGGCTGCAATGCACTTGTACTGTTCCAACAACATCTGGAAGGCCCCATGGAAGCCCTCTTATGTAAGCATGTCAATGACCTTCGTCACAGCCTCTTTCATCTCCTCAATTGTCTCATAACGACAGCCTCTCAGCTTAGGGAATAACCAAAAGTCACAGGGAGCAAGGTCTGGACTATAAGGAGGCTGAGGAACTTTCTTGATGCCCATCTTGGCCAAAAAGTCTGCGACAAGGATGGAGTTGTGGACTGGTGTATTGTCCCGGTGGAAATGCCACTAACCTGATTTGAAGAGTGCTCGCCTCTTCCCAAGGAATCTCTTCCTGAATTCCCTTAAAACCTAAACATAGTAACCCTAACCCTTTGGCCAATCAACTCTGGTCTATTGACTTCCTTACTCCTCCCACACCTCTCATCATCCCTCACAGACTCCCTGCCTTCCTTGAATCTCTTATACCACTCAAAAACTCATGCTCGATTCATGCAAGATGGTCGAAAAGCAGTCTGAAGCATTCAATACATTTCTGTGGCATTTTTTCCAACTTTAAAACACAATTTTATTGCATATCATTCTTCTAAAGTGTCAGATTGCATTTTTGAAATTCACCAGCTGTGACTATCAGGCTTTAGTAGGGTGTATTCTAATTGAACCTGAAATCATAAAAATTGGTCAGTCATCTCATAAGATGTATAGCAATAACAGTGAATTTTCAAGAGTCTACAACAATTTTAAATGCCTGTACAAAAAAGTCTGGAAACTCATTGAATGCATATATATATATATGGAATTTTTCCATAATCTTCCATAACATACATTCTGGGCCGAAACTAGTTTTCAGAATGAATTCTTCTTGGATATCTTGCACATGATCCCTGGCCAAAAATATGAACCTTCTTTCCATTATGGTGCCATGAACCACACTGTACAGGAATCATCAGATGTGTATACCAGGATTCCATGGTATGCAACAACTATATAATCACTTTTGCTGGCACTTGTTTACATATGAGCTTCTAACCAGAATGTATTTAAAGACGAAATATCAATTGGAATCCGTTGTCAGTGTTTAGTTTATCCACTTTTACACTCATTTTACTTCATCTTGTTGGATTTACAAAATCCACCTTTCCTCGAAAGAAAGGTGAACAAAAGTCCTGAGAATATTGTTCTTGACAAACTTCAACCTTGGGTCATTGTCAGCAGAAAAAAAATGTTTTCTTAAAAAAGTTGGAAAGATTTTTTTTTTAAGGAGTTGATACTATAAAAAATGTACTGGTGACATATCCATTGGTAGGGTTTAAGAGGAAAAAGACTTACCTTTGTGTATTTATGAGGCAAGGTGTTCTGGTCAATTACTGCTTGGCTAGCTCCTCTGGTCATTCCTGGCATATGATTGTCCAGTGGGTTGCTCTGAGGACGAGAGAAAAAAAAAAAGAAAAGAGAGAGCATTAGTAAAAATGGTATTCTATTTCATTTTTAAATTGCTTTCCTCTGTAAAAATTATAATAGAGATGCGTTTTCCAAAGAGGAGATACATATATCATGGTGGATATTATCCAAAAATCACCTCAAAACCAGAGACTGTTTTATCGGCCAGATACAAAGATAACTGATCTTAAAATAGCCACTACCAAAGTGTGTGTGCGCACATGACTGTCAATATTTCAAATCAAACTTCCCTTTTATTTCATTTTATAAAATCTAAAAAATATCATTTGGATGCTAAAAATATTTACCTTTAAAGTTAAAGAAATCATATCAGTTGACATTTTATTCAAAATTTTTATTCTATATGTAAAAATATGGTCTTAAATAAATGCAATAAAACTAAAATATTGTATTATTTAGAAATTTTTACATTTTTTTTTTTTTTTAAATAGACTCTAGATTTGGTTTATAAAAAAAAAATCTGCTAGAAATTTTTTTTTTTTTTTAAATATTAGCAAAAATCTAATGAAATTAACACATTCAATATTTAAAAATTCCTTCTTATCATTCTACATGAAACTTTAAATAAGCATTTGAATAATCAAGAAATGTAAAGTCAGTCAATACAATCTGACATGAAACATTTGATGTATAGACGTTTTTTTTTTGTTTTTTTTTTTAAATACTCAAAGTCACTCTAAGCAAAGCCAATTGATTACTATAGCCAAAAAGATTAACAAAAAAAAAACAAATGAAGAATAAAGATTTAAAAAAGTATTATGGAAAAAAAAAAAAAGAAGAAAAAAAGACATCCAAAATAAAGACAGGGTAAGGTAAATAGGATAGCAATTGGAAGTAAAACAATCTTGAGTGACTGCAAGGATTTTACCTTTATTAATTATCATTTATAATTAATAGTTTTCATATAAATCAGTTGACGGAAGTTAACATGAAAAGTTATAAAAAAAAAAAAATCAAGTTCCAACTCAACTTTTTTTATTTGACTTCTAAAGTTTAAAAAAATATAGAATAAGTTTTAGATTGACTTGAGTATTTTAAAATGGTAATTCAACACTATCAGAAATAGTAATTTTTAAATTTTGTCATTAACTTCCAAAATTCCTTTTTTCCTTCCCAAAGATCAGAGGACCATATATCTAGAAGCCTTTTAAAATAGATTTGTTTCATAAATATTTAAAATTGTGCCAACTTGAAACAAATCTGAGTTAGTCACGTTTTATTTATTTATTTTTTAAAGACAAAATATGTTCATCACTTGACATGGAATGACCCAACTATTCATTATCCCTGAAAATAGCAATGAATTCAGCTTTCCCTGATCAATCTGAATGGATGAAAATGATGGCAATCAATAACGACCACAGCACACTTAAGTGTGAATCAAAGTAGAGAATTAGGCTTCTATTGGTATTTATGAAGAAGAAAGCATTAACACTAGTTAACAGACAATCAGCGGCTGCTTTAAACTACAATCACTACAGATGGAAATTTACATAGGATTTTTATCTTATATACTTGAGTAATAGTATACCAACAATTCAAATGATCTACAAGTAATACATTACTGTATTACTAACAATACAATCAAGATATTTATTTCGAGTTATCTAATTCATGTCATTATGTTGGTATATCACCACATTAGTTGCTATATCAGTTGGTACAAATAATTATGGGGTTGAGTCAAATAATTCTCATTTTAGGAAAATATTCATGAATGAATGAATTCCAATCAATAGTATATTCGCCATTATTTTGAATCACCTCTTGCCATTTATCAGGTTGCTTAATTTCTTTCAAGTAAATTATAACTGATTTTGAACTCAAGAAATTTTCAACAAATGTTTTCACCTGATCCTTCTTGAGACAATTTGTTCTCATTCAGAGCATTTTCTAGAGAAGGAAAAAGATAGAAATCACTTGTTGCAAGATCTGGTGAATATGGTGGATGGGGTAGAACAGATCAGCCTAAATGAAATATTTTTTCTTGTGTGATTCTTGCTGAATATGACCATGCATTATCATGGACAAGCACAACTTTTCCCTTTTTGATGAGTGTTGGGTGTTTTCTTAGAAGATTTTCATACAAATGTTGAGAGTATAAGTCTGCATTGAGTGTCTGATTGTGGTTTAAAAATGTAAAATGCATAATACTACAGTGATCCCACCATACATACAGCATAACTTTTCTTCCATTAAGCTCTGCCTTTTCCATTGAGCATCATCTTAAAAGACCCATTTTTGTCACTTGTAATGATATTCTAGAGAAATGAGTCACTTCTCTACCTTGAAAGAAGACCTGTTACTATGAATATACAATCTTCCTTATTCTTCTAAAAGTATGAGGAACCCAAACACTCAGCTTACTCACTCTTATCATTTTGAAATAGTGGCAAATTGTGGATTGAGATGTGTTGAGATTGTGTGCTAGTTCTTAACTACTTTTGCAATTCTCTTAAAGCATCTTGATCAAAGTCTGATGAACATTCTAGTCTGACTTCATCACTCAATAATATATCACCAAAGTGAAACTTTAAAAATCAATTTCAGACTTAGTGGTTAGTCATAACACCTTGGCCATAAACATTACAATTTTTTTTTAGATGTTTCTGAAGATCTTTTATTATACTTAAACTCCTATAACATTACATGTCAAATATGCACTTTCAGTTTTTTCATTTTAGAGGTTAAGTTATAGATTAAATTAGGATACAGACTCTTTCACTACTGAAATAAGAATGTCCAATGAAAGTACTCTTTAATCAGGTAAATTTTAGTTGCACTGAAAATTTAAAATACATTGCTACAACTTGCTTTTTAAAAATAGAAATTACTTATGACACAAACCAATAGTTTAACATTAAAATTCAGACTGAAATTTGGGTCTTATAATTAAAAGTAATCTTACTCACAAAGATATATGATAGTGAAAATAAAGGAAATAATCTGCAGAAAATCAATAACTTATATATATATATATATATATATATATATATATATATATATCAGAAGTTAAGGTTTTTCTTTTAATGCTGCATTTTATTTCAATAGTCATTTAAAAATTAGAAAATATAAGTAATGAAATAAATTTATTTTTGATTACTCTTTAAAATTGCATTTGATATTAGTTACACTGGATTGGGTTGTGGAATTGGATGGGGGAGGTCTTATTACAAAAGAAAGTAAGTAAATAGTATATTGTGGGGGGGAGTATAAGATGAAAAGCAAACAATTAGAATCTATATTGACTAACAAATGTCTAAGAATTTTAATTTGTGATTAATTATTAACAACTTGTTCCATGCAAACAGCAAATATCATAATAAAAAAAAATTAAACAACCTTTTAATATTTTACAAATTTAATCTTAAATTAATTTCTACTTAAACTTCAGGATTATCATTAAATTTAATCAAGAAATTACAATTGAACTTTGAAAATAAGTAGGATTTTTTAATATATTGCACTTGGAAATTATTTCAGTTTGGTTACTATTTGTTGAAATATAAAAATGAAAATTTTATTAAAAAATAATTTGAATATACCAAGAAATTCTTTCTTAAGTAAGTGAGTGATGGGATAATTTTTTTTAAGGCTAGAATGTTAGCAAAAATAAAGATATTAGTTTTGTGAGTAAATTGAATGTTAAAAGAAAAATATGAATGTTAACAGAGAAGGACAAAAAATGGATGGTGTGTAATACAAAACAACAGGCATGCTAATCAAGTATTGAATAGGGAAAACTGAAGTTATGGATTCTGTTTAATATTGTACAATAGAGAACAAAAAAACAGATTAATACAAGAAAATTAAAATTATTTAAAAAAATATTATATGACGATAAAAAAATCAATACCTCAGTAAATAAAATGTTATTTGCTAATTTCTGTAATGAGATACAATATAGAAGACAAGGGAAAATGCTATATAGAATGAAAGAAATGAAGCAGATATTTATAAATGCTAAGTAAGCAAGAAGCTTAAGCAAGGGTTATTTTGTCTAAATTGCAGAGGTTCAATTTCTTTAGAAAGACAGACGGCAAGTTGCAAGAAAGGGGGTTATCTCTTATATTTAATTTTAAGAAGAATTTTCCAAAACATAGAAGATAACATAAAATTTTTTATATCAGCCAAAAGACACAAAAAAATTGCTCACTTCATATTATTTTGCCAACATACTTGCAAAATTTAATAAGAATCATAATATCAAAACACTTAAGTATAAAATGTGATGTTCATAATTCTTCTTGACCATGTGTCGCGGAGAATATTATCAGTTTAGATTGTTTTCAATACAAAAGGGGTCAATAAAATAGTACCACATACACCTCTAATGTTTTTATTTGATTGAATAAATGAAAAATTTTCATGAAAAGATTGATATGAACTTATATGTATAGATAGCTTATGTTAATACATAATAATAATAGAAGAGATAACAGGTTACTCATACTAGTAATCCAACCACTAAACAGAACATTTTGCTGTATAATATAACACAATTTTCAGTTTTGTTGAATAAATATTTGTGTAAAGTTCACACACAAAAGAGCAGCAGTGCAAAATCTGATGTAGTGAATGAATTATTAATTGTGTTATCAGACATTTTAAAGAGGAATAAGTAATTATTGCCCATGTTATGAGTAGCATCCTCCTCCTTTTTTTTTTTTAAATCACATTTTAACTGGTGCATTTTCAATCTTTCTCACTCTGTACAGTGCATCCAGTATTCACTAAAGGATTTATTTTACATAGTTTCAAATTAGAGAAACACTAAATTTAATTGTCTATTTGGAAACTCTCAACTATATTTACTGATTAGAACAGGTAAAGTAATTTTCTTGTTACACACAAAAATATTAATATCCTTTCTCAACTATAGAAGATTACTTTTTTTGCTTTAATAAGCACAGGTTCCAACATAATATGAAACTAACAAGTTTGTTAATACAGTTTTTTGTTATTATACATAAATGAATATAAAACCTCTTTTACCTTTCCATTTTTTATTAAGGTTCCCTAGAATTTTGGCATTATTTCAAAGGGACAAAAGAACCATTTTTTGCAATGTGGTTTCATCTTAAATTAGGATTTTTAAATGTTACCCACTTTTTCTTAGAGGACTCATGAACCCATTTGATTCCTGCTGTAACAGCAGTCCATGATATTTATGCTTCTAATGACAGGAGTGAAAGATTCTTTTAACAATGTTGTTATATTGAGAATTTGAATAATAAATGATATGCAGCATAATTGTAAACTCCACAAATTCATCATTCAATTACAAATTAAACCAGAAATTACTTTATTTCCTTAAGAGAATTTTAAGTGCATTATTCTATGAAATAAAATTCCTTAAAAAAAAAAAAAAAAAAAAAAAAAAAAAAAAGCTATGATGCACAGTTTTTTCAAGATTATAGTTACATATATGTTTACTGCTCCAATTAAAATTTCTCTATAGGACTGACATGTGTACACAGATGAGTCAATAAGCCAGCTTCTGTCCTGCAGACTTACCTGCAGATGTAACATTTGAACAATCCACTGTAAGCTGCAGTATATGGTACATTCTGATGACCTTTCAGATGTCTAGTCAAACTACAAGATGACTTGAACACTATGCCACATATTAGGCAGGCATTATTTTCACTTCCAGAAGTAGGATGTTCTATGTTTATAGGTTCATATGGAATTAAGAAAACCAGCTTTTGATTATAAGTGTTACAGGTTTATATAAGAAATTGGGTAAGACAGCCAGTTTCTCCTTTATATTTATTTACTGCAGATGCAAGAAATGTTAGTTTTGGGGGGCATGTTCTCCTCCTTGTTTGATCTTTGTGAAGCAGTTATATAGTATAGCTTTTCTATGGAAAACAATTGATGCTTATATCAATAGTTACTTAGCATAGCTTAACATAACACAAAAATATAACTTACTTTCATCGTAACAAAACTAGACTGGTAAACAATGCTCCCTAATCATATTAACGAATTTGTTGGATCTATCATATGTACAGTATTGTTTTATGCTGCACTTTTCCAATTATCTGAAACAGAACTGCCTCTTTTTTTTTTAAACACAAAAAAGGGTGTTTTCAGTAGAGATTCAGGTATGACCAAGTGTATTGGTTTTTTAGGACATGATTTGGTTTAGCAATTGAAGATCAAGATGTAACTTTTATTCTTGAGAATGACTCTGTAAGTATTTTCAAAAGGTGAGATAACATGGTTGTTGGTGAGATGTTAGCATCATAGTTCTTAGCTAAGGTGAACCATCAGTGAGAGTCAATATAACAAGCACCAAGGGATTTTTTTCAAGCAGTCCTTGTAACATACAAGTGGTTTTAAGATTTTACCAAAATCAAAATCTTAACTCAACAAATCTAAGGAATGAGAAATTTGAAAATCCAAGTGGAATTATTAAAGAATGATAATTCAAGAAAATTTCCTCCCTTTCATTATATATGCGTATGCACAAGGCAAATTTGATATATGTAATAGTACATGGTTAAGATTTTCAAGAGTGTTTGATAAAAGGTAATTCACATTTAAATCAGAACTGGTTAAATAAGGGATCCTTGGTTGTTAGATTTGAAATAGTTAATACAACCCTTATATATAAGAAAAAGTTTTTAATATAGAAAAATCTGCCTCTGAGCACTCAAGTCTCAATTAGAGGAGGTAAAAATTAACCAATTTACTTCAGTCACAGAAATGATAAAAATTTAAACATCTTGTTCCCCAAAGTCGACCACTGGAGTAAAAGTTAAGCCAAAAGCAGAAACCCGGTACAGTTGGTTGAATGCACAAGCAAAAAAAAGTTTAAAAAAGAAACAGGGTAAATTATGGCAGTATAAAATGTAAATATTTACTTCATAAAGAGCATTTCTCTGGATCAGCAATGGCCGCAGTCTCACAAAACTTGGCCTGAATGATGATGCAGATGGAGGAGAGTTACCTGAAGAGACTGCACGCAAGTCGACAACATGCGGATACTGTGGAAGGCAAAGGTTGGTAATACATCAAGGCCAGATAATGATATAGCAGCTTGAAGTTGAATTAGTGTTGATTGTAATAGAATAGACTTCTAGTTCAGTATACCAAACTTTGAAATCTCATTTTGATGGTTAAACAAAAGCCATTAACCTGATTAACCTATGATTTTCAAATATCACAAAATCGACCATTCTTACTAAAATAAATGTTGGTATAATGTTAAGAAAATTATTTTTCCTTTAAGAAGTTTATCAATATCAGAGAAATCAAAGACTGACCATCAATAAGACTTGTTTTTTTTTCATTTTAGTTAAGTTTTGCTTTTGATTGTCATTTAAACAATATTTTGTTTCCAGAGAAAAAAAATTCAAAAGTTCATCTTTATTCTAAGTGTCAATTTCTAAGTTGATTCATTTTAACAAAAAGTTTGTCAGATTATAATATAAAAAATGTGTAAAGTTTCAATTTTAGACAATCATTTAGAAAAAATCTTGAAAAGAAAAAGGTGGTATATTCTTTTATTACTCAGAACAGAGAGAGAGAGAAAAAAAACCCTAAATTATCAATACTTGTTCAAAATCCAAGTAATTCTTTTTACTAATTCAATGAGACTTATTTCAAGAAAAGTTTATTTTGCATACTGTTAATGTCTTTCCTAAGAATAACCCTGAATCATCTATCTTTAAAGAAACAATCTCTTGATACATTACTATTACAATACCCATCCTACAGATCCTATTTTAAGGAGCCTCACTATTCATCAATGATATATGATGATTATTGGTGAACAATTAAGTAAAAAAATAAATTTCTTATTTTCGACTTTTATATTTATCACTTTATTCCATAATTATTTGTCATCTTTCAGGTAACTTCATGATATCATTTCCCCAGAATTTTTTTTCTTAATCTTACTCACAGTAAAGGTGCCTTTAGTAGTTTTCTAAGAAACTGAAATTTTTTTTTAATACTGTAAAGCCTGGAATAAATAGTAATTCCAAGGTGCAATATATGATGAATGTAGAAGATGATTGAAAATTTCTTAATAAGGCAGTAACAAATTTTGTTAGGTCACCAAAGAAATATGCAGTTTAGCATTATCTAACTGAATATTACAGCTTTTAACAAGTTCTAAATACTTTTTTTTTTTTTTTTTTTATCTTCAATTAGTTTAACTGGGAGCAATATTTATGGTTTCCAGAAGGATCTCATTGCAACTAACAACCAAACATTGCAATCAATTTTCAACATTTCATTCACATAATTCAAGTATAATGGCCCTCTCATGTATCCATTATATGTTAAATATTATCAGAAAATATTTTGGTTTAACAAGTGTCAATCTCAACTTGTATATTTGACTAGGGAGCATTGTTCAGCAAGTAATCTCTAGTTTCACAAAGCACTTTTCAATCATTTACAGTATCTTCTCCATCAACTGCACAAACCTTTTTTGACATTTAAATTGCAGTTTTATCTTCCTTTAAAAAAAATTTTTTTTTTTAGATGTATATACTAAAATGTTGATTTTCCATCTTTAATATTAGATCCAATTTCAACCAATTAATAAAAAAAATCCATAAAAATGACAACTGTCACAATCCAATCCAAAGCAATAATTTTTGAATGAAATTAATAATAGCCAACTAGCTTATGTTAATTCTATCCCTTTAGAGATTTATTTATGGATTGTTATCTAAGAATCCTTATAGCAAAGATATCAATCATTTCACTTGATATATAGAGGTTAGAGAAGGCTTCTAATAGCGCCAAGTACATAACAGTACAAATGACAGTTTTCCATATAACATTAGGTCTAGAAACAAAGAAAGCAAAAATGAAAAATCTAATATCTTTAAATCCACTATAACTATTCACACATGCAAGCTCATGTTTTAAGGTGCATTACAATACCTGAAAATTAGAGGCCCTTCATTCTCATTGAATAATGCTTTGTTTATCTTTACTTTGAATAGATATGAACTACCTTAAAACAAAAATCTCAATGCAAAATGGATATTTGAAAGCTAGTAAGTGTTAGTTTTTTTAAATTAATACAGCAATTTTCTTTAAAAGCACTTGCTTATGTTCTTAAATAATTTTACATGGAAAATTATGAGCAACACAGGATTATAGATATTCTCATTAACTTTTTACATGTTATAAGAACTAAAAGAGCTTCCTCATTTAACTACCATAAAATTACAATATCACCATCACTGGATAATGGCTAAATTTAGCTATAGATTAATGAAATTAACATTGAAAAGCATTAAAAATAACTAGAAAAAACGATCAAATGTCTATTCTTCAACATTAATAAAAAATAAAAAAAAAATTAAAACCTAAAAAAATAGATAAAAAGAGAAGGATACCAAAAGCAAATAACTTGAATGTTTTGACTTTCTTTTTTAGAATGAGGCCATTATAATCCAAAAAGCAATAAGGAAATGAAATAAACTGGCAAAATAGATACCTTCAAGTTTACTCCTACAAATTGATAGCAAAAATAAATTTTCACTGTTCAAAATTCTATATCTTGAAAACTTCTAAAAGTAAAAAGGTAAAACCTGTTAAATTTCATTAAATGAGTATAAACTATATATTTCATCATCATCATCATGTCACGCCGCCAGCGCGGATATCCCTGACCCTCTCTCGCCATTTCTCCCTATTATTCATTGCCTCCGGCAGGTCTTCAGGGTTACATCCTGTGTCCTCACATAGTTGCTGTATGTAAGTTCGTGTTGGTCGTCCTACTTTTGCACATCCATATGTGGGGGTCCACAGTACATCGCTTATGAGCTCGTCCTTGCTTCTCCAGCAGTGTCCCGCGTGTCTGGTTCGTCTGACTTGTATAGTTTTCGCGATGGGGGGCAAGCGTCCGTATAGTTGGAGTCTCGTGGGGTGTTGTCGCCAGGACTTGTTTAATACTGCTCTCAACATTGTGTAATTTCCGTCTAGTTTTCTCTCCAGCCGCTTCGTTAGCGTCCATGTGGTGCATCCATATAGCAGTATCGACACAACCGCTGCCTGGAAGAAACTGCGTTTCATTTTATCAGTTAGGTCCGACTTCCATATGATCGAGAGCCTATCGATAGCTGTCCATGCCTTCGTCAGTCGTGTGTCGATGTCTTTTTCGGTTGATGAGACGCTACTTCCTAGGTAGGTGAATTTGTCTACTAGTTTCAGAGAGGCTCCGTCTAGTGTGGCAATGTTGCCCGTTTGGATGTAACACATATATTCAGTTTTGTTTGCATTGACATGGAGGCCAATGCCAGCTGCGGCTCGTTCCAGACTATGCAGTAGTGTCTCTGCTTGATTAGGCGTATTCGCTAGTAACGCCAAGTCATCAGCGTAGTCGGCGTCCGTGATTGTTTTTGCGGGGTACCTTTTGCTTCTTCTCTTAGTCAGCTCGAAGCCATTTTCTCTGATTTTGTCGATCGAAGTCCTAAGCACATAGTCTAGACAGATGATAAAGAGGTACGGGGCTAGTGTGTCTCCTTGTAGTACTCCTGCAACAATGTCGAAGTATTCCGTGTCTCCATCTGGTGAACGTACTTTCACTTTGGTGTTTCTGTAGAGAATCATTATCGCTGCTACTGTTTCTTTTGGTAGGCCGTATGCTAGTAGGATTTGCTCCATCTTCCCTCTGTGTATGGAATCGAAGGCCTTGGTAAAGTCGACAAATAGTAATGTCGCTTGTAAGTTTTTTGCCCGAACGCCTTCAAGGATTCTACGGATGGTCAGTATTTGTGAGGTTGTGGATCTATTTCTCCGGAAGCCGTTTTAGTTTTTCCTAAGGATGTTGTCTATTTTGGGTTCTATGCGGTTTTGTAGTAGGGCATTGTAGATTTTGGCTGCTATGGATGTAAGTGTTATCCCTCGGTAGTTCTTGGCTAGTCCGAGGTCGCCTTTTTTAGGGAATGGAAGGATGCATCCCTTCGTCCATCTTTCTATCCTATTTTGACTATAGACTGCGTTGCATTGCCGGAGCAGTATATCGTCGAATTGTCTAGTCTTCCACACTTCTGGGGGGATCTCGTCTAGCCCTGCTGCTTTCCTATTTTTAATTCTTCTGAGAACTGAGTCGAGTTCTTCTTTGGTGAAAGGACCTAGTTTAACGTCTAATTGCTTACTAATAATTCTGGTGATCGGTTCATCCGTTATTTCCGGTGGGTTTCCTAGTAGATTTTTGAAATGCTGTTCCCACAGTTTTACTCTTTCTTGTTGGCTTGCAGCTTTCAATTTTGCTTTGGCTGTGCTCTTCCTTCTACTTACTTCGTTTATTGTTTGCCAGGCTATCCTGGATTGTCTATCTTCCACCGAGTCTCTAATCTTATCTATCTGATTTTGTATGTATTCTGCCTGTTCTTTTAGATATATTCCTGTTAATTGATGTTGAGCCTTTTCTAGTTTTCGTGCATTTGTGTTTGTTGGGTTCTTTTGATAGCTTTTGGAGGCAGCTTTCACAAGTGCACGTTTTTCTCTAACCGCTGGCGTTTCCCAAGGGGCTCTATATTTAGTTCTAGGTTTTGTTGGAATACACTTTGCTGCCGCCTCAAGGTGTGCTTCTACAAAATTTTCATATTCGTCATTTGGGGTACCTTTTTCTGCCTTCTCTTGTAGTGCTTCGAATCTGTTTCTTAATTCTAATGCATATTTATCTCTAATATCTCTGTTGTTGAGTAGGGCCCAGTCATAGTGCTTGGTTGTCGCTTTACGTGTGGCGTTTTTTCGTAGGCTTAGGCGTACTTTGGCCGTAACTATTCGATGATCGGAGGACACACCCTCGAAAGAGGAGTATGCCTCGCAATTCATCGCACTGTTTTTCCATTTCCCGTTTATAAGGACGTAGTCTATCTGTGCTTTACTCTTATTCGCGTATGTGTAGGTCCATAATTTCCCCTCCCTTTTTTGAAAGTTTGTATTGAGGCATGTTAATCTATTTTCTATCATGAAATCTATTAGATGTTGTCCATTCCTGTTTGATGCGTTGTGTAGGCTGTATTTGTTGTGTCTGTTTTTCCCGATTTGTGCATTCATATCTCCACCAATGACTAGCAGGTTGTGTTTCGGAATGCTACGTACTAGGGAGGATAGATCTTCGTAGAAGGTGACTATTTCGTTTTCTTCGCTAACATTGGTAGGGCTGTAGCAGGAGATAATTGTTGCTTTGGGGTTGCCATTAAATGTTGCGGCCATCATCCTAGGTTGTATTCTCTCAATGCTGTTCAGTGTTTTTAACGCTCTTGGTCCTAGAAGCATTCCCACCCCTTCTACCGATGCATTGATAGAGTTTTTCCCTGCGGATACAGTCACCAGCATCCATCCATTACCAGTTTCGTGATACTTGATATCTTCGGTGTGCGTGTATCGGTGCTCTTGTATGCAAATTATGTCTATCTTATGTTCTACGGCTGATGCAGTTAGCTCTGATAGTTGACCTATTCTATTTAGGGTTCTCACGTTAAATGTCGCTATCTGTATTGTTTGTTTGCATTTTTCTCACGTTAAATGTCGCTATCTATATATTTATTTATTATATAATATATACTTTTATTACATAAAAATGAAGTTTTAAACATATATATTCTTGATAATCATGTTTTTGTGACAAAGGTTATTTTTTTGTAGAAACCATCAAACTAACTTTAATGCTAATCACTATTAAAAAAATCTAGTTTAAGAGGAATTATATCTTTGATATTATTGGGTAACCAGAAAGTTTATTTGTTTTAACTGAAGAACACATTTACAATGTCGTCCAATGATCTTCAGCTATCTTTCAAGCAATTTTATAAATAGTATTTCAAATTTGTAATAGCTGTGAATAAGACACAACTTTTACTAAGTCACTAATGAAATATGTAGGCTTTCTCTTAAATAATTCCACATTCTATCATGGTACTTTTAAGTCACAAACCGGAAAAAAATAATTGTTTATATTAAAATTGTGTTGTGGTGTGGAGGCCTGTGTCACTCTTGAACAGACACTTTCTAAGGAACTGTTTAAATAAGTTGGATTTTGATTTGTTTCAGCCTCTTTTGCAATGGTTGAAGAACTTATATCAGTGTAAGGAACTATCTTGTTGATTTAATCTTAAGACTGATGGCAGAGTATAGTTACTTCCAGATGGCCACCTAAATTGGATAAGGAGTTAGAGGAAGAGAATTGGAAGCAAGATAATATTTCTATATGGTATGAGCCAATCAAATTACCCACAAACAAGTGTGCATTGGCAATACATTTATATCTCTCTTGGACAAACAGGACATGATCTTCAGTTTGGATGATGTAAAAAATGAAAATGATATCAAACTTGGTCTATTTCATCTTATTGAGGTAGGAAGTAGTTTGAGTTTAGTTATTTATACAATATACAAAGATACTAACATTAGTGACAATGATTTTGAACATGTTTATTTTACATTTAAGAATGAAGATATAAAATTACCAGACCCTGCCATGAGCTTTATGCCCTTGTTCTCATGTAATTTCTCTAACAGTCATGTCCATTTAATAATGGTTGCCATTAAAAAGATAAATCATAAGAACATGGAATCTATTTTAAAGGATGTTTTTGAATAAAAAAATTGGTGTATCATCCACAAATGTTGTAAAAGTGGGACCAGTTATTCATGATGCGAGATAATTTACTTTTATAAAATAATCATAGTCAACCATACTTTAGAGCAAGAAGCATTCAACATGATCATGGTGATCATAGTGGAGTGAAACAACCAGTTAACTATCCATGATAGAAAACTTAACCCACACGGACAAAATAGCCAAGTACCAAAGCGTCATTTGTGACTTAAATTTGCATTGGATCTACGTGGTCATATGCATATAACCACATAGAGGTGCCTGTGGTGTAATGGTTATCGTCATAGGAAATGGACACGACGAGACTGATTGAATTTCACATAGCACTAATACCCTTGGGAAAAGTATGAATCCAATTATTCTCCCTCCAGCTAGGGCAGAGACTGGGTTCTTCAGCCTTGGTGAGGTAACTAGTCTAGGAGAAGGAATACTCTGAATTAAAACCTGTTAAACTCCGCTTAAAAAATTGACCTTGTGTCATATCCTGCCCGAGCGGAGGGTTTTTTTAAATAACATATGCATATGAAAACAGTGATCAGAAAGACAAGTTTTAAATCTATTCAATTATATTCTTCACACAATAATTTCATTTCACAGGATGTAACTTTTTTGTCACACTAATTGTATAATATGACATAAGAGACATGATTACAGACATTGATAAGATAAAAGATGATACAGTATTTGATACTGGTTGTTCAACAAATGATTGTAGTAATGAGGCATTTGTTAGTGATTTTCAATGTTCGTGTATTACCGAGATCCCATAAACTTTCACCTTTAAAGACTAACATTTTCCCATCAGTGAAACACTTGACTCTTCCATGTTGGAAGAAAGTGTGAAGTGTTAACAATTCTATAGATCTCAGTGAACCTTCCTCTATCAATGAAGAAATGATCTGGAATTTTGATAATGATACTATCCATATTGGAAAAGAAAGCAACTTTAGAAGATGTCTTTAAATCACTACTTTCTCTTGTTATCCTTAAGACACAGGCCAAGAATTATAAGCAATAATTATGCTATTTACTGATGCTGAAAAGCTGATAGTTTATTTTGAACTAGTTATAAAAAGTCTACAACATTTGTACAAAGATTAAAAATCCAATCCTTATCCAATTGTCAAGAAAATTTAATGAAACAGTCCAGAGATTTAAAAATCCATTGACTATTTCAGAGCCAATAAATAAAAGTAAAAATTCCCACCATACTTTTAAGTATTTGAGAATTTATATGGCAGCTGTGATTTATGATAAACACCTCAAAACCATAATTGATACATTCTTCTTGTGCTCCTAAAATAGCTGTTATTGGACAACAATTGTGAACTTATTACTATTTCAGTTGGGTGAGGCATCTAATATAAAAAAATAATGACCATGGCAGCTGAAAGTCCCCATAGCAATGGTGTTTATAAAAGAAAGAATACTATAATTCTTAAATTATACAGAATATAACAAAGTCAAATTTTGTTTGGATTTTCACCAGACCAACTAGTTTTTGGATTCAATCATGCATTTCTAGATGTTTCTCAAAGATATCTCTCTGTATTGAAAAAAGTTTCCTCAATCATTGTTAGAGACAATTTAAATGCTATGCATTAAACACATACAGACTTTTATATTTTAACATCACATTATAAAATTTGAATATCCACTTGGTAGTTTTATTTCTGGTTTGAACTGATAGAATAATAGCATGATGTTAGTTTAAAAAATAAAAAAGTAATTTTTCAAGCTTGAAACCTATTTTAGAGTGATTGTAAGTACTGTAGATATTTTTATCAACAAAATACTTCAATGATGTAATGAAAGATGGGCTTTTCAATAAGAAAACACGTCTGGTTTAAAAATTCTTTAAATTAACAAGGCATCTGGGAAATTTGATTCAAAGTAATTAGTTAATTTGATGTTTAATTTACTGTATTTTAGTAAAAAAATTTTAACAATACATTTGGCATTGTAAAAATAAGTTACTAAAATACAATGAATAATATTTTTAACATAATATTGTCAACATGAGTCAGAGGTCAAATTGTTATATATATTACATTCCTCCCTTCTAGTTTGCTACATGAACAGACTGTCATCTGAGTTTATTCAAAATATAGAAAAAAGTAACAAAATTTGAAAAAAATTTCTTTGTACATAATATATATACAAAGAAAACAAGTTTTCACTAGAAACAATTTTTTTTTTTTTTTTAAATAGAAACAATAGGCCTTTTTAAATTTAAAAGGAATGAACAAATTTACTTCAGCAGGAATTTTTTCTATTATAAAGGAACAGTAAAAAAAAAAAATTATTCAGAATAAATTGCTGGAGAAGAAAAAAAAAAAAAATGAATTTATACTTTTATTTTATTTGTCGCTTTCATTTTCGTTTTTCACCAGCCAGATGGATATCATAAAATATTACATTCCATCCAATAGTTAAATCTTGAAACTTGATATGTAAATTCCCTTGACTAGAAAGAATGTTTAAAAGGCTTTTGCAGAAGAATATACAAGGAACTGAAAGAGATACTAGTGAATGTGTAAAATGAAATCAAAGGACAGATTAATTTCTGTAATTGTCTTTCAAAGATATCATATACAGCAACAATTGAATGATCAAAGAAAAATTTAAATATTCTCTTAGGCATTTTCCTCTTGAAAGGAATGAGTTAAACTTTACATTTTTTGATAAGTCAAACAGTTTTATATAATAGATTTTCAGAATCATCTAAATTTAATCCATATAAAAATTTTTTAAACCATTAATGAAAAATTATTATTTTATAACTTTTGAAACTGTCATTAAAATCAGAATGCTTTTTTTTTTTTTAGCCTAAAAATTTTCAATACAAATTCTTACAGAACACTTTTACAAAAGGTAACATATCACTGAATAAGTCCCAGGCCTGACAGAGATGATGCAACTAATAAAAAATCCATATGATTTTTATAAAGTATTAACATTCAAATGGCACATGTCAAAATTTGAGCCCAATTAGATTATCAGTTTACAAATTACACTTATTTAAGTGAAGCTACTGTTGTTAATTTTCAAAACAATGGAAAAATCTGAATTTCATGTGTTAATAAAGCATTGCTTTCTGATGAGGAAAAATACTGTTCAAGCAAAGCAATGATTTGATAAGTGTTATTGGGACTATGCTCTGTCCAAAACAACGGTTAAGAGGTGGTATGCTGACTTTAAATGCGCTCATACAGACACAAATGATACTAAATGCTCAGGTCGCTCAAATTCAACAGTTGTCCCGGCAAACACCAAAAAACTCCACAAACTTGTTTTGGCCGATCGTAAATTGAAGTTGTGTGAGATAGCAGAGGAGTTAAAGATAGAAGGCAGTGTATCCACCATTTTTCATGAACATTTGTCAATGAGAAAGCTGTGTTTAAAGTGGGTGCCGTGTTTGTTCACAGTTGATCAAAAACAATACATCGATGATTCAAAGCATTGTTTTCAATGGTTTCAACATAACAAAAAGGAGTTTTTGTGTAAATATGTGACATTGAATGAAACATGGAAACACCACCTCACTCTGGAGTCAAATTGGCAGTCAACTGGGTGAACATCAGCAGGTTAAAGCCGTCCAAAGTGACCAAAAATGAAAACATCAGCAGGCAAGGCTTTAGCCTCTGTATTTTGTTCACTGGTTACCTTAGGAAAGGAAGAACCATCAATAGCGAATATTATATAGCATTATTGGTGCATTTGAAGGAAGAAATCACAAAAAACGGCTACAATTGAAGAAGAAAGAGTACTTTCACCATGTCACAAGTCTATCGCAACAATGCCAAAACTACATGAATTGCACTTTGAATTGCTTCTGCACCCACCCTATTCTTCAGATTCGGCTCCCAGTGACTACTGGCTATTTGCAGACCACAAAACAATGCTCCAGGGAAAGAGATTTAGTTCCAATGAAGAAGTGATATTGGAAACTGAGGCATATTTGAAGCCAAAGATAAATCATTCTACAAAAAAGGCATCAAATTGTTAGAGAAGCATTGGAATCAGTGTATTACCCTAGAAGAAGATTATGTTGATGAATAAAGTTGAATTTTGCCTAAAAGTTGTTTATTTAGTTAGGCTTATTGCGTGATATATTAAACAATTTTCCTAAGTTAAATATCGTCAGTTCTATGGCATGTTAAAAAAAAAAAAAAAAAAATTTTTCTCCAATCTTTACTTCAATTGGACAGATTTTGATGATAAACATTTGTAAAAATTTCAAGCACTTCTTCATAAAAAGTCCATATATGTACCTACCATGTATGCTGCAAGACAAAACTTTCTTCATTGTAAATCCAGTGAGAAAATAAAGCATGCATTAAAAAATACTATTTAAAGTCACCCTGCGGAAACTTTGATAAATGATGAAGTGATAAAAAATAGCATCAAGCTGGTGTAGTAATTGAAAATTAGTCTTAGTCTTCCACGGTGGTATATATGTTAGCATTCATACTTATCATTTGGTTAGAGATCCAGATAATAATCACAATTCTTCAAGTGGTGTTTCAAAACGTTATGTGCAGCAAAGTAATTCTGCAAAAAATCATTACCCACCCCAAAGGATAACAATAATAGAACTGTTGAAGGAAAATAAAGTGACAGTTCAACAACAATTTTAAGGAATCTATTCTAATATCAGTGAATATATTTCTAGAAAGATACTAAGCAGAGATGAGGAAACCACTAGAAAATATAAGCATATGATGTCAAATATATTTTTAATCATATTAAACTCCTTGAATAGATTTCAATAAACTTAGCAAATTGAAACTGATACACAATGAGGAAACAACAGTGCTGCTTGCTAGAAAGTTTGGCATGTTAAAATGGCAATACAGAGAATAAATTTATAAACTCATGGATGGTTGGTATCAAATCTAAAGTCAAAGATTCCTCAAAGCCAGTTTTAGCATTGAATCAGCAAAAGGGGTCCTTCCTTCCTTCCTTCCTAGTAAACCTCAAATTAAATAGCTTACATGGGGGTTAGGTATTTTATAATAATTACAAGATTCATTTTTTTCCCAGAATAAAAACATCAGTTGCTTTACATTTCTTGTTTGTACTAAATTAATCCACCCTTTTGTCCATCTTGGTATAAATGAAATTACCTTGTTGTTCTTCAACGTCTTCGACATTTATCTTAGATCAGAAGAAATAATATTCCTCACTTAAATTTGGTTTTAAACTAGTGAACATTTTATATGCTGTTTTGTCATTGCATTTATTAAGATTTTCTATTTTGTTTTGGTGCAGTGAATATGAGACTGATTTTTTGTGCTTAATCTGATTATTGATTAGTAAGTTTTAGAAATTTTCAGAAAAACTCTGACCCATTATCACTGTGGATGCATCTTACACAACTGTACAAGAAAATATCCCTAAGAAATCTTTTGGTAGCTTGGAGTGAAATGGATTGGTTTAAAAAAAAAAACTATAATTTAGCCAGAAAAGTTGTCAACATAATTATTAGTACATTTAATGTCCTTATTTTGTGTTAGGTATGATTGGCTGATAGGTATAAGGATCTAACATTTTGAACATAAAGTCAGCAATCATCTTGTCATAAGCACAAATTTTGCAATTTAAATCTTTATTTTTAGTAATTTTAATTCCATCAACTTTTTTGGTAATTTTATTATATCCCTTTTATTAAAGTACTCCAAAGTTTTATGCCACCTTTCAAAATTATATTAGGCAATTTTTGATGACCCTTCATCACATAAATAGTATAAACCTCCATTCTGCTTAATATTAAATTTTGGGTCTGGTTGGAGGGTTTGATATATTAAATGGCAATACAGAAGGTAAACTTGTAAACTCACAAATAGAAGTATCAAACCCTGAGTTAATAAAGATTACTCAAGTCCAGTTTCAGCATTCAATCTTGAATCAGTAAGATCCTTCTTTCTTTGTAGGCACATTTCAAATTAAATGGCTTACAAGAGTTAGATAATTTATAGTAATCAGAAGAATCATTTTTTTCTAGAATGCAATGTCAATTGCTATATATGTCAGACACGAAGTTGTTTATGGCTTATACCAAAAAGTTAATTCAACACTGTTTGACTCGGATGAAGAGATAAACATGATGGAGAATGAACTTAAGTGGATTGATAATGATGAAGTAGAGGATCAAGATCAAAATGGAGTATCTAAGATGAATTGTCTGAAAAAAGTGAGATGGTATATTATTAATAATTAAAGCCAGGATTGTAGTAAGAAAACAATGTAATATCCAGAAAGATTCTCCAACAATTTAGGATTTCTAAGTTTTCATTCCCAAGATGACTACTCACCTAGTGATAAAAGGGGAAACATCTGTCTTTTTTTCAACATAACTGACCCTATAGCCACCACTTTCTGATTTGGAAGTTTACAAAAAAATATATTTTTTGCAAGACTCTGAAATAGGGCTTGACATGACCAGTAGATTGAGTGGATCAGGCCTCTCTGTACACCTGTTGAGCCCAGTAAGGCTCTAAGTGGAGGGTTGCTAGTCATGTGACCACTTAGGTAACCAGGTCAGACTGCTCAGCCAACAGGATCCCGTCTTAAAGCATTACAGGTTGCCATCCATGGTCAACATGTGTCCTCACATTAGGCGGGGGTTCTTACCTTTCTACAGAAGTACAGTTGGGGTATTCTATTGCCCCAGCCAGCAAGGTGATGAGGTGAGTGAGAAGCAAGGATAATGAAGAATAAATAAAAACAACATGGTTCATAAATTTACCAAGTAACCACATAAGGACATCATTCTCAAAGGTATTTCCAAGATATTGGTAGAAATGGAAGACAATGCTCTTATATTTACCACCAACCAGCTTTCAGTTCTATATCAGCAATAGATTTATCAATTTTATCAATTTGCTCTTTCTCAACCTTTATGAATATCTAATGGAGAGTCCATGATGACCAATGCAGGAGTGACCACTGTCCTATTTTCACACTAATATAAATAAACCTATACGAGAGGAAAGAATCCTTAAATCTCAACTCCACCATAAGGCTGGCATGAAGTCACAGAACTCTTGTCAACCCTTAACAACCAAATATTTAAAGAACAAACTCCACTGACCCTCTTTACAGTAATTAATTCATTCAGCAAAACAAACAATTCTTAAACCCTTAACTAAACCAAACACAAACCTTGGTTTACAAACCATGCAAAGAAGCCATCAAACACAGGAGGGGAAAAAAAAAGCATTAAAAAATGTTTGAACTTCATCCAACAATAAATAACATTAAAAGCCAGTCTGAGCCAGATCACTGAATATAGTAAACAAAAAAAAACCACCTTTCCAGGGACAACTAACAATTCTTGAAAATTTGGTTGAAATCAGGTCAAAAACGGCCAAGTTTTAGTTGTAAAGAAAGATGGACATTTAGTGAATCAGTTCTATTTCAAACAATTCAGTTTAGCATGAGTACACAGTTTAATTGTCAAAAACATTTCTATTTGGAGTTTTTCAGTTTTTTTCAAACAATTCAGTTTTGCATAAGTACACAATTTAGTTCTATTTGACCCATAGTATAAAAATATCATACTTAAAAGTAAAAACTTGACCAGTACTAATTTGCTCAGTGCTTGTATTAGTTGAATAAAGACTACTGTGATACCATCCCCAAGTAGTTTTGTTTAACTGAAGGTCATGAAGTGCATAAATGGTTGACACTTGAGTGATTTTACTGATTCAGTTTTATAAGTCAAATAATACAATACATAAACTGAAACTCTATTGCATCATAACATTTAACAAATAAAACAAATTCTGCATATAAATATGTGTCAAATAAAATTAGAAATTTATTAAAAGATTTTAAAAATTTCATAATGCTAAGTTTTATGAATCCCTTTATTTGAACAAATTTAAAAGTGCCCATGTTTAACTTAATCATAAAAACAGTAAAATTTGTGACTTTGATAAATGCCACCCAAACACACTTATTACATTAATGGCGGGTAGCTTTAAACTGAAATACAAAAAGGAACTGTTTTATTTTGTTGTTTATTTATATGCAAATCTAAATAGCAAAAGCAGGTGCTTAAATGGAATGTCATTAATCAGCCAAAAACTGAGAGTAAAAGATTTTTTAAATTGTTTAAGTCACAAATAGTAAACTAAATTTTGTCTCTTTGACAATTCAAATTAAAATTTAAGAGAAATAGTAGAAAATGATTTTTTTGCATCATTTATAGGAGGTTAGAATTTAAATAAACATAATTTGTTTATGAATAAATTTAACAAATATTCAAAATACTTTTTTTTCTTTTTTATCAATTATTTAAAAAATTAACAGGACCATGAAAATGCAATTATTATAATCTGCATAAATATACTACAGTTCTTTTTAAAAACATTTGTCCATAAAAAAACCCCTCCATTTCGGTTTGTCTTATTCCTGCTACTTATTAGGCTAACTCAATCACTTTCATGGTCATCATGTACGGTCTTCTATTCATAAAATTATTTAATACTTTCAATTACTGAAACACCTCTTTTTGGCCAATGTAAATTGTGTGTACATGATATGGTTGCTTGTAATCTAATAAAGAACTAGAAGTGTGCAGCATTACACCTTACATATTTATTTCCCTTGACATAACTCCATAAATTTGAAGAAATATGGGGGGGGGTTCCTCATTAAACCACAATAGATCAGTCTATCAATGTATGCTTGAGATATATACAACCCCTACTATTAAGTAGTGATTTTTGAACAGGTTTATTCCTCTCAAGAGTATAAGTAGTCATTGGATCTGCCATCCTTTGCGAGGTTTTGTTCTTTGTCCTATTGCATGCCCATATTCCCTCCCCCTTCCTGTCAGGCCAAAGCAAAGCAGTTAGGGAATCTGTTTAGATGCCTACAATCCATCTATACAACAGATGATACTGGGTACATAGTAACAGAATTCTGGTATGAGCTATTAATCTAAATAAAAGGAATTTCTAAATATAATCTTACCAGCTCTTTGCATAGAAATATACATTCTAACTTTAAAACCATTTTTTCTTTTAAATTCTGAAGCATCAAAGGAATCATTTTTTTAAATTAGTTTGCACAAATATACCACTTAAAATACTTCAAAATTGTAAAAATCTGCTCCACAAAACAATTTCCTGTCTGATTAGCATGTGGATATAAACTAGATATAACATCTTTATAACATACTGAAAATATGTATCAAATACTAAATTTTGATTCATTTTCATAGCAAGTTTGTGCAAATTTTTAATGCTATACATTTAACTTATTGACAGCAGGTTTATTTATTAAGAATTAAAACTTATACAGGTTGTACAATATGATTGTTTGTACTGACATAAAAGACCCAGAACATCCAAAACTTGCTGAAAGTCGAAACAGTTATAGAATGATTTTTAGGATGACATGTATTTTATAAATATAATCAGAAAGTATATGATGCAATAGTAATATACTTATATTACTATTTAATTTTTGATTAGGCAAGAGTCAGAAATTGGTGAATTAAAGATAAAATACTCACTGTTAAAGGAGGTAGGCCAACAGGTCGTGGTAAGAAGTTACGTGTTCGTAAACTGTTGGTTGATAGTAAATGTACGTGACTTGGATGGTGAAAATGATGGTGAAGGTGTTGGTGAAAAGAGTGAGCCATACAAGATGTTGCTTGATCTGATAAACTGAAATAGAGCATTGACATTAAAAAAAAAAAAAGGTTCATTAGTAAGCTAACAGAAAGGATGATTAAATTTATTTCAGAATATCCAAAAGAAAGCAGTATTCACCCATTAAGTGTTTTAAAAAAAATAATGAAAACAAAGACTATTAAATTTTACAATAACTTAAACCAAATCATTATTTACAAGATTCAAAGTGGTTATTAAACAATAAAGTAAATAACATCCATCTAAAACATCATGATAATGATCTTTTGAATTATAGCTTAAAAATATTAGATATTCAACAACAAACAAAAAGATGGTGGGGAGGATGACTGTCATTTAGTTAATGTGGAAAGACTTCAAATTTCAACCGTGATAAATTGTAAATAAAGTCTTGAAAAATGCTGCTTAATAGTTTAAAATATATTGCAGACAATTAAGTCTAAAGTTTACCATTTAAAGTCAACTTCATTTAAGAAAACTAGTAAATAGAAGACATTTACTAACTGGTGTAAAATATTTGAATTATCTTAGAAATAAATGTGTTCTTGAGTTTAGTAAGAAAAACAGCATAATTTTCCAAGTATTCTTATCAAACACACATAATTTGCAAGCAATTAAATGATCTCAACTAACTAATAATAATAATGCTAAGTAAATAAATACAGCTTCAAAGTAATTATTCTTAATACAAATAATTTGCATACAGCTATGTGGTATCAAGTATTCTTATGTAATATGAATAATTTTAAAACATTTGATCCATAGATAGGATCTTAACAGTACCACATCGAGTGAGAGTGGATCTGGAAGTAATGGTAATGAAAGAGTGACTCCATCCTCACCACCAGATGCAGTTTAATTTCCTATCTAGGAGACCCATTTTTTTTTTAAAGAAGGGGGGAATCTTATCCCTCTGCAGAGTATGCAGTCAGCATATTTTAAGCCTTGCCAACAGAGTGAACCATGGGTTTTAAGAATAAGTGAAGTAAAAACCTGTATCAATTTTTTCCAGGTGAAATGACATTATGAACAATACAGTTTCATTCAAATGAGATGAGATTAAAAAAAAATAAAAATGCTTACATTAAAGACTGCATTTCTGTAGATCGACGATTATGTCCCGTAGCATTCGATCTATCAGTGAAGTTATTCCCTCGGAGATAACTGAAAATTGGATTGCTCTGGCAACTAAAGGTGAGGTCTGCAACATTGTCGTCCCTGTTGTTATTAGCAGCTGATAAAGATGATGCAAGTGATGAGGATGCCTCACTATGATTATTACTATAGCGGCCAGTGGCTGTAGTCATAATGCAACTGCTACTATTACCAGCCCTACAACTACTTGCACCAGCATCTAAGTTAGAGATGTCTGTACTGGACCGTCTCATATCTTGCATAGAAGAGGATAGTGGACAGGTATTTGATGAAGGTGCAGGAGGAGAGGTTGAGGAGCCCTGTCCTGAAGGAGGAGGAGGAGGTGGTGGTGGCATGTGAAGAGAAGTTGGTAAAGACACCAATGCAGGATGATAATGGTGATGGTGGATATGAGCAGGAGGAGGCAATGCCCTATAAGGGTGGTTAAAGATATGATAATTGCGAGGACAAACACCTAAAAAAAAGAAAAAAAAAAAAAAAAAAAAGAGAATAAGTAACAAACATATTTAATGACTTTTTTCTTGTCTTTTTAAATGTAAAAATGAAAAAAATGTAATTACACTAAGTAATTTATTCTAATTTCAAAATGCACTAAAATTTAAAAGGTCAATTCAAACAAACTAAAATACTGAATTTCTTAAATTACACCACTTAAATAACAATAATTCAACAACATTTAAAAATAAATAAAAACTCTTAATATATATATATATATATATAAGTAAACTTATTTACATCCAGAACTCTGTCCGTTTGAGTGAATATGCGCCTGAGGAGGAACAGAAGACTGTGGATACATCTCATGGTATATACATCTCCTGATGTTGTCAGATTGCTGAAGAAACAATAAAAGATTTTACAAATTAAATTGGCACAATTTACATGTACTTTAATGTAAATATTCTATTTTCACATTGTTGTAAGTTAACACAATTATATTATTACAGTAAAAACTCACTACTGTACTGTGCAATGTTGATATTTTCTTTTCATTTATTTCTTTCTCAAAAATATTTTCAACATGAAATAACTTTAGAAAAAAAATACTATATTTACCCATCTGATTTTCATAATTTCATAATGGTTTTACATTTTTAATCAATTAGAACTTTCAAATAACTATACTTTGAGGACAATAAGTTAAATTTCATATTGCTAAAGTGGACAAGAGAAAAATTGAATATTTCGAATTCATACTAAACTTTTTTTTACTACAAGCTGTTCAGAATACTAGACATCTGCAATATAATAGAGTGGAGATTGTTGAGTATTTGATTGTCCAATGATTTTTGCTATTTGTGATGTATATATTTGTTAAGGGTTGGTTTTAGATCAGTATATGGGACTTTTGTATTGGATATGTCAGTCAGGAGTGCTTTTTTGCAGCTTTGTCTGTCCTTTCATTTCCATATATACCAATGTGGATTGATATCCAAGTGAGAATGATGCTATTATTTTTGGAAAAATTGTTCATTTTCTTTAGGAGTTTTGTGAAGTGAGGAGTTGATATATCTTTGTTCTTTAGTGTTAAGAGGACTGGTTTGGAGTCTGAGTAAATGATAAATTTGGAGGATTTGTGATTAACTATAATGAAGTTTCATTTGAGAGACATTTTAGCAGTTCATGGTTTTGGAGGATAGCAGCACAACCAACTTTCATTCCTCGTTTGGATCCATCTGTATAGATGTGGTGATGATCTGGAAAGTTATTCTAGATGTTGAGGAATTTTTCTTGGAAAGTGATGGGATGTGTTTTGGTTTGGGATAATCAGTTTAGTTCTACTTTTACTATTGGTTGATTTATAGTCTATGGTGATGTTTTGAGGAAGATGTTATCATGATTTTGATTTGATCGATGAGCTTTGGGAATCTTAAATTAAGAAGTTTAATTGTTTTTGTTTTATTTTCAAACAAGTTTTTGTATCTTATTTACATGATGCAGTTATAGGCAGAGTTTTGAGGGCATGAAATGAATTAAGTATAGTATTGGAGTGCAAGTTTATGTCTTCTCAAGGAAAGTGGGAGGTCATTGGCTTCTATGTACAAGCTTTCAATTGAAGTAGTGAAGGCTCCCAGGGCAATAGAGAGTCTCTGGTAGTGGATTGTTTCAAGTTTTCAGAGGTAGGATTTTCTGGCTGCTCCATATATGAAGCAGCTATAATCAAGTTTTGATTATATTAGATGTCTATCGTTTGGTTAGGGTTTTTTGGTCAGCATCCCAGTCAGTATGGGCAATTGTAATGTGATATGGTAATTTATAAAGAAAACGAAAAGCTAATGTCTAAGGAAGGAGAGAGAGAAGAAAAAAATAAGGAAAAAAAGAGTAGACATGGGGGCAAGTAGTTGTCATCTGAGTGATTTAGGCTAAGGTAGTAGTGGGTCAGCCAGTCACAAGTAAATGACTGCATTAGTTGAGGATGACTAGAGAAAACTGGATGTCCCAAAATCTTGTACACATGTGTGGAACTAGAGGAAGCGGATATTGCTCTTGCTGACACCAGACAGAAAGGAGGGGAAGACTCGTTTTTGGATAGTTGGCAGCAAGACAGGACGAGATAAAGACTCACAGTTGAACACAAGCCATGAAGATGTGAGGAGGCAAAAGTTTACAAGCCCCATTTTTGGGAGTGGGCTCCAAAAGAGGCTTTACACACTGAAAGTGACCCAGCATGTTAGAAATACAACAGAAAACCAGGAAGAAAATTCAAGGTCTGTGTTTGCTCTCTTTTTCTCATCATGATATGTTTTTTCTCTTTGCCAAGCTAATGTAGTCAACTCAGCTTCAATAGTCTTTCTCCTCGTAACTTCTTACAAATTGTAGTAGTAAATAAACCTTTGGGTAATAAAACAGAGTTTTGTGCATTCGTCAAATTTTACCATGGTGAGGTCGCAACAAGGTCTAGGAGGTATGAATGTCGAGTTGGTGCTGTTATGGTACATACCTTCTCTTTGGTACAGTTATGGTACACTATGACTCTCAGGAGTTGGATGGTTTAGTTGCATTTGATCCTCTGTTGTTTGATATGGGGAATGAAGGATAGTTTTGGTTTGGTGGTTTGGGTTTTATGGCATATCAAGCTTTGTAGGTTATTTAACGCCAAATCCATTTTTATACAAATAATCAGTTCTATTTCAAACAATTCAGTTTAGCATGAGTACACAGTTTAATTGTCAAAAACATTTCTATTTGGAGTTTTTCAGTTTTTTTCAAACAATTCAGTTTTGCATAAGTACACAATTTAGTTCTATTTGACCCATAGTATAAAAATATCATACTTAAAAGTAAAAACTTGACCAGTACTAATTTGTTCAGTGCTTGTATAAAGACTACTGTGATACCATCCCCAAGTAGTTTTGTTTAACTGAAGGTCATGAAGTGCATAAATGGTTGACACTTGAGTGATTTTACTGATTCAGTTTAGCATAAGTATGGAGTTTAAATGTCAAAACAGTTCTATTTTAAACAATTCAGTTTAGCATTAATACGCAGTTTAAATGCAAAAAACAGTCAACTCAAGAAACCACAGTTTAGTTCTATTTAACCCATAGATAGGACCCTTATCAGGTGCTACCACTTCGGGCCAGAGTGGACCAGAGAGCGATGGCAATGAAGGGATACTCCACATTCCCCAAAGCTGCATTACTGGAACCTCAGCATCAGATTGTTTAGTGTCACATTTAGGATACTCGGGGGTGGGGGTCTTACTTCTCTGCAGAGAAGCAGTCAGTGTATTCCACAGCCCCAGCCGACTGGGCAAAGGATAGTTTTGGGTCAAGAATAATGCCTAAGAATTTGTATTGATGGCTTATGGGTATTTTAGTACCATTTATAATTAGGACAGGGTGCTAGTACATTTTGTGGATTTAGTAGAAATACATGCATTTGATTTTGTTACTAGAAATTTTGAAATCATTTTTCATGGTCCTTTTTAATATTTTATTGATACATTGTTCCCATATTTTTGAGCTGTAACAAATGAGGAAGTCATTAACAGATAATGATCCATTGATTTCTAGGAGGAGGAGGAGGTAGGCTGTTATTTTATTAATGTTAATCATGAATAGGATCACAGATAGGATGCTACTTTATGTGGTTTTGGATCAGAGAGAGTACTGTTTATTCGTGTTTGGAAGGTCCAGTCTTCTTGGAAGTTTTTATGAAGATGAAGAGTCTGCCTTGTAGGTTGAGGTTTTTGACTATGCCATTTGGCCATGATGTGTCAGACTGCAACCAGATGTTTTTTTTTTTTTGATGAATGCTTCTCGGATTAGGGTTTCTATTTGGTCGGCAGTACTTCTTTTGGCTCTGAAGCCTGTTTGTGGGTTTGAGAGGAGGTTGTTTGATTCAAGGAACCATGTCAGTCTTAGATCAATCATCCTTTCAAGGATTTTACAAGTTTTGAGTTGTGTCATGGGTCTGGTTTCATTTGCATGAAAGTTGTTGTGATTACAGAATTTTAAACTAACTTTCTTGTTACCAGGTATGATATATTTTTGTATGTTTGACTTCTAATTTTCTTTTTTTCCTTTGCATATTTTGCATTCTTTTGAATCTGCTGTTTGATTTGGTTTACAGTTTATGCACTTTACTGGTTGTTTACAGTCTACGTGGTCTATTCATCTTCCTTCACATTTTATACCTTTCCCAAGGATATTAGTCTGAAAGTGAATGTAATAATGTAACTGGAGTGAATTTGTTACAGTCAAGCATGTTAGCCCATACACCATGGGGACTTTCTTTAATCAAATTAGGTTTCTCTGATTGTCCATCTAATTCAAGTAAACACTACAATCAATCGTCGCAGTTCACTAATGATCACTAAATATCCAGAATCATGGACTACTTAGCCACCAGAATTCCATCTTCAGATATCACAGGTGACACCTTCTTAGAGAGGATAGTCTCTTTATCTCTGTAAAGGTCATGCAACCAGTATATTCTACCCCCAACTGGTCATATTTTTTAATTGATTGAGTTTAATTATAGGATAGAAAAATAACTGGAAAAATTATATTAAATACAAGTGCTTAAAATAGGCACATAAAAACAAAAATTGGATGTAAGCAATGAAAAATTGAGTATGTAGTAACGTTTACAAAATATAAGAATAAAAAGAAAGCAAATAGCTAGTTTGAGTTACTTACCCATGCATTGAAAGGTAAACAGCTGTAAGTATGGTCCGAACAGGATTGACGATCTGTATAGTAGCATGGTGAAGTAAATGCAGGCATCATGTGAGCAGGTAAGGGCTGCATTGACTGCTGGTGGTGTGAGTGGTGGTGATGGTGAGGTCGTTGATGTGGCTGATGATGGTGATGGTGATGATGTTGCTGGGTCTGACCAGATGCTGACCCATGATGATGGTGATGTTGAGATTGCTGGGTCTGACCAGATCCCGGCCCATGATGGTGGTGGTGTTTGTGATGCACAGATGACACTGATGACATGGAATTGTAACCAGACAACATGCATGATGACATGCTGTGTGGAGGTTGAGACCCTGTGGAAAGTGACTCTCTTGCTGACCCAGTGGATGTCAACTGGGTTGTTGACAGGGATGAGGTCCATGAGGAGGAAGATGACAAACTCATTGAGGTAGGTACTGTCGAAGTTTGTTGTTGGTGGGGCTGCTGCACACATGAAGTTCTTACAGCTGATTCTACAATAAATAAGATTTGAAAAAAATTATGAATCAATCTGCTTTTGGTGAGATTTGCTATTTGCTTGAAATTGGGAGGCTTCAAATGTGATAACATTGACAGTAAAATTATCAGCAATAAACATGTAAAAGTGTATAAAGTTATATATAATCTATATACAAAGTTTAAAGAAACTGTTGTAAAGAATGGTAAAATTTTGCTTTTACAATTAATAGTTACATAATTTTTATATTTCAGTGGTGATACCATTAATGTAAAGTTAAAACACTTTTAAGTCTAATACTCTGTAGAATAAAAGTTTATTGCAGTGCAAATGAATAAAGGTCACATAGGAATCAATCTTAATTTTGGTTGCTTTTTATAATGATTAAACCCCCCCCCCCAAAAAAACAACATTCTACTACAAAAAAGAAAAAATAGCAGATTCCTGAAATCCACAGAATTTTTTTTTTTTAAGTAAACAATTTTCATATCTGTAGTCAAACAATAATAAGTAAATAATCTTTGAAGTTTGTTTCTTATTTATTGGATTCAATCTCTTTGATTGCACCTTAAAGTAATGAACCAGTAGTTTCCTAACAAATTCATTTCCTCACAGAATGATAAATATCTAAAATAAATGATTCTTGATGTACATATAATTCATATTGTTATAGAATTTTGCAAGATGACATAAAATCTTTAATTTTCTACGAAGTTGTTAATTGATATAAACTTTAGGAAGAATTGGAAATTCTGAAAGTAGTAAATCAATGATTAAATTTGTTGAAATATTCTCTTGTTAAAAAATAACATCAGGGAAAATATTTTTCTTTAATGTAAATACTCACCCACTTTTATGGAATCTCAAAATAAAAACTTTTTTAAATTCAAAGCACCATTTGAGGAGTAACTTTTACATGTTTTTAAAAGAATTCCCTGGAGAATTAAAATAATCTAAATGTTTTATTGACATCAAAGCTTCAAAATTATGCCATAGATCAAAAATATAAAACTGCTAAATAAAACATATGCCTGTGTACAAATAAACTTTTTAAACATAAAAAAAAATGTCAAGCATAAACTTAATAGGTGGCGTAGACAAAAATAATGTTTTACACATCCTGAAAGAAGTGCTACAACAGGTAGGCCAATTAATTCTATCATTGTAAAATAGTTCCAAGTTTTTATATACAATTCTTACATGGCACTATCAATACTACCCAGTGAGCAAATACCAGCAGAAGATTCACTGTTGTTAATATCAATACTTGTTTTTTTCCGGTCCTTTTTTTTTTTTTAAGTAGAGGAATTATATTATAAATTGAATTACTATGACCAGAAAATCCAGCAAACACTGCATGTGACACACAGAACCACTGGACATCTGTTTCGACCTTATTAGGTCTCATCAGCAGTGTATACCATGATCTCCCCCATTGGAGATCGAACCAGCAACCACAGAATGCAGAGCTGGAATTCTACCACTGAAAACAATTGATGGGCCACAAATCAGGAAACTAAAGAAAGATCCACATTATCCGATTCAATGAACAATGCTTTTTTTGTTTGGTTATGTTCTATGGTATATCAACCCTTGTGGGTTATTCAATGCGAAATCTTATTATATATATATATATATATATATATATATATAATTTGAAAGAGAATAGTTTGTAGGTAACAGTTTTAAATGAAACAGATCATTTATTGGCGCACAGTTGAATGGTTTAAAATATTGTTATAATAATAATATAGTTAATAATTCTATTTAATATTAATCATTTGCTTGCACATTGTTAAATGGTTTTAAATATAGTAAATGATTGAACAGTTCTATTTGACCCATAGCTGGGACCCTAAAAGTTAGAGTGGACATGAGAGTGAGTGCAATGAAGGGGTACTCTACATTTCTTAAAGCTCCAGGACTGAAGTGTCACCTTCAGATGGTTTAGGACATTCACTGGGAGGAAGAGAGAAAGAAAAAGGTCTTACCCCCTTTACAGATACGCAATTGGCATATTCTACTGCCCAAGCTGACTGGACTAAGTAAACAATGTTATGGCAGATAGTCTTTGTTCACTTTCTAAAGAATTATAAAGTAGATAATTACTTTGAACTGGTGGAAAGCATTATATCTTCTTTCTCTCAACTTGACTGTAACATAAACATCAAAGTGCATTACCTTCACAGCCACTTGGAATGTTTCCCAGAAAACTTTGGAAACTTAAGTGAAGAACCTAAGAGAACAATTCCACCAAGATACCAGGGATACTGGAATACTCACATAATAGCAGATTAATGCCAGGCTATTCAACATGACTGAGAGCAGATCACTGCAAGGAGTCTTAAAAATACTGATTTTGTGAGATCTGAGTAAATGAACACTATCAATAACTTTCTATGCCTTTTTTCATTACTATCAGATTCTATAGTGTAATTTGATCCTGAATAAATTCTACAAATATGAAGCCATTTTATGAGTCAAAAATGGCCATAATAAAGATTTGTAGACATTAACCCTTGTGTCCACCCAGTTAAAGGCATAACAATTAAAGGTATATCATCTTAGTAACCAGAGATGGAGAAAAACTAATAGCATATTTAGAATCAGCAACAAAAATTCAACTGACAAAATGTCTCAAGCACCAAATTCTATGTTCCCTAGTGCAATCATTGGGTAGTATGATTTTTTTTTTTTTTTAACAAGGTATGATATATATATATATATATATATATATATATATATATATATATATATATATATCAGTGGCGACTCTAGCCTATTTTGCTACTCGTGCCCCACCCCACTCTGTCAACTTCAGTTCCCAACCCGTGGTCCGTGGACCCAAAGTAAGTCATCATAGTTCCTATTGCGTGATTCTCCATTGTATAGCACAGATTGACAAACGTACCTTGCATGGTGTTTTTTTGTAAACAATCAAGATACTATATAATTTGTAGTCTTGCTAATACAGTAGATAAGATAATTTTTTTTCCTTTCAAAAGTATAGAAGAAAAGAGAAGATGTTCATTACTATGACGAGAAAAATATGTTTATTAGAATAAAGAAACTGATGACAATATACACAGACACAGCAAGTAGTTTCAATTTCGCTTAAAATAAAGATTATTTGTTGAAAATGTATTCAAATAAACAAATTTTAGTTACAGAATGTAATATATGCAACATTCATTAAAGAAATAGACATCTGTTAGTGAAAAAAACGAATTAAAACACGCCGTTTAACCAACATTTACCATAGCGATGATGATGACGTCGGCGACTGCTCTAATCTGCTATCCTCTCTCTCTCTCTCTCTCTCTGTCCCTCTTCCCAATATATCTATCAACAGTCACACGTGCTAAGATTTTTGAGCACAGTGGTAGGGTTGCCCTTGCTATTGGCTACAGCCAAAAGCTTATTTCTCTAACATTACTGTTATTATAAGGGTCTAGTGCCTGGCACGGATTGGGCATTCAACATTATAGCCGATTTTATGGGATGTTCAATGAATCTGACGGTGGCCGGACAAAGACCATCCGTTCAAAACAGCATCGTTCTATTATTCCCAGATATATTTATGAACTTTTGGCTACTTAGTTATCGAAACTTGAATAGATATGTAATTTAATTGAGATCAGACTAAGTATGTTTGCTTGAAATTAATGAATGATTTTTAATCCATTTTGAATAACATTGACCGAGTTATTGGTCGTGCTGGGCACGAGTAGCACTAGTCCCGTCTCCGCCTCTGAGATATATATATATATATATATATATATATATATATATATATATATATATATATATACACACATTTATTGTTCTTTGGACATCTACAATTTGATCTGTCAACTCTTATAGAGTAACTACATTAAAAAAAAGAATTTAAGGTATTAGACATTGTCTTATTTCTGGAGGAATGATGTAAAAGTTTTTAATATATACAAAATTCAAGTTACTTTTTGTCAACAAAATAGAAACTAGGGAAATTTAAATCCTGCATCATGTTTTGGTTTTTAGGAGTGCCTTTCATTTTTATCCAGAGAGTTAAATCTCAATCTTTGGCTCAAGAGGATAAACTGAAGGAGTAAGTATTCAAACATTTTACACATTTGAAAACGCTAGAAGAGACAACTGCAATTTACAAAAAACAGTTTTTGCTTCATTGTCAATTACTTGGTAGGTTGGTCATTTGGGTTTTATGGCATATCAACCTTTGTATTTAATACCAAATTCATTTTTTATACAAATAATCAGTTCAATTTCACAACAATAAAGTTTAGCAAGAGTATGCAGTTTAGTTCTATCTAACCTAAAGATAAGGCCCTATCAGGTGCTACCACTCCAGGCCAGAGTGGACCTGGGAGCAATGACAATGAAGGGGTACTCTGCATTCCCCAAAGCCCCAGCATCATTGGGACCTCACCATCAGATTGTTTAGAGTTATATCCAGGACACTCATTGGAGGCGGGGGTCTTACTCCTCTGCAGAGATGCAGTCGGTGTATTCTACAACCCCAGCCAACTGGGCAATTGTCAATTAGGATTTAAATGTTGTGATTTATGTTCCTTTGCATCTATTGTATACACATTTTTTCCAATTTCAAAAATTCATAAGATACCAGGATTTTAGTATTTCTAAATGGAATATTATAGAATCATAACACTAGATATTATTCATGACCAAATTCTATAGCATTGAAACTGTTCACCAAGAAATAATAATCCTGATATCTTTAGTTCAGATGAAAACTAACTTTTTATATAACAAATTGATAGGGCAATATGGATGATATTAAACTCCAGAATTCAGTACAATTTCAAGATATTCAAAATGTCTAATTAGAGAATATTTAAGTTTGTTTATCATTTTATTATTGACATTTTGCATTTTTATTAAAAAGTAAAAATAAAATAATACAGTAAATTTGAAGCTATATAATATTGTTGAATTTCAAAGTGGAGATGACATTACAAAATATATCTATTTATGCATAATGGAAATACATAATCATATCAAGAAAATAATTTCTATTTTAAATGCAAAAATATCCATAACATAAAACAATAGATAAAAAAGGACAATAACCAATAATGAAAACCAGACACTATAGAAATTTCAGTGTTATTATATCAAAAAGAGTTGATATAATACAGTAAAATATCACACTTGAGAGAAATGAATGAGCAATAATTACTTTATGTTGGAGTATTACATAATGTATGTGTACAAATATTCTAATAAAGAATTTCTGTTTATAAATTTGACGGTAAAAACTTTTTTTTTTATTATATCAAGTACAAAGTTACAAAGATGAAATTTTTCTAGAACAAATTCTATAAACTATGATTTTCAACTCTCTAAAGGAAGGATATTTAAAGTCCTACTTGAATTTTTAACTTCAGAAATTCTAGATTCTGATTGATTAATCTGGCTATTTTGCACAAATTTTAACATTACAATAGAAACCTTTCTTCTTATATTGTACTACCATTAGAGTACTTACAATTTCCATTTTAAACTTATTCTTAGAGTGCAAGTTGATATTGGTCTGTTAGTGTCTTAAGCTTGGTATCCAGGAACTTTCTTCTACAACTCATTTTTGGATTAGCACCTCATTGTTAAAAATTTTGATGAATATTCACATTTGACACTCTTAATAATTAGTTACCAGTCAAATATAATAATTCTCTATGGATGCTACCAAAAAAAGTGCCTTTATCCACTATTCCAAATTCATATCAGTTTTCAGTGCATTGGCTTTTGATTTTTTTCTCATTGCAATAGCAGATAAAATTTGTTAAAAGGATTACAACTAAAAGATGAATAAATCAAGATCAATTATTTATCTATTTTAGTCTATTTTGTAGAAATTTGCAAGCGAGTAAAAGATGACAAAAGAAAAATAAGCATCAAACATTTATGTTAAATATTTGAACAAGTGAGATGTCCCAAGCTACCATATTTCCAGTTCACTTTTTGCCAATAACTATCACAACTATATCAAACATTTAGTATGCTAAACAATTGATTTCACTTGAATATTAAAAAAATCCCCATAAATATCTACTTACTTGGTTCAACAAGTGTGTCATAAAATGCTTTAAAAATTAATCTGATAGAAAACTAAAAATCTATGATTACTTTAAGATAGAATCAGACTATTTTTTAAAATGCTGCAAACTTCTTTACAAACAGAAAAAAATTGCTATAAACATTCTAATTCACTTATATATATAACCGGTTTTCTTACCATCATCAGATTCTGTAAGGTCTACTACCACTGTAGCTTGACTACTGGTACTGCTACTACTATCTGTCCTGTTGATAGACCGTCTGTAAATAAAAGCATTGATGATATTTCATTTAGAATATGGATAATAAAATGGGGAGAGAGAGAGAGAGACAATTTTTTTTATTAATTTAGCCATAGCCTATTCAAAGTTAAAATACAGGTACTTAATCCAGATGATAATCAGTCAGAGAAGTCAAGAAATGGAATATAAAAATAGTCAATTCTTAAAGAATTGCATTTTCATTTCCACATGAAGATTATGAACTAATATTCAAATGTTAAAATCTCTTAATTTTCCTTTATTTGAAATAGATAAAATGTAAGCATTTTAATGTTAATTCATAATTCTTACATTTCAGAAACTATATTACAAATTACTTCAAAGTAGCAATTACTATTTGCTTTAAGAATGAAGCCATAAAACTATATTACCAAAACCTATATTATTTGGTAACTGGGATATTATAAGATACTAGGTTTATATATATTTTTATTATTAAAATTAAGATATATTTTTATCTTCTGTTTTTCTAATCATTACTTTTTTTGAAACTAGTTAAAAAAAAAAAAAAAAAAAAAAGAATCAGCTAATTACCTGTTAATTAAGGTTTCCACCTTGACAACTTCTATATCACTATCATCAGAATCAGATGACAGCTGTACATCTGGGATAATTGGTGATAATACTTGCCGATTTCTTGGTGACAGAGATGAAGGTGATGAAGCAGATGAGGATGAACATGTCGAGGAACCCAATGATGCAGAATAATATGACGAAGATGGAGATCCCCATGTTAGCTCATCTGTTGTCCCACTATTACCTGTAGCACCAAGGTCTCTATTTATAGGGCTATCAATACTAGTAGATGTAATCAACTGATCACAAGGCCTTTCCTGGGCAACTGGATTTGTCATGATGTTGCTACTTATAGCACATTGATTCAATCCGGTATACATATCCTGCATTTGATCTTGTTCAGTCACTGCAACTGCTTCTGACCGGTTATACTGACTGCAGGAATTATGAGGGTCCTGATTGTTGTTTAATGTGTGCATATTACAATTGGTGTGTGAAGACTGCCCATATCCAGAAATGTTGTTTCTAGTTGAGTGGACTCCTGAAGAATTTACTGAAAACTGATACCTATACCTGTTCCAAGGCCGGACATCTTCAGAACTTTGTCCAGTACCTGTGTTGCATGACACTGCAGAACAAGATGATGTGGAGTGGCCAAAAGCACCAGGTGAAATGTACTGGCCACTGCAACTACCATTAGAACCATGCTTAGAGAGTTTTTTACTTGGATTTGCTGTGCTACAACAGGTTGAAATTTCTGCACCAGACACACAGCTTATATGGCCATGGTGATAATGTTGACTGTTGCTACCAATACTTTGGCCACGAGTTCTTTGTGTATCAGTTTCTACAGGCAAATTCAGGACATCAATATCAGACGTGGAACTACTACTATTATTTTGGTAATAATATCGTGGTTCAGAATTTGGACATTCACTGTGAGGGTATTGTCGCTTGTGAACATGCTTTTCCCAATGTTGCGGATGAGTTGAATTACCTTCTTCACCATCTGCCTGAGAAGACGACTGATGATGATGATGCCTCCGATGATGGTGATTATGCTTATGGTGTTGGTGCTGCTGCTGCGGCTGCTGCTGCTTGCTATTATTACCATCACTTCCACTGCTATTACTACTTGACCATGAATTAGGGTAGGGTGAATCAGCTCGCAATAGTGAACAGTGATAACGTGTCCTACGTGAGTTAGGACGAGGAAGGTTAAATAAAGTATATGGATTCAAGATCTCACTATTTTGAATACCCTGAATGTCAGTGCCACCATCCAAAGTGTTAGCAGCATTTGATTGAGACATTTCTGTAGAATGTTGAGAGGTTTCAGCATGGTCATCCATAGAAGAATGCCCTACACCACTGCTGCCTGACGAATGTGAACAGCTACAATGACCATCTTTATGCTCTTCTGGAGGAAGAGAGGACATATTGCAGTAGGTATCATCTTGTGCCAGGCTAGACAAGTGATCCATATATTTGCGAAAGTCCTTAGCTAAATTATCTAATAGTCGTAACTGGTTATCACTGCCACAATTGTTATTATTACGAATCTGAGATAGATAACCATACTGGTCAGATTCAAGAAGAACAGGTTCTGAAAAGACAAAAATGAAAAGGTAACAATGGTTAATACAAGTATAGAAATATTTTCCATATTAAAAAAATATCCTTAAAGATACACTTAAACAGAAAAGAAATAAACTAAAGAATTCCAACTAGACAAATGAAAAATAGAATAATAAATCACTTAAAATGTAGGGATGGACAAAACCATAGAAAGTTGATACATAATTTATCAAATGTAGAAAGCCAAGCATCACTTAGAATTTTTACACTGTTAAAGTATATTTAAATGACTATTTTCTATTATTTATCTCTAATTTGATATTCGCTACAATGAACAACTTATACAAGGCATGAGAGCAGCATTTAGGGGTTATAATTAGCCACCTTGTTGGAAAATTTTACTTTGCAAATGAAACTGACATACTGTATTTCATAAAGAAATTGTCTTGCTTACCCGAACTAGAACCACTTGCACCATTTTCTACTGACACTACATCTATATCCTCTTCAGGAGGGTGCCACATGTCAGAACCTGAATAATGAAGATAAAATATAAGTATCATTAATCAAAATCACATAGCTTAGATTAGAATCTATGTATATACTGATTAGTATAGATAGAGAGTAAGTAGAAAACAAATTTTCCATCAATAAGTTCACAACAAATTTTAAAATATAAACAGTAACAAAGGAAAAAATCATTAGAAACACCTTTTTATTAACAATGACAGATGCATAAGACCAAATTACAATAAGTGTATGCATGTGTATATGAACACATCATGAGAAGACCTTTCATGGAGAAACCTTTGGTTATCTTGACTGTTGTACTTGGAAGAAATGGCAGCCTTCCTGCAATCCATATTAATGTACAAGCATCATTTCATTAGCAACTCTGCAGGTTGGTTGGTTGGGTTTTATGGCATATCAACCTTAGTAGGTTATTTAATGCCAAATCCATTTTTATGAAAATAGTTCTATTTCAAACAATTCAGTTTAGCATGAGTACACAGTTTGTCAAAAACATTTCTATTTCAAACTTTTCAGTTTATTCAAACAGTTCTAATTCAGCTAATTCAGTTTAGTATAAGTCTAGATTTTGTTTACACACAGTTCTATGTTAAACAAATCAGTTTAGTGTAAATACAGTTTCAATGTCAAAAAACAGTTCCATTTCAAATAATTCAGTTTAGCATAAGTACGCAGTTTAAATGTAAGTACGGTTTAATTGTCAAAAACATTTCTATTTCAAGCTATTCAGTTTAGTCAAACAGTTCAGTTTAGCATAAGTATGCCATTAGTTCTATTTAACTCATAGATAGGACCCTATCAGGTGCTACCACACTAGGCCAGAGTGGACCTGGGAGCAATGGCAATGAAGGGGTGCTCTGTATTCCCCAAAGCCCCAGCATTACTGGAAACTCACCATCAGATTGTTTAGTGTCATATCCAGGACACCCATGGGGGGGGTCTTAACCCTCTGCAGAGGTGCAGTCAGTGTATTTTACAGCCCCAACCAACTGGGCAACAACTCTGCAGGTGTAATTTCCAGAATAGTATGCAGTGTCATGCAATACATAATCAGAAGACAGGATAGGTTTGGTTCTTTTATTTTATTCTTAACCAGAACATTTAATGAGACCATTTGATGCTTGATGATGTGGACTGACAAGTTTGGTTCAAATAAAATTCTACTTTGTGAACCTAGCAATCTCAGAACTAGTGAATTATTACCAACTAGAATGTCCAGAAGATCATACCTAACAAAAAAGTGTCTTAACTTCTCAATAGTGGTAGTGGAAGTTACTGCAGACATTGTGCAATGTGTTGATGATGACGAGGTGTTAACTATTAAAATCTGAATAGTCCACAGTTCTGCAAGTTTTTTCCAGAGATGTAGAGATGCCATTGATGGCAAGCCTTAGAAGCATTAACAGGGCTACCAATTGTTCAACCTTTTCCTCAAGTTCACACTACCATATAAAACTTTAAGCAAGAGTTCTTATTTTAACCATGATAGGATCAAAAGAGTGAAGCTCATCTAAAAATTGTTGCAAGAAATGTGTAGGATTGAAGGAAATTGATTCTGGTGTCAAGACAGGTAACTGGGTCTCTCCTTTTCACCTTCCTCTTCACTTACTGCGTCAATTCACTCATCCATTCTGTCCGATTGTCAAACTAGCAGTTTGCAAAACTAAGACCACCACTACCACCACCACTCTGCTACTGACATTTCTCCTTTTATACCGATTTTGGCTGGCCAAAATTTGCATGTGTTACAAATCTCATCTTGCTAGAGATGAGACAGGTGACATAAATCACACCTCCAAGAACAGCCATATTTCTTACTGTAGGCACCTTGCACACAAGACACGTTTGCATTCACTTTCAACAGAGGTAGGTCATTTCTCTCACTACAAAATGGTAGAAGACAATCACCTTAGGACTCCAAAGTAGATACCCCTCTCCATACTTTGTTCATTTTAACAAGCAGGAAATGGTAAATATGAAGTATTGAATGAGGTTCTTCCATCTCATTTATACAACTTGAACAACCTTAGTAAAAACAGGATCAGAACAAGTGAAAGTTCAAATATTAACTGAATGAACCAAGAAACAATCAAGATGGACGATGAGATGTATTACAGAACACAAAGACAGGAACATCCAAAACAATCTGTACAGGCAAATGATACATTGCATCAGGAGTGACAATGTATTCTATTGCATAATCATAAGCACTCGTTAATAGTGACCATCATATGATTCTCAATCATACAATGTCATTGGTTGGTTTTAGCAAACCAAAAAGACTGATAGGTACCTTATTAGTAATAATATGAAATAGATGCCCAATGAGGTACTGATGAAACATTTTTACCCCAAAGATGACACACAGGCCGTTCTTGGTGTTATGTAATTAAGGATGATAATTATATTAGTTAATTACTTTATTTGTAGTGATAAATTGTAAGTTAGCTAAAAACTTTGAATGGAAGTGTTTGTCACAAAAGTCATATGCGTACATGTGTCACACGAATAGCAATGTTGTGTTGACAGGCTATTTAGGAAATCACCAAGGACGACATATTGGAGATTTGTTTTGAAATTATTGTAGGCTGGATATTAAAAAGTAAACATTCTGTCACCTGACTTAGGAAGATGACATAACGCTAGAAATTTAACGTGTTCTTATTAACATTCCTTGATGAACTAATTAATATATTATACAATCAGAGTTATCTAGTTCAGTTGGAGCAGTTTGCAGTTCAGAGTTGAGGGTCGAAGACAGTTGAGTTCAGAGATTCTACTACCCAAGAATGTGATAGCATTGCTATGACACAAGTATATCTTTCATTCTATCTTTCTCTTGTGTTTCAATGGCGGACTGCTACAAAATGTTGCAGTCAGAAAAAAAAAAATTTCACATAAGAAACAAAGCATGCCAGCAAGACATAATTGGATTCAAGCCTGGGCAAAAAATATGAATCCAAAACTCAACGGACCACTAGACAATGAAAAATAGAAGAAAAAAAAAATGGTACAAGTGGTCATTGTTTCATAAGAGAGAGTGAAAAGAAGAAATAGAAGAAACAAGAATAACATTGGAAGATCCAACTAAAAAAGCTACAAGCAGTCATTGTTTCATAAGAGAGAGTAAAAGGGACAAACAGAAGAAACAAGAACAACACTGGAAGATCCAACTAAAAAAACAAAACAAAGGACATGTAAAAAAACAAAAAAAAACAGAACAAACAGCAATAGATGACCTGACTGAAAACAAAAGAAAACACCAACTAAGTAGTGACAGCCCAAAACAAAGAAAAAAAACAAGAAAGTAAGGATAAGATGGTTAAAAAAAAAAAAAAAAAAAAAAAGGATGGAAAAGCTAGAAGACCCAACCAAACAAAAAAATATATACATACATAAAGAAAGAACTATGTACCATAATTCATTTTACCAGAAGCTTTCTAGAGTCCACTGATTTACTTAAATAGTCAACCAACTATGCTTGGGGAAAAAAACACAATGGGTGGAATGAACCTGTCAAATAAACTGAAGACTATGCTGCTTTGACAAGAAAATAAAAGGATGACATTCCAGATAATTAAATACAATCAACAACTGAGGATAATCTTCCCAGTGCCCTTAGATATTAAAACCAGAAAATTAGTCAATGGCATATAAAAACACAGAACATAATCAGTAGGAAAGAAGTGTACAATATAGAATATCTTGCTCCTTAATCAGATGCACAAAAAAAAGGGAAAATACTGGGGATGGCAAATGATCAAGATTATCATTTGAGATGCCCCAGCAGATTGTTTACATTATTCCAGAGTTAGAATAATTAATTTACAGCTTTTAGATATCCAATATTCAAGAGGTTAGAATAGTTGGACCATAAAATAATGATGTTATAAATAAGAGTAAAAAGAGAATAGCTAGTTACTGGCTAAACAAGTAAAACAATTTTTTTTAAATTGTAAAAGAGTTAAAAGAAAATAGATACCATCTTATATGTATGTGTGAGTATATAAAGATTAATTCTTTTCAGTAATGCAAGTTGTACTTTCAGTCTTAGAAAATTTTCACCACAACACTTACTTTTAAAATAAACTTTGCAGGAAAAAGTATTAACTACTTTCAATAATTATTAGTAGTTTAGAGTTTCAAGAAATTTTAGGGAATTATGGATTCCATTTTGAAAAATTATAACATATACCTAATCAAATTTTCATAATTTTGTTATTAAAGATATTATGCACAATATTTTTATTACTCCATAAAAATATTTTATTATTGTCTTGTAATAGAGTTAAGCAAAAACTACAAGAATTTCCTTTAAATGCAATAAAAATCATGGGACAGAAAGATAGAAAAAAAAATGAAACCAGCAAACAATAGTTTTATCAGTAATGACTAAAGCAGTGAAACACTGGAGTAAGTTTCTTAAAACATTTGCTTAATAAATTATTCTTTAATTATTTCAACAAAATACATTTAATAAGAATTATAGGCATAAAATCAAAATACTGGTAAATTAAATTTATCATCTTAGAAGAGTTGACATTGGTGAAACTGAAGAATTCAGCAGTTCAACTTTTTACATACTAATATATAAATATATCTCAATAGAGATTGATAAGTTTACCATAAAACACATGTAATAGTCCAAGAGAATTAAGTTTGAAACAATTCAGGTAAGCAAAGTTTTTTTTTCTGGAATAGATTCTTGATAAATTAAGGAACAACAGTAAAATTCTCTAAGTTTCCTCTTTGTGCTTTTTTTTTTTTCAAGAAGGCATCAAAATCTTTAAAATGATCATCTTTAAGTTCACATTTTAATGATGTAGGGATTCAGTTAGCAGATTTAGATTATAGAGAAGTATCTACAATGACATAACAATTACAAAGTGCATATTATTATTAAAATACATTTATCTGTACCAACTTAAAAGTCAGACAATTTGTTATATACATGACTGACATCTTGTTTTCTCTAGCTACTGGGATAATGATGACAAATCAGTGAACTATGATGATACACTTCATATACTGGTAATATTCCATGAAAAAAAATTAAAGAACAGGTAAAGCCTACGCAACAATGATGAAGCTATATTAGAAAGATAAAGTCAAAACTAGCTTTTATACAGAACAATCAAAATACATGGGAATGGATACAGTTATCAATCTATTATTGATTGTCAATAGAATTACTTGCAATCTTGAACATAAATACTGAAATGGAAATTTTCTTGAATTACAAATTAGCTTCATAAACTTTCTTTGTAAATGGACAAATGAGGAAAACAACTTTAAGATCAAACATTATCATAGTGATACAAGAATTGTGTTTGTTGATTCTGATGCACTCTTTTCTACCAAATCAAAGCAAAACTGGAGAGCAAATAGTGTTAATTTACTAAGCTTTTTGCTTAGATGTAGCACAAGGCTGCATGAATGGGGCACCCAATGAGAATCGAACTCACTCGTGTAGGTTTGCTAGTCTATCTTGCTAACCATCACACCACCCGAGGTGCCCAACTAGAGAGCAAATAGGATTTCTACTGCTATTATAGTTACCTTTATTTTGAAAAACAAATCACTTTGTTCAGTCATTGATGCCAAAACTTACATCCAATGAATGAAACAAGTAGTCAAATGCTGTCTTCCTAATAGCTTCAACAGCAATGGATATGTCCAAATCTAACACTGCCCAGTCAGCTGGGGCTGTAGAATAATACACCAATATATCACTCTAAATAATTTGATAGTGAGGTTCCAGTGATGTTGGAGTTTTGGGGAATGCAGAGCACCTCTTCATTGCCATCACTCCCAGGTCCACTCTGGTTCGGAGTGGTAGCACCTGATAGGGTCCTATCTATGGGTCGAATAGAACTAAACTGTGTACTTATGCTGAACTGAATTACTTGAAATAAAACTGTTTTTGACATTGAAACTGTACTTACGCTAAACTGAATTGTTTAATATACCACTGTTTTGACATTTAACTGTAAGTAAACAAAATCTAGACTTATACTAAACTAAATTGGTTGAATTAGGACTGTACAACTAAACTGAATAGCTTGAAATAGAAATGTTTTTGACAAACTGTGTACTCATGCTAAACTGAATTGCTTGAAATAGAACTGATTATTTGTATAAAAATAGATTTGGCATTAAATAACCTACAAAGGTTGATATGCCATAAAAACCAACTAGCCAACCAAATCTAACAACAATAAACCAATATTGTTGGCCATATTGATAGCAGGAGCTTCATCATCAGTTTATGTTGTGCCACAGCAAATCCTGTAACTCTCCACAGCATTAAAAAGCTTTTGCAAGTACGAGAGAATACAAAATAACACATCTTGTTTATATATGCCATAACTGCCACACTTTATGGACAAGGAAAAGTGAATGCTAGCTCAGAAAGAAAAATTTATCTTCTAACATTAATGTATTTGCACCAACCTCAAGCACTCCCAAAATTGTAGCTCCTGTAAGATAACAGTTTCTGCAAAGACTAGAGCTGAAAAATTTGGTACTCAACAAATACAGAACTATGACAAACTACTGGTGATTCAGCAAATTGTACCTTCACCAATCACTGCAACAACCAAGCAGCACTCACAGAGTGTACTACAGGTTTACCAATGGTTAAGTAGATACTTCCCACTGTATGGACGTGGAAATCAAAAAAATATATGATTTAGAATACCACTGACTAACTAGATGCTCCTCAAAAACTGAAGATTGTCAGCTATGGCACTAGAACAGAATGGGAGAATGCCTGTGATTACAGAAAAACAAGGACATACACCAATTACATGAGCCAGACACAGCAACTTGTTCTGAAGATGTAACCTGGGGACTTGTAATATGTTAATTCCTTAAAATAAAAACTATTCCAGAAAAAAAAATCATCTTCCCTACATTTTTCTTGGACTATAAGTTGGTCACATATTGACATTTTAATAGGAGCTGTAAGCATCAGAACACTTTCTTAGAGTGGCCCTGACAATGCAAAAAACAAGTAATTTCTAAAGGAAAAGTCATTATTACTTAAAAATACAGCTGCCAGAAATGACTCCTTTTCAAGTGATGACAGCATTCATTTTTATAAAATTATGAGTTATCAAATATACAAGCAAAAATGTTAATTGAAAGTATCTTCAGCAAATATAAATTGATCTAAATTTTAAAAATTACATTGAACACAAAAGAAATTAAACATTGGAAATTTTAAGTAATGTTAACTATAATAATTATTGTAGAAATATATAAAAATTTCAATCAATGACCCATTTTGTTGATGACAAGAAATTTCTTATTCAAGAAACTTAATCAACATGCAACTCAAATACAAGCATAAGAATAGTCCAAATGTCAGGGACAGATTATATAACTTCATAGGTAATGCATGTGAATATATCAACATTTGTAAAATTTCCAAAATATCAACTGAAGAAAATAGACCAATAGAAAATAGCAAAAACATAAAACAGATTGTTATTTAAAAACAGCTAAAAAAAGATAAGACTTTATTAAGAGGATAATATTTTAGTATTTTTATGCGCATTCAATGACAATCATCATAAATTTATATCTGTTCATCACTATCATAAAATAATTGCAAAAGGTTTTCTGCCAAGAGATTCAAGAATGCAAGTACATATTAGGTGAACATGGACATCACAGCTTAAGAATTTATCAGTTCTGATATCAAAGTCACTTGTGGTAAATTTACACTGCACAATGAACACCTATGGACTTACCCAAAGTCTGTTCAACAACAGCCTCCGCTTGTGCATTCAACTCGGCCACAAATACCTTATTAGTTGTTACAACTATTTCAGAGTTGTCTCCTTGTGGAAGAACATCAAGGTTTTCAGCATCATCCACTATTATTTCATCATCATCATCCTGAGAGGGAGAGGCAAAACTAGTTTAGGCAAATATTTTGAAACCAATCATTAAACACAAATCAATTTTTAAAGAAATTAAAAAATTTCTAAAAGTAGAGGTTGCATTTTTTTTAAAGATAATCCATATTTATGTGCAGTTGGATAGATTACCAAATAAATCAATAAGCATATTGCAACATAAATCTATAATACCAAGTGACAAACAGTCGCAAATTCAAATTAGTAAACAATAATATACTATTGATTTTTGACTAGTCTATCATATTTTTGTTGCTTTTTATCACAACACTCAGACCCTTATTCTATAGCTATGAATTAAAAAAAAAAGAAAAGAATATTCCTCTGACAAGATGACTTGTATAGATATTAAACAAAATGGTGGTATTGAGACCGTCAGAATAAAGCTATATGACTCATTTGAGAGATGCCTACCAGTAAAGTGATCAGAGCAAAACTAGTAACATTGTGAGAATTAATTTTTATTTACTGCGGGCTTTTTGTCCTCATCTTGGTAGTTTTTGTGTTGTTTCTTCTTTCACTACGTTTTGGCCAAATTTCACCTCTGGCCTTATTCAGGTGATTTACCGCGACCTCGGATAGGAATGCTGAGTCTTGTAACCGTATCCCCAGTAATTACTGCCTTCCATAGTTGTTGTCTATCACACCACGTTTTTGACCAAGTAAACCTCTGGCCGGCATGGGTAGGATTTGAAACCGCTATCGTCTGACAATGCTCACCTGGAACCGTAGAGACTCAACGCCTCTATCCACTGCGCCACGGGCCCTGAATTAATTCTCAGATTAAGAAGCCTCATCTCAAAATGATTCCAATTAAAGACAAGTAGTAACATTGTCATAGAAAGACTAACTCTGAAGAATGAAGAATACAAGTTCAAATATTGTCAGAGGATTATTCTTTATTTTCAATTGACTCTGTAAACAGTAGTTGAGTAAGAATATGAGAGTTGCAATAAAGAACATCAGAGAATTAACCTACAAAACTAGAAGTCCCCCAATGTACATCATACATTTATACATTGAACGATGACAAGTGCAAATCATACCAAACTGAATATTTATATTGGTTGTTTGAATTCACAGATACTTATTTCATTTTTAAAAAAATAAACCTATGAAACCTATTGCAACATAAGAACAAATAGCTAAATTGAGAATAACATCTTATATAATGAATGTTAATGCTGAAATATACTAATAAAATGTTTTTCAGGGAGAGAGAGCAAGAGAGAAAAGGCATCAGTATGCACCATTGTAACAAAGGCTTATTCAAAATCTTAATTATCTGATAATCTAAAAACAACTTTAGTACCATTCATTTTTTCAAGGACTGGTGACATATTTATGATACTTTTTTAAGTACCTACATTATTCTGGGAATCTGTGAATACTTGAGAATTAAAAAAAATTAAATTGTCAGATATCAGCTCCTGTCAAATTATGTAATGAATCACTAAAAACTTTACATTAACTATCCATTCAAAATAATCCTTTATTCTAAGGTTAAATATAAAGTACTTTACCTTTTAACCATAAGCCTGACATTAAAAACAAAAATCTTTATGTATATCGATTAAAATTGTATTGTATTTGTCAACTAGAGCAACATCCCCTCATTTCAAATTCTGTGTACTACAAAGAAAATGTTTGACTTGTATCATGTATTTCAAAGTTGAATAAGCCACTTAGTGTAAATTCATTTTCTTGTAACAATTTATTCAATTCTTAAAATAATCTTGAAAAGGTTTATGGGATCAGAATGTTTCAATAGGATCACAATATCAATTCAACTTTTTCAAGCTTCCCAAAAATCTTGACTTGAATAAACTGAACCTTCAAACCAATTACATTTCTCTTACTGTACATAAGCTTATTGCTGACAATGATTCATATGATGAAGCTATCCAACTACCAAAACCTGCTTATATGAAAACCAAAAATAATGTTTGACAGACACATGCAAATAATATAGCAACAAGATTCTGGCAAAATGATGAATCAATATTTGCAAGTTCCAAAAATATTCAGCAAAGATTGTAACTTCCAAGTAATTACAACTGAACAATGGTTATCAATAAAGTACAATCAAACCAGATAAAACAATGCTTACTTAAAACATTGAGTTTGAGTTTTGTTTAATGGCATATCGACCTCTGTGGGTCATTTAATGCCAGAAGGGTTAAATTGGTTTGGGTTTTTTTTGTGCACGTTTTAGGTTTTAGGGTATGAGTTTTGGTTGTGTTTTATTATATTTTGATGAAGAGTTTGGTTTCTTTAGAATCTTAAGATTTCTTCTGGTTTGGAGTTTTTGAAGAGGTCTTTTAAATAATTTGCTTGGTAATGTTTTGGACGAATTTGTCTAAACCTGTCACAGTTTATGAGAATGTGTTTGATTGTGAGAGGTACTTAGCATGTTGAACATACAGGAGGGTCTTCTCCTTTTAGGAGGAGTGAATGGGTAATGTGGGTGTGACCAATACAAAGTCAGGAGATTATCACTTCTTTTCTATTTCTTCTATAACCTGCTGGCCATTCACCTATGGTATCTTGAATATGGTGGAGCTTGTTCTGCATTTGATCATCCCAAGATTTTTGCCATTTCTTGAGTATAAATTTGTTAATAAGTGGTTTTAGGTCAGTAAATGGAATTTTTGTATTGGATATATGTGTTGGGAATGCCTTTTTTTCAACTTTGTCTGCCTTTTCATTTCCCTGTATGCCAATGTGGCTAGGTATCCAAGTAAGAATGATGCTATTATTTTTAGAAAGAGCGTTCATTTTATCTAGTAGTCTTGTGATGAGAGGAGTTGATGAATCTTTGCTCTGTAGAGCTTGGAGAACTGATTTGGAGTCTGAATAGAGGATAAATTTAGTGGATTTGTGATTTGCTATAATGTTCATGGCTAGGTCAATAGCTATGGCTTCTGCACTATATATTGATGATTCATTTGGGAGATGTTTTAACAGTTCTTGGTTTTGGAAGACAGCAGCACAACCAACTTTCATTCCTTGTTTGGATCCATCTATATAGATGTGGTGGTGGTTTGGGAAGTTGTTTTGGATGTTGAGGAAGTTCTCTTAGAAGGTGATGGAGTGTGTTTTGGTTTTGGAAAGTTTGGTTAGGAGGTCTAGCTTTATTATTGGTTGGTTTATGGTCCATAGTGCTGTTTTGGGGAGGATTGTATTATGTATTATTTTGGGATTGATTTGGATTTCATTTAGGTGGGTTTGAATTCTTAAATAAAAAGGTTTAATGGCCTTTTCTTTATTTTCAAAAAGGTTTTTGTATCTTATTTCCATGATGTAATTATAGGCAGGGTTTTGGGGCCATGAAATGAATTTAATACAATATTGAAATGCAAGTTTATATCTTCTCAAGGAAAGTGGGGGTTCATTGGCTTCTATGTATAAACTTTCAATTGGAGAGGTAGTGAAGGCTCCTAGGACAATATGGAGCCCAAGGTGATGGATAGTTTCAAGTTCTCTAAGATAGGATTTTCTGGCTACTCCATATATGAAGCAGCAGTAACCAAGTTTTGATCATATTAGACATCTGTATAGTTTGGTTAGGGTTTTTTTTATTTTTATCATCAGCACCCCAGTCTGTGTGGGCTATGGTTCTCAGGAGTTGGATAGTTTGGTTGCATTTGATCTTCAGTTGTTTAATGTGTGGGATGAAGGATAGTTTTGGGTCAAGAGTAATGCCCATGAATTTATATTGCTGGGTTATGGGTAATTCAGAGCCATTTAATGTTAGGGTGGGTTGATAATGCATTTTGTAGATTTGGCAGAAATGTATGCATTTGGTTTTATTACTGGAGATTTTAAAACCATTTTTCATGGTCCATTTTAATATCTTGTTGATGCATTTTTCTTTCTAGAGTGACCATGTTTTTAGAACTGTAACAAATGAGGAAGTTGTTGACATATAATAATCCGTTGATTTCTGGGTGGGAGGCAGGTTGTTATTTTATTTATTTTAATCATGAATAGGATCAGAGATAGGATACAACTCTGAGGTACACCTATTTCTTGTTGTTTTGGATTGAAGAGTGTATTATTTATTTGTATTTGGAAGGTCCGGTCTTTTAGGAAGTGTTTTATGATGATAGGGAGTTTGCCTTGTAGGCAGAGATCTTTGAGTATGCCATATGGCCAGGTTGTATCGTAGGCTTTTTCTAGGTCAAAGAGGACTGCAATCAGATATTCTTTTTTAATGAATGCTTCCCTGATTAAAGTTTCTATATGGACTATTTGGTCTATGGTACTTCTTTTGGCTCTGAAGCCTGTTTGTAGGTTTGAGAGGAGGTTGTTGGATTCAAGGAACCATGTTAGTCTAAGAGTGATCATTCTTTCGAGGGTTTTGCAGGTTCAGCTTGTTAAAGCTATAGGTCTATAACTGGTGGGTTTATGGGATCTTTTTGTTTTTTGAGGATAGGAATGGTTATGGCTTGTTTCTATATGGTAGGGATGTTTCCAGAGATCCAAATATTGTTGTATATACCTAGAAGATATTTTAGAGATATTGTCGGGAGTTCTTAGAGGAGGGTATAGTAAATTTCATCTGGATCAGGGGCCAAGTTGTTAAATTTGGATATTGAGTTTTGGAGTTCGGTTAGGGTGAAGGGTTGGTTATAACTCTCAGTACTGTCAGAGGTGAATTTTATTTTGTTTTTTTCCTCTTTGATTCTGATTGAGTTAAACTGATTTGAGTAATTTTTTTGTATATGACACTTGAGCAAAATTTTCTGCAATCAGGTTGGCTATATGCTTTTCATTTGTGGCTTTTATATTTCCTTGAGAGAGGTGATTTATTGGGTTGTTGATGTTTTTATTTGTTATTTTCTTTATAAAGTCCCAAATTTTGGGGGGATTTTTATTAGAATTTATCTTCAAAATGAAGTTTCTCCAGAAGAATCTAGCTTCTTTGGTGCCACATCGGGTTTTTGCCCTTTGTTGTTTGTATTTGTTTCAATTTTCTGATGTGGGGTTTGACGTTCTCTTATGTTTTTGCACTCTTCTGGGAACCATGGTTTATTGTGTTTTGGAGATATTTGGTTTTGGGGATAGTTTTATTTGCTATGCTAATGAGGGTGTTGGTAAAATGTATTATGGGTTCTTCTTGATTTGTATTTGATTCTGGGATTAGTGTGGTAAGGCATAGTTTTTTGTAGGATTTCCAGTTTGCTCTTTTGAAGTTCCATCATGGAGGTTTTGTTATTGTGGTTCTGAATTTTTTATTGTGGCGTTTTCTATTATTATCGGGAAGTGGTCACTGCTGCAGGGGTCTTTGTATACTCTCCAATTATAATCTGTAAGGATTGATGGGTCACTGAGGGTTAGGTCTATGGCAGAAAATAAACCTGAGGATGGGTTGAGGTGGGTTTGAAGAGTTCTGATTGTGGAGGTATAAATTATTGCTATTGATGATCTTTTTTCTAAGATCTGGCCTCTTTTGTTTGTCGTTTTACTTCCCCATATTATATTGTGGCTGTTAAAATCTCACATCAAGATAAATGGTTTAGGGAGTTGTTCTATTAGATTGTTTAATTCATTTTCATTTATGGGGTTGTGAGGGGGAATATATAGTGAGCAGATGGTGACGGTTTTATGTAGAGTTGCTGAGACTGCAATTGTTTGCAAGTGAGTGTTGATGTTAATTTTATTTTGGGGGATATCTTTCCTAATTAGGATTGATACTTCACCTGGAGCTCTTTGTCTGGTATCAATTATGTTGTCATATTGTTCAAAGGTTTTTATGTTTGTCACTATGTTTTTTGAAGGTTTCTTGGAGACATATGATGGTAGGGTTGAGTTTGGCTCTTCACAGAAGTAGCTCATCATAATTTGCTTTGTAGCCATGGCAGTTCCATTGAATTATTTTATGGGTCATGCTTTTTTAATCTTTGTGTGTTTGATACTTATTTTGTTTACATATAGTTTTGGTTTTAATGTTTTGTTTCATTTGGCTGGATTCAGAGATTTCAAAAGTTTCTAAGCTTTTCGACCTGATTTTGAGGTTGTTGGGGCATTTAGGGTTTCTCTGTTTTGAAAGGCTTTCTTGGCTCTTTGTTTCCATCAGTTCAAATTTATTTTCAGTTTCTATTAGTGAGATTTGTCGTTTATGTTTGTTAGATTCCTTCTTCCAAGGAGATCTCTTTTGGGGGTTAGCAGTGGGCTTTCATTGTTGTCGAATATTTTTGGTGGAAGATTGTTGGGTTTTGTAGTGATGGGAGGGATGCCTGGAGCTTCTTGTTGATTGGGTTGAATCTTTGTTTGGTTTATTTTTTTGGCTCTTCAGTTTGGTTGCTGTGTAGGTGGAGGTTCTTCTTTGGATCTGGTCCAGCATGGGGCTTAGTTGTCAAGTTGGTCAAGGTTTCCCTTAGTAATTCAAGTAGTGTTTTTAAAACTTTCATTAGATTTATCATGTGAAAGTGAGTCATCATTCCTTGATTTTGGGTAGAGTTGTTTGTGGATTTGGCTATGTTTGCACAGGTAGTTGTGGCTAGAGAATTTTCAATGAATTTCCTTGCCTCCGGGTAGAATATATTTTTTGTGTGTTTCACTACTAGTATTCTTTTTTCCATGATTCGCATTCTTTGGAATCTGCTGACTGATTTTGTTTGCAGTTTGCACATTTTGGGGGCTGTTGACAGTCAATATGGTTTCCAGTTTCTCCGCAGTTCTTACATGTTGGAGGTCTGGTACACTTTTCTTTGTGATGCCCAAATTTTTGGCAATTGTGGAATCTCAGTGGGTTTGGAATATAGATTTCATCTTTTGTTATTAAGTAGCAAATTTTTATTTCAGTATGTGGTTTTTGAGTGTTAAAATTTAGAATATAGGTGTTTGTTGAGATTATTTGATTGTTTCTCTTGACAGATATTCATTTGCCATCAGTGACACCTAGTTTGCAGAGGTTACTTTTTATTTCATCTAAAGTAGAGAGAGAGAGAGAGATCTGGGCTTCTCATAACACCCTTTGATGAATTCAGGGAGCTGTGGGGGTGAGCTTTTATTTTTAGGTTATGAAAGTATTTCTGTTCTAGTAGTAGGTCTGAGAATATTTTGGGGGGGACTTCTACCAGCAGGGTATTGTTGAGTAATTTAAAAAAATTTTTTTTTATAGATTTTGGTTTTATTAAACTGTTAAGAGTTTTTTCAATAATGAAGGGAGACAACTTTGTGATTGGAATATCCTCCGTTGATTCCAGCACAATAAATTTGGGGAAAAGGGTGTGGTCAGAGTTATTGTCAGAATCAGATTCTGCATGCAGACGCTTTAGTTTTGGGCTTTTTCCGCTTAGGTTAGGTGTTGTTTTGTATCCATAGGGATTTTTGCTGAGTTCACTGACTGTGCTCCCCACCCACCATGGAGCCCTAAGAAGAGAAATGTCAAGAGGGAAACCAATTCACCTTGGCAAATCAGGGCTATACGTTCAGTATACTCACACTGAGGAAAGGGACCAGCAATTTTTGGATCTCTAGGTTTTCATTCTCAAGTTTATTACTCACCTAGAGATAAAAGGGAAAACATAGGTCTTTTTTCAGTGTGATGGACCCTGCAGCTACTGCTTTCTGCCTCAGAGACTTACAAAGGTCTTTTGCAGGCCTCTGAAAGAGGGCTTGACATGACCAGCCGATTGATTGGCTCTAGGCTCTCCAAGTGCCCGTCTAGCCCAGTAAAAGCCAAAGTAGAGTGTTGCTAATCATGTTGCCATTTAGGCAACAGAGTCACAGATAGCTCAGCCACCAGGAACACATCTTAAAGCATCACATGTTGCCACCCACAGCCAACAGGTGTCCTCTTTTGTGGGGGGGGGGTCTTACCCCTCTACTGAGGTGTAGTCAAAGTATTCTACAGCCCCAGCCAACAGGGTGGATTAGTTATTTGTTTGTACATAGTGGTTTTGAGTACTGCCATCTATCACCAACAATTCAATTAGACATCGGTTGCTTGTTTGCTCACAGCTGAATGATCAAACAGTTCTTTTTCAAACAATTCAATTTTGCATAAGTCATTTGTTTGTACAGAGTTGAGATGTCAAATCATTCTATTTGACCCATAGATAGGACCCTGTCAGGTGCTACCACAGTGGACCTGGGAGCGATGGCAATGAAGGGGTACTCCACATTCCCCAAAGCTCCAGTATTACTGAAGCCTCACCATCAGATTGTCTAGCGTCATACCCCTCTGCAGTCAGCATATTTTACACCGCCAGCAACAGGGCGACTTAAGACATTGAATTTACAGACAGAGCTGTACTTTGAAATATGACACAAAACAATCCATCACTTACAAACAGCCCAAATAACATTAATACAACAGTGCTGCAATTAGGTCAAAAATAATTATTTTGTGGTCTCAAGATCATCAGTCTAGTTGTAAGACTTAAGATATCCAGTGTCATAATTATGGAAAAAAAAAGAACAGGCTGTTTGCTGCACTGCTAGTTCTATATTTGTTGCTTTATCAACACTGACAACCACACTTACTGCTTTTCCTTAGAATCTCTCAAAGACTATAATGAGAGCTAAGGTTGATGGTATTTCTGTGAAAAGATACAGGTATCTCTGAAAGTTTAATTCTGGTATTGTACAAAATTAATAGGTGGTATATATTTCCAGGGTGAATACATTCCTATCATAAGTTTATGGATATTGCCTTCTTGACCTTAAAGTTCTGAAAAGCAAATACAATGAAATCAAAACTGCAAAATCTTTGCAGTGATATTAGGTTATGATATTCTTAAACAGCATTCTAATATTGAAATTACTTTCAAGGGTTCCAAACTTACTTTAAGTATTAGCAAACTAGCAACTATTCCTGTTCTAGATTGTTAAATTAAAGTTCAGATGGTATTCATGAGATAAGAAATTCATAGATTGAGATATCTAGAATGTTTGAGATCACTGAATATATCAAGTCCCCATGGAGAATCAAGGTACTCATAACATCCAGGGAAAACCATTAAAAAAAAAAAACAAAAAAAACTCCTGCCTAACTATAAATCATTTCATATTGCTGGATGCACATCCACTTTCACACATTGATGAAATGATTAGTGAGGTTGCCAGATATTTTCTCAGTATACTGAAACTTTATAGTGCTTATCAAATTACCGTCAAAGATAGACCAATGTACAGCATTTGAAATTGGAGCCTGCTTCATCAAATTCATTTCAGAGTGTTTAATAATGTTTCTAGTTTTCAATACATCATTAATAACTTCATGAATAAAGAAAATTTGGAAGACATCTTTGCCTACATAGAAAATATGATAAGTGGCAGTGAAAAGACAGCAGCACCAACTATAAATTAGGTTAAAGCTCCATTAAATTACTCAGCTATACAGTAAGCAATAGCTTGATAATACCAGACACTGAATTACCTGCAGCTGGAAATATTCATACACTTCAATGCACCAGGGACATGTTAGCTCATTACTCCCAGTGGGTTGTTTCTTTCTCTGAAAAAATGCACCTTCTGACACATGTCAAGAATTCTACCTTATTGACCCTAGCTGTTTAAGTTTTCAAAAATTCAAAGAGAGACATTGCAAACTCAAGTTTCAGCCATTAATCCCACCTGTGGTAGAAACTGATGCCTTATAATATGTCATTGCAGCTTCACTGACTTAGTTAAGTTGAACAACAGCATTCATCTGCTCAAAACGAGACAATGTCATTGCTGAAGCCTTAAGGAAATGAAGGAGACATTATTTAATTGGGTGTTACTTCTATTTTGGTACTAACCAAAAGCTTTTATGTTTAACAACAAAACCTCAAGATCAAAAATGAGAAAATTACTAAATGGTATATTGAATTTTCATGTTTTGCCTAAATCATTTTCTGTTCTAGGAAAGATAATGTTGCTACTGATGGGTATCAAGTTCAGTAGTATGAATTACACATCTTGATGTCATAAGAATAGAGCACTTCATATGGAGCAGGAATTTAACATATTCTATCTAGTAAATTAAAAGGATTATTGTGACGCTTTGGTTTGATTAGTTCAGGATTGAAACAAAGATTCTACAAAGCTGAATCTAGAACCCATATTAAGGTTACTCAACCACAAGAGACTGAACATCATCTTCAAGAAACCTTACTCTTCCAATACACATAATTGGTACTTACTATAGTTGATGAATACTTGTAAATTCCATTTGTCTTCTCTTGCCAAGATTTGACCACAACAACCATCATAAAATATCTCTACTGTTTTCTATCTTTGGTATATTCAACTTATGTTTACTCAAACTGTGGGGCATCCTTTGTATTTGAACAACTCAAGCAGTTCCTGAATGGAGGAGGAGCTATGATTCAGAAAACAGCTAACAATCTTCAAGACAATGGTTAGGTGGAAAGATATGAGATCATTTAGAAGACTATTCTTGGCAAATAAATCACAAAGCTTACCTACTGTACAGTGGAAAAAGTTCTTGCAGGTATTTGGCTGTCCTGTTATGACCAATTTTCTTAGGGATGGGATCAAGCTCATTAATGCCAACTCTGAATATACACATCAGGCACCAGGAGAAAGAGAGACCAGTGTCTTCACCTTGTATCAAAAAGGCATATACATGAGGCATAAAAACCATAATATGACTAAATAAGACGCTTCACAGGACAATACTAAAATAGAGCCTCACAGCCAACTTTGCATCAAGAGAGACAGGAACATGATATTCCAACTCCACACTTAAGCCAGCATTATTTGAATATTGCTCCTATAGAGCAGTTCAATCTGCAGTGTTCAGAGCTCTTTAACCACAACTCTTTATATTTAACAAACTATTTCCTGTAGATTTTGGATTAATCAAGCGAATCTACATACAATTGTTAATAATCCTGATAATTGATTGCAGTAATCTTTTTTATATCCTGATCATTCTAAACTGTAAAGCGTTGGATTGCTGAAACTGTATTTATAATACTTTGCATTGTCCGATGCACAAGGCATATTGGGATAAATATTTGTACTGTTCTTGTCAATTATAATAATGCCCTTAGTTTCAAAATTCTTGTGTGTGTCACAATTCTTAACTAACTTGTTTAGAAACTAATGTGTGCTAAATCTTATATTGAATGTTTAAAATTTCAAAAATGATATCCGTTTTAATATTTTGGTTAAATTTTTTTCCTAATATACAGAAAAGAAAAATTATCCAATTGTATTTTAAGAACATCTTAAAGCATGAGCCAGGATAAATGTGATTTGACAGTTTTACCTGTATTACCCCATGTAAAATAAGATCAGATAGAGTGTGTGTATATATTTTTAAAATCACTATTCTCCTCTTTTTGCTTTTATCATGTCATCAAGTTCAACATTTTAAATATACATTTACTAATATACATTCATTTTAAAGCAAATATAATTTGTTACCTTTAAAAATAAATGTTCCAATGTTATAAACAACTTTCATAGCTTAAAGCTATTAGACATTTTCAGACTTAAAATAATGAAAGACAAATGCTTAGAAATTTTAGATGCAAAACAAACCTTAATTACTAAAAAGTTCTATCTATATCTAACCATATAAACCCTAATGAACAAGACAGCAGCTGACTGCATAAATAAAATTGTCAATTTTTATGCATTATAAAAGTTACTTTCAGATTTAAAAACAAAAGTCTAATATAAAAATCTGTGAATACCCTATCAGAATAATCTATTTTTCTTATTAAAGTTTCATAGAGTAAATAATATTTCTGTTAGTATTATTTTTAACCCAGTGTATATGGTTGAAATGGGAATAATTTATTAGGAAGTAGAAATCTCAATTGTCTTTCTAATGTTTTTAAACATTTGGCCTTAATGGATTAAAACGAAGTATACTTGGTTGCCTGCATGTGTACATCGGAACCAAATAAATTCTTTTTAATAGTGGAGTACTTTCCAGAATTCTCCACATTTCCTGACATAGTATATGAACATACTATTTTTTACTGGCTAATAGAAAGAGATTATGAGAATATATTTGCATATGATTAGCATGTTACATCACCAATTTATGGGGGTGAATTTCTGAATTTAGAACGAGTTTTATTTTTTTTTCTATTTATGCAAAATGGCTGAAAGTAAAATTCTTTGATTTTTACTTTGGTAACTCCAATCCTGAGGGTGAATTTGAAGGGGGTTAACCCTGAAAACAGTCCCATTATAATGTTGAGTTTAATATTTGCGAAATGACAAGAGAATGTTTGTATGTGAACCAAGGTTGATACAAGAGTGAATATGAATCAAAGAACATCTTATTAGTGATTATTTGCATACATAATTTAGAAGATGCCAATTTTAACAAATTTAGTATTCACATGTTAATAGGTAAAAATTCAATCTGTGCAGTGAGAGTATCTTATGAAGCAAGATTTATGAATTTGCAGTTTTTTTATGAAACTTTATTGACCACTAATTCAATGTTAAATATATACACATATTTTAACATGCGAGGAATCTTCAACTATATCATGAACCACAGAATATATGTCGGAAAAAGAACCAACTTGAGCCTTAAATTTAGATAAAATAGTTATCTTTAAATATAGTTTATGTTATGGATACAAAAACTAAGAAGTTTTTTTTTTTTTAAATACTCAATGTTAAACATTTTACGGGTATTTCTTAAAATCATTTTGAATAGTGTTTTAAGGGTGATGACTTGTCCTTTGAAATAAAACCCAGAAGTAGATGAACATCAGCTATTGATTATGATGCTTTAAAATGCTAAGTTGTGAACTACCAAAGCTTTTAAAAACAACTAGGATCATATATATATAACTTTGAAAAATTGATAACAAGGCAATCCAAGTAGAAAGAGAAATTTATTGGGAAGTAAAGTCGACACTATAGTGTTTCGGTTCTACTGAACCATTATCAGGACCATGAGGGATGGTATTAGCAATGTTAAGTCAACGATGGATTTTTACTTAACATTGCTAATATCATCCCTCATGGTTCTGATGATGGTTCAATAGAACCGAAACGCTATAGTGTCGACTTTACTTCTCAATAAATCTCTCCTCCTACTTGGATTGCCTTGTTATTAATTTTTCTCTACATATTGTCGGATTACAATCTATTATTTACTTCCATACTTTATATAAACCTCAAAAAACATACAGGAGCTCTTGTAAAGTACCCCATAATGTTTTAGCTGATAAAAAAAACTGATATATCTTAATATGATTAGCATAAAAATTAGTTATAGAAATACCTTTCGATCCATCAATTGCACATCTTGCCAAGGTGATGCACGACCACTGGATACAGAATGCATTTCTTCATCCATAATGATCTAAAAATATAGATGAAAGGTAATAATTGGGCAAAAAAGAACAATACTCCATAGAACAAGTATCAACTGTTTATACATAGTAAATTTAAGTGCACCTGCTTAAAAATGAGAATCTTTTCTCTTGGATAATACAATTTCTTTTTCTTTTTTTTTTGTATAAATAAAGAAACCTTTTTCTGCTAAAATTCCCAGTCTTTAGAAGTAGAGACGTTTTTGAAAAGACTAACAACTGATAAAGTACTATGATTGGCCTGAAGTTATTCCAAGTCATACAATGTCACTTACGTAAAAAAGAAAAAAATATTAATCTTAATACACATAAATTGAAAAATGATTTAATTTTAAATCTTATTCAGTTACACAAATAATTTATATTTAAATAATGAATCAGTCTGCATATATATTTACCAACTTTGGCACATCCTTAAAGCGAATTTGCTTCTGAATACTCTAGACTAAATGTAAGTAAACCAATGTACATTTAGCCTGCATGCTTATCTACTTCTATGTGCATGTTAATTACCATTAATATAATGATTTAAAAGAAAACCTCATAATTTTAAATTAAGACATAAGTGTAGTGTTGTCAGCAAATGAATGGCTGTAGAGTGGTCAGCAGCAGATGCTGATAGCTATTTGTTAAATAAAGAGGGAAACACGCAAAAACACAACTTGAATTTTTAGTGTTATGTCCTATTGTTTTATTGTCTGTTCAGTTGTTGAGGCCATGGAAGCATGTGATCACTTCTTCATTATTTGAAGGGTGGACTTCTGCATTCACATCCCAGCCATCAAAAAAAGAAACAGAGAACAAATCACAAGATCCCTATATGTATATACACACACACACACACACACACACACACACACACACACACACACACTGGGGTTCATAGAACACACTACCCAACTTCTGCCTCGGGAGGGTGACACTTTTAAATCATGACCTCTGCCAGACTAGTCATAGAGAGCTAGATTACTGCTAGTGCAGTAGAAGAGAAATTGTCAACTTGCACCCCAGTAGCCATTTGTTTATAATGCTAAATAAGTACCAACTCCAGTTACTCAAACATTTATAGCATTGTAGACTAGTACTAGACACACACTTATTAAAAGAACATGAATTGTAATGGTTCATAATGATTCCTACAGGTAATTTTTTTTTTAATTTCCTTAATTTATCCAAACTAATGGTTAAAATTAAATGGTTTGTAGAACGAATTAATTTAAACAATATCCATTTTTTTAAAAATATTTCAATTGAAAGTTAGGAAAAAATTAATCATTCCAGTTGAATTGTAAATATTTTAAGATGATGAAAAATGAATCCACTAACATTGAAAATTTATCCTAAAAGAACAGGCAATTTTTTTTTTATAATATTCTAAGATAATCAGATATCCAATTCTATTCGAGTTGTTACAGCAGGCTGTAATGGTAATATAGTAGTTATCTGTCCTTTGTTTTGATTTTATTTGTAGTGGATGCTGACAATACTTCACTGTTAGATTATCTGTACAACTTTCCTGGTGCATTTATTTATCAATAATATTCCTCAAGAGGCAAAGAAAATTGCCTTATAATTCCGTAATAATTCAAAACGCAAATAGTGCAAGTGTTAGAAGTCAGATTTCAATAATAATCCATAAACGCGTAAAGATTTCGCGGAAATGACGGAAAATCAGACAATTTCGCCATTGTGTTTAGCAAACAGAACTTTCCATCCAGCAACGTCTAAGATCCCCCCCCATCCATTTCAAATGTGACAAATTCTTTGAATAGAGCAAGGTTTTCTGAATGGAAAGCAAAATAATCAGCAAAATAAGATTTTTTTTCTTCATTTTTACATTGTATATCATCACTTGTGACAAAATAGTGTAAATCGATTGGGCAAATCGATTAAAATAAATAATTTACATAATTCATAAGTGCGAATTAAAAAAAAAAGGGGGGGGTCCTCAATCATCCCTAAAGGCAGTAAATAAATATCATCGCGGGATAAATTTTAATTTTTATATCACATCGATTATTTGTCTAATAGAAAAAAAAATGAACACTGAAACTAGCTTTGGAGACTAAGTACATTGGTTTGGTAGTAATACTTTAGTTAGTGCTAGTATCAAGAGATAGACCAACGAAGATATACACTGGACACGTGAAAAAGGCATACATTTAAAAGTGAACAAATATATCACTAGATTTTAAGTTAATATTATAAAATAGGATTAAAACAAGTGATTAATGTTCTTGAAGTTTAAAAGTAATGTAGTAGACAAAGAGTACCTTGCGTTCCTTTTTAGTAATTCAAGAATAGATCAAATGAAGAATCGAGAGAAAAAAAAGCTGTTTTAGATTTAACTAGAGGAAGAGAGCACAAATTAATGTAGAAAATAATTTAATCGTACTTTTATTCATAGTTGAAATCTGTTACGTTTATCAGACTTTCCAACTACTACTTATGATGGCGTCCTTCTCATTCCTAGCTTCAGTCAGAAAATTGTCAAAGTAGTTTTTGCCTACTAGTCTAAATCAATAAGTTTTTATGATCATATCGGGAGCTTTAACATTAAAAAAAAAAGCAACTGTAACAGTTTTATGGTGTCATTTGAAAAGACTAATAAATAGTAAAATTTACTCAAGAGCCTTTTTAGTAACTTACTTGAAAAAGAAATACACTTTCAAGTCAAAAATAACGATGAAGGATCAAGAGCATTTAAAATTAAAATCTATAAATTTTATTTGCAGTGTGAATGGATGTTTGATGATAAAAAAAATGGGGAGAAGAATTGTCCAGAATAATCCAGTTGGGAAAAGTATGTGGTAATAAAATATATACAAATTCCTTTTTTTCTGATTTAAATTAGACCGTCAAACTCGAAGCAATTTTTTTTTATTAAAAAAAAAAATTTACATTTTTATAAGGGAGTGGGTTAACTTTGTCATTTTAATTCAAAGTAGAATGATCACCCATTTCTGAAACAGTTAGCGTTGGAAAAGACAAGTAACCAGACAGGTCGAATCATTTCCGGGTGGGGGAGATACTTGTCAGTTTTGAAGGGGAAAATTTGTAATTTTTTTTGCTTTCGTGGAGAGGGGAACTGTTTGAAGGGGAAAATATTTTTTCTTTTTTTTTTTTTAACACTATTACACAAATCCCTGAAAATATGCAATCAATCAAGGAAATAATACGAAAATAAAATTTGATTACCTTATATTATGAAATAGCATACTAGCCATTTTTTTTAAACTTTCGGGGAGGGAAGGGATCCTTTTAAAAAATTTGTGTTTTGCAATGAGTTATGGTGGGTGTTTTTTAATACTCGATTTTTCTACATAGTGAACCTGACAGTCTGACAAAAAAATTAAAATAAGCTTACGTTAGAGAAAGCTAGGGCCAGATTGGGGCTCTTCCATGGGAATCACAAACCTATATTTGGTTAATTTTTCAATTTTACCAAACAACCATAATTGTTTGAAAAGACGACCCCTGAACAATAAGTGCTTCGCTTACTTCGACTTAACTCCTTTACCATCAATAAGGTCTTGATTATGAAACCATGCGTTGGTCACTTCGCAACAAAACGAAAGTCAATCTACACTTGTCTTTCGAGAAAGTTCTAAGTACTCCAATAGTCCTACGATCACAGAGATGGCTGAGGAAATGGTTTCCGAATAAAACTATCTTCCAATGAGAGATGAATGCATTAGCACAAAAAAAAAAAAAAAAAAACTTTAAAATCAGAAATTATATAGTTCCACACTCTTTTCTTTGATGTTGGTACAACAACGCTTTTTCTGTAATGCCACAACCTTTGATCTTTCTATATTTTCTGAGTTACAACGTGGTCAGGTTGGTGTTGGTAAAACACTGTTCGAACGTAAAAAGTGAACACCTATCTCGTCATTCTAAAAAAAAATATATTTAAACAAAAAATCCCCTCAAAACTCCAACGGGTTTTACAAGACATTACAGTTAGTTAAAATTCCAAAGAGTTTCCATTTTCCGTATGCTTATTGAGAAGTCCCGTGGAAGCATGCTATTCCCTAATGTAAGGTAATTCAATTCTTATTTCTATTATATTTCTTGGATTGATTGTATTTTTCAGTGATTTGACAGTTTAAAAGAGCCTCTTCCATCACGAAAGCAAAAAAGACATTACAAAATTTCCTCTTCCACACTGACAAGTATCTAAAAAAAAAAATAAAAAAATAATAATAATAATTCGACCCATCTTTTCCAACCTTGTTACAGAAATGGGTGATCATTCTACATTAAATTAGAATGTGAAAGTGAAACCCCTTATAAAATGTAAAATAATTTGTTTTTTGAAAGATTAAAAAATTGCGGCGAATTTAAAGGTCTATTTTAGTTGAAAATCACACAAAAATATAAACTAAATTTTTTTTTCATCCCCGGTGAACTTGAACGGGTACACGAGTAGAATTTTACCGAAATAATAGTGGGTGGGTGAATTGAAGACGTGGTTTTTAAATGTTCAGGTAAAAAATAAAATGAAAATAAAAGACCAAAACTTACTCTTATTTGGATGTTGAAAAAATTATTTACATTTTAGTATTAGTTAATTTATTTATTGTACGTTACTGTAGACATTTCCTCAGAGGAATATTCTGAAGAAATACAAGAAAATTTATACAAAAAAGAAAAATAAATACTTTTAGATTAAGCAACATTTTCACTCAAGTTAGAATTTTTAATACTGGACCGAGAACTGGTTGCAGATTCACATTTCAAAAGCATCGAAACAACTCCATTAACTTCTTTGTATTTTGTAAATTAAATAAAAAAATTTAGCAAGGACAACGAAACTGCAAGTATTGATATCGTCGATTTAGTTTTAAATAATTTATAATAATAATGAATAAAAAATGTTTTTTAAATGCAAAAATGTCATTAACCTCGCCCTATAGGCGATAGATAAAAAAAAAAATTAAAAAAAAAAAAAGCTTTCCCAAGTTGTGTGACTAAAGGTTTCGGAATAGAAATATTAAAACACAAAAGAAAACCAACAGTTTGCGAAAATGTAAATAAATAACATTTATTTTTTCTCCATTTTCTCTTACTACATATAAAATGTAGTAAAATAAAATGGAGAATAAGCTGATGGAATAAGTGGTCATAAAAAAAAATAAAAGGGAGAACTACAAGGATAAAATTATGTGGTTGAAAAAAACTGTATTATTGTATTGAGGACAAATTTTGTTTTAATTTGACGAAAATCTAAAATTTCCAGGAAAAAAATCGAAAGAGAAAGATAAAAAATAAAATACACAGCATTAATAAAGTCGGGGACCAATTAATAATGTAACCATTTACAAAATTAAACCCTCTTTTCTATTATTTCAATTTTTAAAATAATACCAGCTTGTTTAGAAGAGTTTTCTTCACAACGAGGAAAAATATTACTCATTTTGGATACGAGCTTTTCTTCTTTTTTTTTCTTTTTAAGACATCGCAAATGATGACAAAAAATTGTAAAAAAATTATAAATATAGATAAAATCATAGGATCATGGAATTTTTTTCAAAACTCAGTGAAGTCCGAATTGAAGTCAAGTTTTATTTGAGAATTCGAAATGAAAAGGAACTTACCAGTATTTGTTTTTTTTCGTTTTTTCCCTGACTTGTTTTTTAACCACTGTGTTACTTTAAATTATGATTGTATATTCATGCTGATTTCTTCATCTTGTGTTAGCTTAAAAGTTTAATAATCTACCGTGAAAGGAAATTAATCGCAGAGAAAAAAAAAATATTGCTTTGTCTGGAGGTAGAGACCCGATCGACTGCTTTCCCGATAGGTTTAGTAATCATAATGTCGAAACGGAAGTAGGTTGACTTAGTCACTGTATTCGGCACTGAATGCCAGCCGTTAATTCAGATGCGATGATTGTCTTTTTTCGTTTCTTTTGATTATTAGTAAATTATGTTAGCGCCAAAAAAAGAATAACATTTGTTTTATAATTACTATTATGCAAGGAAATCTACAAAAATAATTAAGAACTAAATATTATTTTTATCAATACGGATATTCATTTCCTGTTAAAAGGTAAATATAAAAAGGTCGAGGTTTTCAACAAAGGAATGACACAATATATTAAGTTGGCTGAGAATTTCTTTTCTTTTCTTTTCTTTTGGTAGGGTACTCGGGAAAAAAAAACAGGGGAAAATTTTACTTATATACATATTGATATATAGATATCTACTTAGTGATAGATATAGAGAGACACATATTTTTTTCACTGTATATAATTATGAATACATAGGTAAACGCGCGTGCACACACACACACACACACACACACACAGATATATATATATATATATATATATATTGACATATATATTTATGTATGGATATATATAAGTCTAACGTAAAGTTGGGTGGGTTTCGATCCCAGCTTCAAGTGTCCTACGAGTCTAGCCACATTGAAGAGTTGTGATACAACGAAACAGTCTACCTGTGGATGACAATATATATATATATATATACATATATACATATACATATATACATATAAATATATATATATATGAATATATATACATATAAATATATATATATATGAATATATATACATATAAATATATATATATATATGAACATATATATATAAATATATATATATAAATATATATATATATATATAAATATACATATACATGTATACATATATATATATATATATATAAATATATATATATAAATATACATATACATATATACATATACATATATACATATAAATATATATATATATGAATATATATACATATAAATATATATATATATATGAACATATATAAATATATATATATATATACAAATATATATATATATATACAAATATATATATATATATATATATATATGAATATATATATATATATATATATATAAACATATATATATATATATATATAAACATATATATAAATATATATATATATAAATATATATATATATATATATATATATATATATAGATAGATAAACATATAAATAAATATATATACATATACATATAAATCAATATATATAAATATATATACATATACATATAAATAAATATATATAAATATATATGCAAATAGATATATATATAAATATATATAAATAAAATTATATATATAAATATGCATATAAAATATATATAAAAATATACATACATAGATATATATATATATATATATATATATATAGAAAGAAATATATATATGTATCTAAAAAATATAAACATATATAAAATACATATATATATATATATATATATATATATATATTATATATATATATGATTATATAATCAGAGTTGATTGCCCAAAGGGTTAGGGTTAGGGTTAGAGTTACTATGTTGAGGTTTTAAGGGAGTTCAGGGAGAAATTCCATCGGAAGAGGCCAGCACTATTCAAATCAGGTCAGTGGCATTTCCTCAAGGACAATGCACCAGTCCGCAACTCCATCCTTGTCACAGACTATTTGACTAAGAGGGCCATCAAGACAGTTCCTTAGTCTCCCTATACTTTAGACCTTGCTCCCTGTGACTTTTGGTTATTCCCTAAGCTCAGAGGCTGTCGTTATGAAACAATTGAGGAGATGAAAGAGGCTGTGATGAAGGTCATTGACACGCTCACACAAGAAGACTTCCATGGGGCCTTCCAGAAGTTGTTGGAATGGTACAACAAGTGCATTGCAGCTGGAAGAGATTACTTCGAAGGGGACTAGAGTTTCATGTGTGTACTATCAATAAAAGTGCCCATACGAAAAAAGTCTGGAAACTTATCATATGCACCTCGTATATACACACATACTCTCTCTCTCACACACACACACACACACACACACACACATATATATATATATATATCCCCAAATCCAATAGGCTATCTGATGACTCTTTAAACATCAGGATTTTTAAAAAACACAAACACATATATGACAATGCACTAAAATACAGCCCCTATAGACAAACACTAGAATACACACCTCCAAAAGGCAAACCTAAACACAGGAATAGGTTTAATCCACCTTACAACAAATATATAGCATCTAACATAGGTAGGGACTTCTTAAACTTAGTTACCAAGCACTTCTCCAATAATAGCCCCCTAGCTAAAATCTTCAATAGAAACAATATTAAGGTCAGCTACAGTTGCACAAGTAACATGTCTCCTGTAATTAAAAAACGTCAAAAAAAAAATCAAATTTATCAACAGTACCACACACTCCACCGACCAATGGAATTGTAGGGTCAAAAATACATGCCCCCTACTAGGAAAATGCCCATATAAAAACGTTGTATACAAAGCCACTGTAAAAACTAACAGCTTTGTCAAGCAATACATAAAACAAAAAAAATTACAATCGTAAACTTTCTTTCACAAATAGAAATTACTCATCCAACACCTCCTTATCCTTGTACATATGGCACCTAAAAGACATGAGCATCTCTCCCACCATCACCTGGGAGATACTAAAGTTAGCACCTGCCTACAACAAGTCATTAAAAAATGCTTTCTTTGCCTCTATGAAAAATTAACTATTATCACCTATCCATCACAAAACACCCTGCTAAACAAAAAATTAGAAATTCTTTCCAAATGCAGGCATGAAAACAAAAATCCCTCACACTTCGACCCATACACATAACCCATCTAACACTTCTGCCTCTATAAAAAAAAAAAGAAAACACACACACACAAATGACACAGCACCACACCTGAAGCATCGTAAGTACCATTTTCCTCCACCAACCATCTCACCTGCTGCAACGTATGTACCACCTTCCTCCATTAATTCCTATATCCTTATTCATACGCCCCCCTATCTGTTGACATGTTTTCATGAGTGTTATTAACTGGCCTCAGCACAGTATATTCTTCTTATCTATCACGTACACACCAACATTTATTGTAATAACGTATAAGTCATATAATGTTAACACAATACAGATAACTATTAAAAATAACCATCTATTTCCTTAATTTTGTAATGATAACATTTTGCTTTTCAGTTATAATCATCATTGTATATAAAAAAAAAACCCCAAAAAACATAGCTGATACTAACAATTATGGCAACGTTTTATCATTATATTTCTTACGTATGGACTATCATAGATCACTATGATATATACGCAATATGTCATCATCATCATATCGCGCTGGTAGCACGGATATCCCTGACCCTCTCTCGCCACTCCTCCCTATCGTTCATCGCCCTAGGTAGGTCTTCAGGACAACATCCCGTATCCTCACATAGCTGCTAAATGTATGTTCGTGCTGGTCGTCCTGCTTTTGCACGGCCATGTGTAGGGGTCCATAAGAGTACATCTCTTATGAGTTCGTCCCTGCTTCTCCAGCAGTGTCCTGCATGTCTGGCTCGTCTAACTTGAATAGTTTTCGTGATAGGGGGCAGGTGGCCGTACAGCTGGTGTCTTGTGGGGTGTTGCCGCCAGGACTTGTTTAAGATTGCACGTAGCATTCTTGTGTAATTGCCGTCTAGCTTCTTCTCCAGCCGTTTTGTTAGCGTCCATGTAGTGCAGCCATATAGCAGTATCGATGTGACCACTGCCTGGAAGAAACTGCGTTTCATTTTATCGGTCAGGTCTGACTTCCAGATAATCGACAGCTTATTGATAGCTGTCCATGCTTTCGCTAACCTCGTTTCGATGTCCTTTTCGGTTGATTCAACGCTGCTTCCTAGGTAAGTGAATTTGTCTACTAGTTTAAGAGGGGTTCCTTCCCGTGTGGAGATGTCCCCCGTTTGATTATAGCACATATATTCCGTTTTGTGTGCATTAACATAGAGACCTATGTTTGTTGCTGCTCGTTCCAAACTATGCAGTAGTGTTTCGGCTTGGTCAGGTGTATTTGCCAGTATCGCTATGTCATCGGCGTAGTCGGCGTCGGTAATTGTTGTTGCGGGGTACCTTCTGCTTCTTTTCTTCGTCAGTTCGAAGCCATTCTCTTTAATTTTGTCAATCGATGTTCTAAGTACGTAGTCTAGACAAATGATAAAGAGGTACGGAGCCAGCGTGTCCCCTTGTAGTACTCCTGCTACAATGTCGAAGTATTCTGTGTCTCCATCTGGTGATCGTACTTTTACTTTAGTGTTTCTATAGAGAATCGTTATTGCCGCTACGGTTTCTTTAGGTATGCAGTACGCTAGTAGGATTTGTTCCATCTTACCTCTGTGAATGGAATCGAAAGCCTTGGTAAAGTCAACAAAAATTAATGTCGCTTGTAGGTTTTTTGCCCGTACACCTTCAAGGATTCTACGGATGGTTAATATTTGTGAGGTCGTGGATCTATTTATTCGGAAGCCATTTTGGTTTTTTCTAAGTTTTTCGGGTTCTATGCGGTTTCGTAGTAGGGCATTGTAGATTTTGGCAGCTATGGATGTAAGTGTTATGCCTCGGTAGTTTTTGGCTAATCCAAGGTCCCCCTTTTTAGGGAAGGGGAGTATGCATCCCTTCACCCATCTGTCTATCAGATTTTGATTGTATACTGAGTTGCAGTGTCGGAGCAGTATATCATCGAATTGTCTGGTCTTCCATACTTCCGGGGGAATTTCGTCCAGCCCTGCAGCTTTCCTATTTTTAATTTTTCTGAGAACCGAGTCGAGTTCTTCTTGTGTGAACGGTCCCAGTTTAATGTCTAATTGTTTGCTAATTATTCTGGTGATTGGTTCATGTGTTATTTTCGGTGGGTTTCCTAGTGAGTTTTCGAAGTGCTGTTTCCACAGTTTTATTCTTTCTTGTTGGTTTGCTGCTTTCAGTTTTGCTTTGGCTGTGTTCTTTCTTCTACTCACTTCGTTTATTGTTTGCCAGGCTATCCTAGATTGTCTATCTTCCACCGAGTCTCTAATCTTATCTATCTGATTTTGAATGTATTCTGTCTGTTCCTTTATATATACGCCAGCTAATTGATATTGTGCTGTTTTTATTTTTAAAGGCATTTGTGTTTGTTGGGTTTTTTCAATAGTTTTTGGAGGCTGTTTTCACTAGTGCACGTTTTTCTCTCACCGCTAAAGTTTCCCAAGGGACTCTATATTTAGTTTTGAGTTTTGTTGGAATGCATTTCGCTGCTGCCTCGAGGTGTGCATTGACGAAATTTTCATATTCGTCGTTTGGTGTACTTTTTTCGGTCTTTTCTTGTAGTGTTTCGAATCTGTTTCTTAATTCTAATACGTATTTATCTCTTATATCTCTGTTGTTCAATAGGGCCCAGTCATAGTGTTTGGTGGTCGCTGTTCGTTTGGTGTTTTTTCGTAGGCTTAACCGTATTTTCGCCGTGACTATTCGGTGATCGGTGGGCACACCCTCAAAAGAGGAGTATGCCTCGCAATTCATTGCACTATTTTTCCATTTCTTGTTTATAAGGACGTAGTCTATCTGAGCTTTAGTATTGTTTGCGTACGTGTATGTCCATAGTTTGCCCTCCCTTTTTTGGTAGTTTGTATTGAGGCATGCTAATCTATTTTCTATCATGAAATCTGTTAGATGTTGCCCATTCCTATTTGACGTGTTGTGGAGGCTGTATTTGTTGTTTCTGTTTTTCCCGATTTGGGCATTCATGTCTCTGCCAATGACTAACATGTTGTGTTTCGGGGTGCTACCCACTAATGAGGATAACTCATCGTAGAAGGTGACTAATTCAGTTTCTTCACTAACATTGGTAGGGCTGTAGCAGGAGATGATTGTTGCTCTGGGGTTGCCGTTAAAAGTAGCTGCCATCATTCTAGGTTGTATTTTTTCAACGCTATTTAGCGTTTTTAATGCTCTAGGTCCTATAGGTAATCCTATCCCTCCTACTGCGGCGTTGACAGAGTTTTTCCATGCGGATACAGTGACGAGCGACCACTCATTGCCAGTTTCGTGATATTTGATATCTTCGGTGTGCGTGTATCTGTGTTCTTGTATGCATATTATGTCAATCTTATGTTCTTCGGCCGATGCGATTAGCTCTGGTAGTTGTCCTATTCTATTTAAGGTTCTTACGTTAAATGTGGCTATTTGTAGTGTTTGCTTGCATTTTAGTAGTTTTGATTGTTTGAGCTCTGTAGCTGATTTTTCGAACACTGAGGCCAGGGCTCCAACCTCAGCAGGACGCGCCCCTTTTTTACCCGCGCGAAGAGCGATGCGGTTTGTGTATGTGGTTTGAGTGTGGGTCATGGTTATCTTTCGATGGCTGTTTTATTCTCTTCTATAGAAGCCACTCTTAGAGAGGAGCAGCAGTAGTTCCCCGATCGAACTAACGATCCTGAGCATAAAGTCGTCAAACTCACGTCCAGGACCCGTTTAGGTATTGAGTTTGGTCGCCCAATGGTTTATTCAAATACCTTTACGTACATCATGCTGCTTCCCATGTGTACGTATATAAAAAATAAATAAAAAAAAAAAATAAATAAATAGAAAATAAAAAAGGGGGGTAATTTTGATTTAAGTTTTTTTTTTCTTTTTTTTAAAGTTTTAACTTAGTTAAAGACCAAGATCAAGGTACTTTCGTCAGACTTTCACTGGTACTGAATTTTTTTTTTTTTTTTTTTTTTTTTTTCGGTATTGGGACATTTTCCTATATCATCAACACAATACAAATTATTATTGTAATCTATTTCAAATCTCATCCCAACATAAAAAAAAAACAATATTGTACAATATTCCATAATATATCGCAATACAACATATCCCTCCACCATGATATTTACTGTAATTCTGGCCTACCATACTACGCTCGCTTAATTACTTTTACAAATCATATCTTTCTTTTATTTTCTTCGAAATGCAATGATGACGTTTTGTTCCTTAGTTATAATCACCTAAACATTTAGAAATAAATAAATAATTTTTCTCGCCTCTACTGTTGCAATGTTCGCTACAACTGCATCTCCTACCCGGTAAATAACCCTGTAGGGAACGAATAAATATTTAAATTAAGAAAAAAAAAATAAATAGATAAAAAGAAAACTATTAAATTTGAAGAAACTCCCAGAGGTCTCTAACGGAAAAGGAGATGACGCATGCGTAAAAAGAAAAAAGGATTTTCCTCTTGAAAAAGGAGACGATATCATCTTGCTCTTTCAGGCAGTGTCCGTCGAACCGACAACACCATTTTGCTGTCTGGTGGTGTTTTGGGCACCACGCCTACGTCTTGGTTATTCCCTTCACCCAATAAATAAAGGAAAGTATAGAAGAAATGTTTTCGCCTCTTAATTTTTTCTATCTTTTCTTTTTGTATATTTCTTTTGGGACTTTCTTGGGCAAGGCATTGCGCCGGCTAGTCAACGTAGGGTGAAACAGTGTAACCAAAATATGGATTCAGATATCTTACGACAACACAGCCTTGCCCTTAGCCCCTGACTTTCAAAGCCTTCAAACCCCACAACCCCAAGTTTATCGTGCTGCGCATGTATCTTCACACACACATACACTAAACACCACTTAAACATCCACACACAATAATACGCAACTACAACCCCCCCACACACGTAAAGGTTTCTACACAATCCCAAAGGTTTTTTACTGTATTTTTTTTATTTTTTCGATTTATTCATTTCCTTTCGTTATCTGTCTGATGATTGTTGTTAGTAAAACCTTCATGAAACCAAAGGTCGCAGACAAACTTCCATGGCATTGAATATATAAATTTAATATATATATATATTCATTTATTTATATACATATATTCATTAGAACACCATAAACCAAAGTAAACGTAAAATAGAATGCCAATAAGGATGCTAAGAAGTATTTTTAAAAAGTAATCGTGGACTTTAACTAAGTTAAAAACGGAGGAATGAAAGTTTTTTCTCGAAAGCCATGGGAAGCAGCATGGTGGACGTAAAGGCCTGCGGATAAACCCTCTTAACGGCTCATAGCAATGCCTAACCCGGTCCTGGACGTATGAATTCTACGGTTCAACGGCCAAGATCGATTAGTTTGATCGGGGAACTACTGCTGCTCATCTATAAGGGTGGCGTCTGTGGATGAGAAGAAAACAGCCGTCGAAAGATAACCATGACCCAAACTTAAACCATATGTCCAAACCGCATCGCTCTTCGCGCGGGTAAAAAAGGGGTGCATCCTGCTGAGGTTGGAGCCCTGGTCTCAGTGTTCGAAAAATCAGCTACAGAGCTCAAACAAAAATTACTAAAATGCAAACGATCAGTACATATAGCGACATTCAATGTTAGAACCTTAAAGAAAATAGGACAACTACCGGAGCTGACTGCATCGGCCATAGATTATAACAGACATAATATGTATTCAAGAACACTGATACACACATAGCGAGGATATTAAATATCACGATTCTGGCCATGGATGGACGCTAGCCACTGCATCAGCATGGAAAAACCATGTCAATGCCATGATAGGAGGTGTAGGTATGCTTATAGGACTGCGAGCCCTAAAATCTCAAAATAGCATAGAGAAAATACAACATAGGATGATGGTTGCTACATTTAATTGCAACCCAGCACAACAATCATCTCCTGCTACAGTCCTACCAATGTTAGTGAAGAAACGGACCTCATCGCCTTCTATAACAAGCTATCCTCTCTTGATCGTAGCATCCCGAAACACAACGTTCTCGTCAACGGTGGAGACATGAATGCCCAAATTGGTAAAAACATAAACAACAAATTCAGCTCACACAATTCGTCAAACAGAAATGGGAACATCTAACAAATCTAACACTAGATAATAGATTAATATGCCTCAATACTAAATTTCAGAAAAGAAAGGGGAAATTATGGACCTACATCAACGCAAATAATACTAAAGTACAGACAGACTACATCTTTATAAGTAAGAAATGGAATAATTGCGCATTGAATAGCTAGACATATTCCTCTTTTGAGGGTGTATCCTTCGATCGCCGAATTGTCACGGCAAAGATACGACTGAGCCTATGAAGCAATTCAGCCCGAAAAAAAAACCGTATACTGTGACTGGTCCCTTCTTAACAGCAGGGATATAAGAGATAAATATACGTTAACACTAAGAAACAAATTCGATGCTCTTCAGGAAAAATCAGAAACACTTACTCCGAATGACGAATATGAGAACTTCGTCAATGCCCACTTAGAAACAGCAACAGAATGCATACCAACTAAACAAAGAGCTAAATGGGAGACATTAGTGGTTAGAGCCATGGGAGACATTCATGGTTAGAAAAAGGCGTGTAGACGTGAAAACCGCTTTTAAATACTATAGGAGGAACCCAACCAATATCAATGCTCAGAAACTTAAGAAGGCACAAAATGAATTAACTAACATATACCTAAAAGAAAAAACAAAACAGAATACATACAAAATCAGATTAATAAGATTAGAGACTCGGTTGAAGATAGACAATCTGGCAGACAGTAAACGAAGTGAGCAGAAGGAAGAGCACTGCGAAAGCTAAACTGAAACCTACCAACCAAGAAGAACGAATACACCTGCAGAAACAACATTTCGAGATTTACTCGGAAACCCTCCGAAAGTTATGCATGAACCAAACATGAAAATTATTAGTAATCAAACTAGAACAGTTTACACAAGAAGAACTCAGTACTAAGAAAAATTAAAAATAGGAAAGCAGAGGAGCTTGATGAAATATCTCCAGATGTATGGAAAACCAAGGAATTCGACGACATACTGCTCCGACACTGTAATGCTGTATATAACCAAAACACAATAGACAGATGGACAAACGGATGCATCCTCCCTTTCCCTAAGAACGGTGACCTTGGAATAGCCAAGAACTACTAAGGTATAACCCTTACATCCATAGCGGCCAAGATCTGCAATGCTCTACTACACAACTGCATCGAACCCAAAATTGAGAAGATACTTTGGAAGAACCAAACAATTACGGACGCGAACTATGCTGATGATATAGCGCTTCTGGCAAATACATCCGCCCAAGCCGAAACCCTGCTACATATTCTGGAACGAGCAGCTGCTGGCATAGGCCTCAATGTCAAAGCAGACAAGACAGATACATGTACTTTAATCAAAGAGGCCACATCTCCACACTATTTGGTAGTTCTCTGAAACTAGTGGACAAGTTCACCTACCTAGGATGCAGTGTCTCATCAACCGAGACAGACATCAACACGCGACTAGGAAAGGCATGGACGGCTATCGATAGACTCTCGGTCATGTGAAAGTCAGACCTGGTCGATAAAATAAAATGCAGTTTTTCCAAGCAGCGGTCGTGTCATTACTGCTATATGGATACACTATATGGACACTAACTAAACGTATAGAGAAAAAGCTTGACGGCAATTACACAAGAATGCTGCGAGCAATATTGAACAAGTCATGGAGGCAATACCCCACAAAATAGCAGCTGTACGGCCACCTAACACCTATCACGAAAACTGTCCAAGTTAGACGAACCAGACATGCGGGACACTACTGGAGAAGTGGGAACGAACTCATAAGCGACATACTCCTGTGGACCTCTTCATATGTAAGAGTAGAGGCAGGACCACCAGCCAGAACATATATACAACAGCTCTGTGCTGATACACGATGTAGCCCTGAAGACCTACCGAGAGTGGTGGACGATAGAGACGGGTGGTGAGAGAAGGTTATGGAGACCCACACTGGCAGCATGACATGATGATGATATGTATATATATATGCATATATTTATATATACATGTATATATGTATATATATATATGCATATGTATATATATATGTGTGTGTGTGTGTATGTATTTATATGTGTATATGTATTTATTCATAAGTATATTGGCCTAATGAGTAGAGTGTTCGCAAATGGTCCGAGTGACCAGGGTTCACCCCAGGTCGAATCATAACAAAGACTCAAAAATGGTACTTGATGCTGCCTTGCTTAACACTCAGCATTATAATGTAAGGATCAAGGGTAAATTGGAGCAATTCAGGGAATGGAGTAGCGCTCTCATCTACATCTCGGTGTAGTAGCTATTGAAACGAGAGCCTTTGGGTGATCCTTGACTAAGGTCGCCAACTTTAGTTTACTTATATATATATACATATATATATATATATATATATATATATATAGGTATCATACAATGACTGATATTTATACAGCAGAATCGCTGCAATATGATTTCCATAAAATCCACAAACCCAACGTCCCTTTTAGACCTATTCTATCTATGGTAGGCTCTGCCCAGAACCGTCTAGCTAAATGGTTAGCAGGCATACTAGAACCAGAAATAAAACTATTCTCAAATCATCCTATTTATGACTCATTCACCTTTACCAAGATGATTCTAAATACGTCCATTAATCCTAATAACTCCTTTCTTTGCTCATTTGACATCTCGAGCTTCTAAACTAATGTTTCATTAGATGAAGCTATTGCTATCTGCGTTGATGCTTTATATTGCAGTCACTTGGATGCCCCTCCTTTTCCTGAGATGGTCTTAAATTAATACATATTGCGACTAAATGTGTTCAGTTTAATTTAAATAATACTATGTATCAGTGAACTGATGGGATTGCAACAGGTTGTTCTCTTGAAGCACAATTTGAAACTACTAACAAACCAATGGTATTTCGACGACACTTTTCTTATGTTATCCTTTCGATCAGAGAGCAGACAATTTTTTTAATCAATTAGCCAATCACATTCTGCATTCAAATTTACAGGTGAATTTGAAAACAACAACTGCTTTCCTTTTCTTAGTTGAATGCACTAATTTACGTCTTCTAACTTCCATCTATTGTAAACATACATTTATTGCTTCATATACATGGTTGGGTTTGGAATAAAATCAACTTAATTAAAACTTTGGTTCACTGTACCTTAATGATTTGTTCTAAGTCAAATCTTACTGACAAACTTAACTTCATTCAAACTACAATTTTAAAAAATGGATATCATGAGGACAAAATTACAAGTGCCATAAGATACAAATGCATACAGTTCTCTGCCAATGCTTAATTAAGCCCTGAAAAATTCCCTCAATGTCTTAAATTACCATGGATAGGCAACGCTTCCACCCATTTGATAGAACAAATTAAAAGATCTGTCAGCCGCTATTTCAATGCTGTTAACCAATGATTTGTTTTTAAAAACAACGCACCTATTCCACTTAATCTCAAAGATAGTATGTCCCTTCATTATAAAAGTTTCTTAATCTATAAATTTCATTGCAAATGTGATGTTTGCTATATCGGCTGCTCTACCTAAAGATTGGAGAAAAGAATAAAGCAACATGTGCCTCCTGCTATCCAATCAAATGGTTTAATACACTCAAGTGATTCGTACAATCAAATTGCACCTTCTTCTATTACTCAACACCTGTACACCCTACGCCAATGCCTATAACCCTAATAGGTTTACTATTCTTGAGGTCTCTAATTGTGAATTACGGTACCATAAAAGCAGTAGACTTTGTTCTCTTGACTTGATTTGACGCCATACTTTTTCATTTTCAGTACATTCGGATTATCATTTCGATTTCGATTTCCTTTATCAGGTCCGCACCAGATGAGCGAGCCTGGCTTTTTGAGAAAAAAAGGAGGAATTTATTCAACAAAATTACATACATATTTCACACACACACACACACACACACACATAGGGGTTTTATAACTTTTCTCCCTCACATTCAGCTGAAGTAACAACTTGGCCAAAAAAACTTTATTTAAGAGCCCCGATAAAGGGAGCAGCCAGATAAAAAAAGGACAATGAAACAAATGACAAAAAAGACACTGACAAAACCTCCTTACCTGACATGAACAATAGTGGGGGCTCCCATAATGTATGGGGTGCCTCTTTCCAAAGTGGCTGTCATAAGTCGAGGAGCTCCTTCAACAGCTAGGTGTTATATCTCAGTGGGTAAAGGATAATGGTCTATGGTTTAATTTGGAGGAGCATCGGCGTGACAAAAAAAATGTCTATCTTTGTGGTAGATAAAAAAAACAAAAAGAACTGTCAAATCGATAAGATATGGTGTCAAAATCGTTGGCAAACATGGGGGTAAAAGTACTAGCTGTTATAGCTGGTACTTCTTATGCCTTTTGGAACGTGCTGCTTCCCACCATTGAGGATGCAGTCGCCCTAACACGGAAAACCGTTTAGACAAAAGACCATATTCTGAGTACAGAATATTAGGGCGAAGAAGGACCATGGTTGCAGTTTTTAAGGTACCTAGCTATATTCTCGATGAAAATTTAGCTGCATACATGTTGCAATTTGGAGACATCGTGGCCACATCTCACGACTATATGCAAAGGGAATGGAAATAATATTAGATGCAAAGACTTTCTATTTGCCTACCAACTGGTTGAACATGTGTTACATATTGACCCTTGAACGAACTGTCAATCAGAAACGCACCTGTGTAAATAAGCAGAAGATCATATGATATAATTGGAAGTAAGATGGCGTTATGAAATGATATATGCAGATGCCCGTGGCAGTTGACTCAGTTAGAGGCAGTGAAGGCCATAGTCAGAGCCAGCTTGCAGTCAATGAGAGCGTCCCGCTGAGGGCAATAGCAACCCCGACCGAGATGAGGAAGAAGTGCTAAGTGGGGTCTTGAAGATAACATAGCGTGTTATGGTCAAGAGAAGAAGTTATCGGTCAATATAGCAAGCTGTCTTAGTCTGTCCCTGACTCCGTCTGTCTCTCACACACCACAGAAGCTTCAACCCTTTTTTGAGAATCAAGTGTGAGAGTTACATTTTTATAAAGAAGTATTGTGGTCCTTCTTCCCTCATCACTGTATACAATACATGGAAAGGCGCAGGCTGCCAGTGATTGTCACTGGAAGAAAGCCTGTCCGTTGACATTGTGGAGAGACTGGTCTGCTATTCCTAATTTGCCTGGGGAAGAAGACCCCATTGAAAATGCCAGACCATATTTGGAATTTCTTGCTACCCGCCACGGCGAATGGCAGAAAGGAGGCTTCTTTAGTCTCGCCTACCGCTAGGACATCAGTGCCTGTTCATGTTGGGTAAAATCCAACATTCCCTCTCCGCACAAGACAGCTTCGAAAAAAACTAAAAAATCGAAGGGAGCATGGTTGGTGGTAGGAAGGGGTGGCAAGAATATCCAAACTGCAGGCACCCAGTCCCGTAAGGTTGCCCCAGCTGACACTGACAGCTTGGAGTCCCCATGCACTTATGCAAATAAAATAACAACAACAACAACTACAACAACAACCTGAAAAACCCTTTTAAATTTACAACCCCCCACATCATCAAAAGAACAGCAACAACTTCTATAACTTCAACTCCACCACTATCAACAACAACAATAGCAACACATTCCAAAAGCAGGTGCATTAGCTTGGGGAAGAGAAAATTCGAGGAACTTGCAGAGTGGCCGGATGAGGCCAAAAAATCTGCCCCTTCTTCAGGACCCTCTCACTGCACAGTAGGCTCTATACATAACGTCAGCTCGAGTTGGTAAAATTAAATTTGACTTTCTGATCTATCTGCACATTTTTAAGGACTTCATTTAATTCAATCTATCCAAGAGTATGAACGTCAAAAATTTCGACAAAGACCCCCACAAAAAAAAAAAAAAAACAGTATTTTGTTGCTATGTCATATACATGGGCTCACTTTACTTTATTCCATATATAATAAGTTCAACATACATACATTCATTTCCTGGAGCTTTTTGACATTGTTTTGCTTCCTTAACAGTGGTTTCTTGACAGCAATTCTACCACATAGGCCAACTTCACAGAGTCTTTTTCTTACAGTGGATGTTGACACATTTGTTCAAGACATTGGTTCAGTTGTGCCGTGATTTTTGGAGCAGTCAAACTTCTGTCAAAAAGCTGGTCACTCTGATGAAATTGTCCTCTACTTTCGTTGGTTTTGGTCTTTCTTTGTCCCGTTTGGTATGTTTTGGTATGATTTGATTAGACCCAAGCCAATAAGACAATGGACATTTTGGTTTTAGAGGAAAAATTTTTTTGAAAAATTTCAGAATTACTCTTTAAGAAAAGTCTACGAAGTAATTTATCAAAGTAAAAAAACCCGAAAAGACACCCCCAAACCTAAAAAACAAATATATGACGACAGCAAAATAGTGTTTTTTTTTTTTTTGTTTTTTTTTTTTTGTAAAATTTTCGATATTTATACACTTGGATAGATTAAATTAAACCAAGTTCTTAAAACCGTCTAGATAGATCAGAAAGTTGAATTTAATTTTCAAATTTAATTTTACCAATTCGAGCTGTGTAGCCTACTGCACAGAAATTAAGTTTCGTTAGCGTTTCCTATTAGCCAAACATATGTTTACTACATATATAAACGTTCCCAGGGCTATATTTTTTAAAAGACAGAATAATATTCGGTAGAAAATTGTTATTTATTCATTTATCTATTTATTTATCAATTTATTTATAAAAAAATCATTCAAACTTGTACACGCCTGATTTTCTCAATAAACTTCACAAGAGCAGACGACAACATTTATATTTTATTTATTACAAAATAATGATTTAAAAAAAGTGGAGAAGTTAATTTTGATTCGCAATCCCAGCTTAAGGAAATGAAATACTTTGAACCCCAAAGAATGGCAAGGGAAATTCCTTCTGTGAACAAACACCAATTTTCAACTTAAAACTTAAAAAAAAAAAATTAAGATTTTTAGTTTTTTATCTTTGTAAATTAAAGCTTATTCGCTGCGATAAATTTTCTTCAACTTAATGTAATTTTGGAGGAAATTTTTAAAATATTTTGCTTTCTTCGTAGTTGTAGGAAAATATTTTGTCTCTTTTTATGTGTGTTGGTGGGGGGGCGGTACATTTTTACTTAGAATTTATAAAATTAGTACTTTTTAAAAAGTTTTGTTCTCGTTTAGATATTGTTTACGCTAACCCTAGAAATAATGTAGTAATTAGTTTTATGTTTCGTTTTCCGGAGAAAACAATCCACTTTTTACATGTTATCATTATGTCTTCATCATTTTTAGACACGAAACGATGACGAACAACAAGCTTGGCTCAAAAACAGTATTTGTGACGGTGGGGACAACACGGTTCGACAATTTAGTGCGCCAGGTGGTCTCCGATGAAATGTGTCAGGTAAGACTTTGTAGTAGCTGCTATTTTATACGCATCCGGTGAAAAGGAATGTGAAAGTATTCGATTTTTCTTTTTTCATGTCTCTTCATTTTTTTAAAATAAAATTAAAATACCTTCTTTTTTTATTTATTTTTCCCGTAGTGTTTAAAAAAACAAAAGGTAATGAAATTACTAGTAATAATTAATTAGATTATTTCCCCCCACTGTCAATTACATCTGGAAACAATTACAGTGGAAAATATTGGTAGTTTTTGAGTTGGATTTTTATTTGTAAGTCACTTTATATGAGACATTTTATAATAGAATAAATTCTTTATAGACTTTATTTCACATCCTTGCTATTTACACTATCAAGGGTAAATAAATGTGCTTTGTATGAAAAAAATACATATATGAAAGTAAAGACAAACAAAATTAAATAAAAGTAAAAAAAGAAATTATCTACTTGAAAATTTCAATTGGTTCCATCTTCTAACTTAGATAAAGTACCTAGATGAGTTTATCTTTTCTTTTTATTCTAATTCTTTTTCACTTTGGAAATTTGTAAATCATCTTAAAATCAAAACAAAGGGCAGATAACTCATGTAAATACATGAAATGACCATTTCACTTTTGTATTTATGTAGTCGTTAGGACTACCCGTCTAAATCCTTAAAAATCAATTAGATTCAAATTTGACCAATTCACTGTGTAGAAGAAATTATTCTGAATGGAAATTACCCCCAAATCATTCGCGGTAAAGAGTTAAAAAATAATGATGATAAATTACGAATAATAACCCAGACTTGTCCTAAATCGAGTCATACCAAAGACTCAAAAAATGGTACTTGATGCCTCCTTGCTTAACACTCAGCATTATAAGGTACAGATCAAGGGTAAAGTGGAACAATCCAGGGAAAGGAGTTGCACCGCCCCCTATACCTTGGTGTAGTAGCTATTGAAAAGGGAGCTTTCGGATCACCCTCGACTAAGGTCGCTAACTTTACTTACTTAATCCTAAATAAAACAGTTTCTCAGGTTAATGCAAATTATATAAGTATTTTATATGTTCTACATGAGAACAATTTCAAGACTAGGATTGGATAATTTCGTCTTTAATTGGTACATTTTGTTTTCAGGAGGATCCAGCAAACATAGCTTATATCCATGGCATTAAAACATTCTTAAGTACATTCCATCAGTGGTGGTTCTCCTTTATAAGTACAAAAGAAAAAGTAATTACTGAGTAAGAAATTTAAGAATAGTACTTTATTAACATTATGGTATAAAAGTTTATGAACAACAAAAAGAAAAAAAAAATTATATGCACTAATGTAAAAATTCAACAGATACATGAACATAATTCAGATAAAATCAGATTAAAGAATTTGTAATGGTTTCCAAGCAAAAGAGTTTAAGTCAAAAACTGATAAAGAAAAAAAATCTTATTTTTTTAAATGCCCTATCAGATAAAAACATTTCATAAATTCTGAAAATAAACTGATACCAGATCCTGATCAAAAACTTTCACAGTTAATGAACATACCACCTGACTCCTTAGAATTAACCAATAGAATTAGATAAAGCAAAATTTAACTTTAGCAACAACTTAGAATTCTAGGCATAGATAAAAAAAACTGATAGTTTTAAAGGAGTCAGGAGAGAGAGAGAGAGAGAGAGAGAGAGAATCTGATGCATTCAGAAGAATAAGAGACCAATTCCACAAAAATAATCAAAATATATTTGAGTGACTTCCTTTTCTTTAACATACAAGTACCTATACGTACAAAGAACTGTTAATAAAAGTTTGGTTCTGACACTAAAAATAATTGCAGGCTAAGGACTCCCTCCACAATAATGCACATAATTCAAAGTAAAATTCACTGTTGTTATTTGTTCTCAGAATTTCTGTATTCCTGATATTTCTTGCTTGCCAAAATTCTTTTGTCTGCTTCATTCCCTAAAGCCAAGATTAAATAGTTTAAAATTCCCAACACTAGTGAGTAGCAGTCTCAGACAAACAAAAAGTGTTATGACTTATAGAAAATAAGATATGTAGTATTAAAAGACTATTAGTTGAAACGATGGCTATAGATAAAAACCAATGTGCATATACTGTAAGTAGAGAAATAGAATTAGTCTTAATTTTGTAAAGTGTTAGTTGTCTTTACTCCCTGTGGATTATAGATATAATCTTTACTCCCAATGGATTATAATATTGTTTTTATTCCCAGTGGATTATAGATATTGTCTTTATTCCCAGTGGATTATAGATATTATTTTTACTCCCAGTGGATTATTATATTGTCTTTACTCTCTGTGGATTATAATATTGTTTTTATTCTCAGTGGATTATAATATTGTCTTTACTCTTGGTGGATTATAATATTGTCTTGATTCCCAGTGGATTATAATATTGTCAATGAGTCTTGAAAAATGTAACACAAGTACATACTCAAACAAAATAATTGAACTAACTTCAATTTGAAATAAGCCAGCAAAACATTGTTATCCTGTTAAAACATTTTTTATCATTTTGTTGAATAAACCATTTCCTAACAACTGACTGACTGTACCACAAGTGAACCCATTGTCACATAAGCATTTGGAGAGAAAAAAATGGCTGAACATGTACAGTAAATTGCTACAGGAATATTGCTGCACATATAACCATTGACACCAGATATAAATAAACTAAACATTGAAGCAAGTTGGGAATAATGGTTTGAAGAAGAAAATCAGCTACAGAAAGTAACTGATGATAACAACAAAATCATGTCTTTAGAGATATGGGAGAAAGAAGATCAAATGATAGGTAAAGTATCTACCAAACAGCAAACAGAATATGAAAGAACAAAGAAAAAATTCAGCAACTTCATTCCCTGAAAAAACAAGCAACATGTGCGATATACATTCAATAAACTGAGGCTCAATAAGAGGAAGATTGAAACTGCCAAATATACTACAAGATTTGGAGAGAAAGCACAGCTCTGCAAATTTGGTAATACAGTTGATAAAAGAATTCTGGAATACAACATACACACAATTGCTCATTACTTGAGTAATCTTGAAAAAGTAGGAGTTACAGAGATTCTTGGAAGAGGTAGGCCAGAGAAATTATGTTGTATACTCAACACAATAATAAAGACGCATGCACATTTGCAGAGGTATGCAGAATCATAACGACACAATAATAACGAGCGACACAGTCTTTTAGAAAAATATACCTCTCACTTTATTTGAAAGGTTGCGTGTGAGAGGGAGTTGGAGACCGCACAGAACTGCAACATATTGACCCCCACTCTATTGGCCACAACCGCGTTTCTTTCCCATTCTCCTGTGCTGCTCAACCAGGGGTCTGGGGGCCCACTCTGCTGGGTGCTGGCTTTCTGTATCGCATCTTGTCACCAACGGGTCTGGTCTCCAAACTGCCTGACATCCTGTCTTCACTGAGTTATATAATAGTTCAACGCCCACTTCTTCTTGTGGGCGTCACAATTGCACTCATTCAACCCATCCACGGTCAAAGTTATAATTCTGATATTCCTCGACTGGATGCACCTGTTATTTACATAGGTGCATTTCCTATTTTGACAGCCCGGCCGGGTTGTAGGTCAATATACAACAATGACCTCCTATCAGAAATTTAAGACATGATGAGTAGTCAACCTGTGGCAAAAAGCTTATAATTCATTTCTGCATTAATGTTTTCAGCACAACTCTGCTAGAACATTAAACTACTTATTATTATGAACTCAGTACATATAATTCACTACAACATTCACACTAACCTTGTAACAACATCATACTAACGCTCTTATCTGCGCTTAACTGGATGTTAACATCTCAAAAGCTGGAGTATATGCTTTCTTCTCATGATCCGTGTCATTTATCAAATGTAAATTATAAAAAAAATACAATTTACCAATCAATCAAAACACTACACTCTCATCTTCATTAACCCAAACCTGATCCATCAAAGTCTTTATAAGACAGAGTTTTTGCAACCTTGCCAGAACAGAGAGTCATTTGTAATGAATTTTATTTATCTCAAGCAAAGAGAATATATAGCTTCATGTGTCTTTCATGTAAGTGACCATTTGTAATATAAAGAGAGTACATGCACAGGTTTAAGTCCTTATGTTGCTATCATATATGAATATAAGGACCCAACAGAGCATTGATGTTGCTGACTGTTGTTGGGATTATTGCTTTGTTCCTATCTCTCCTCTTTTTGTATTTGCAATAATATTGCCCCACCAGATGCTTTGCATGCAGAGAACACTTTTGACATTTTTGACAATGACATCATTTGCCATCCATTCGGGTCAGTACTTGTTATCACCACAGGTTAAGACATTTTTACATTTGAACACAATGCAAATTCTATTATTCACTTACTGACATCCCCGTTGACCAACAACTCTTATAAACAGATTACATATCTTGTAAACAATGTAAATAAATATTTCTTTGTTAATCATATTCAACAGTCATATCATACTACCTACCAGCAATCAAAGTTAATTGTAATCCATTTTTTTCCTTTCAACAGGTAGGCTAGCATCTTTTTCTAATTTGAGGTAATATCGTATTCTTGTTAATATACATACACAAGGCTTATTCATTTAATTTTAACTTACGAGTGCTATGCTCTTGTAACAAACTCATTAAAGAAGTTGTCAGCATCATCTGTCTATAATAAAAGTCTCAATTTCATAAAAGTCATTAAATAAATACAATTTTGCAAATTTAAAAAAAAACTAGCTTATACATATCCTGAACAAATGTAAAGAAGTTAAGCTGAAAAGTGTAACAAGTGCTCCTAAAATTAAACAGTACTAAAGAAGAAAGAACAATTATACATGAGGACTTAATATAATTATCCTATTAGCAAACAATACCATTGATTTTCATAGATAATTCAAAGCACTGGAATAAATTAATAATTAAAAATAGTGGCTATTTTCAACTGAAAACTGATTGAGCTTTTACATAGGAAACTGTCCTGAATCTTGAACAAAGATCCCTTCTCTAATAAGGAATATATGCAACTAGTTTATTCAAAGCTCTTACATTTACAACTGCAGAAACTCTTAACAGTTAATATAACAGGGACACACATTTACAAAATACTTTCAATTATTTCACATCAGTATTCATCTATAAAACTTAGTTTTACTCCCAAATGCAGAAATTTGCTTAAAAGAATATCCATCACATTTATAAAATCAAGGACAGGATTTCTTATATTGAAAAAATACCTCAATAAATTTAAACTTTTATTTTATTCAACAAATTTCAGCACATATCATTTTATTGGATTGATAAGAAAAGAACATTGTTTAAAAATGAAGTGATCAATAAAGCATTCAAAACATGAAAATAATCCTTTGAAATTTTACGGTAACGTCATTTTTAAAAACTAGAATTGTTTAATAGCTAGCTCATCATAATCTTTATTCTTCATCTTTTAAAATTAATTTTAAAAAATTGTAGATAATATTTCATTAGCAAATAATAATTTTTTCTTTTTTTAGTATTTTTACATTTATTTGTATAACTTTCAGAAGAGTGAAATGAGAAGTGTCTTGTGGTGTTCTTATTTGTAAAATATCCGTTACCTACAAATATTTTTTTAATTACTTTTTTCTCGGTAACCATGTTAATAACATGTAATGTGCATCTGTCATTATTACTACATGAAGTAATTTCAGATGCATTTAAATAGAATTGAACATTATGTTACAGTTAAACATGAGTATATGTTGACTTATTTATCCAAAAAGGTTGATTTGCCAGCAATTTTACTCAAGTAAAACACAAGTACTGATTTCTAATAAAATGTCTTTACCAATTGATAATGCACAGCACAAACCACACTGCATGCAACTTAAAAGAAATTTTGTTTTCCGGTTTTTACTGTAAAAATATAAATTATTTGGTTGACATTTTTGCCAGCATGCGTGTTGGCCTGCTTTTATTTAGTATTGCCACATTGCTTAATTGCATTTGGTACATTATACTCCACAGATATCTCTTCATTTGCCTGGAGCTGCTGAATGAACACTTTGCTGGTTGCCAAAATAATAGTGATTTTGTTGAAGATTAGCTGTATGCTATTAAAATTATTCTTATGACCTATTTTTAACCACTCCATTTGATTCATTCAATGTAGATTTCTTTTTCTGTCTTTAGGAAATCCAGATTGTCACTATAATGCTATGCAAGAAATTGATAGTGCCCATCAGATATATGTAAAGTGAAGATAATACATATACAAAGTATATCTTGGTCATTACCATTAAATCATAATTCCATTTTGTTAATAACTTTATCCAGACTGAAAGGATATTAGATTGCAGTCTTTGGCAGTTTAATCCAGTTGCACTTCCATTGCACTGACCAGAATTAACGACAAAGAAACTTGCTTTTTTTAATTATGGGCCTTGGATCATAGTATTTGAAAAGTCATTGAAAAGTCAGGTGACATTAAAATGCTTTTTAAAGTTTTCTTCATTTATACACTTGCAGTTAATAAGTTTTTGCAGTAGCCATTCTTTTTTGGCTTTTTACATAAGTTAGACATTTGTCACTTTCATTGGTAATACAAGGATAAAATTTAAACCATTTTGAATTTAGGAAGGTAGTTGCTCACTCTATCCCTTCTAATTTGTTTGCCCATTCAGCTAAATATGGATAATGCAAAATTAGAGCCATGTTTAGTGTATGTTGCATCATTTCAAGGATTATAAAAAGCTAGCTTCTTTTGATAATAAGCCAGCTTTTTAGAATTCTTGAAAGGAGAGAAGTTAATGCTAGCAGATGAACTAAAGGCATAATTTATTAGTAGTTATCTTCCTATAATGTAAATTATCTCCATTATTTTTTATTAATAATCAGTGATTTTATTTCTATGTTTCATTATCCTTTGTCTTCAGAAATTTCGTCAAGCTGGTTTCAAACGAATGATAGTTCAAACTGGATCAAGTCCCATTCCAATCCAGACACAAGTTTGTGGATTAGAAGTCCACTGCTATGATTATAAATCTTCGATTCATGAGGACATAAAAAATGCTGACCTTGTGATCAGTCATGCAGGTAAATATTTTTCATTTAAAGATCGATTGATTGATTTTAGTGGCATGTTGATCAGTCTGTAAGGTTATTTTATGGATTTTTCCTTGAAAACAAAGCTAAAAGTGATTTAATAAGCAGAGTCATGTATAATTTATTTCATTTTTAATTGAGTTAATAAAAGTAAAGAAGTGTAAAAACATTCTGTATTTAAGTTTTTTTTTCGGTTCACATATAAGATTTATGGAGTGAATAATTAAAAAATGCTTTTAGGTCGTATTTAACAATATGTAGGTCATATTCAAGAATGTTATTGATCTGTTACTGTGAACTGATGACATCCTCAGAACACTGATTGCAATAAATAGAATTATGCAAAAATTACTGAGAATTGTGAGCAAAGATATTAAAACAAAGACATTAAACAAGAGAAAAAAAAAAAATAATAAAAAAAAAATCACTGTTTATTTGAAAAGAATCAGCAATTATCTATAAGGTTCATAAAGCAACAAAGAAAATAAAAGAATGAATCAATAAGTAAATAGTCTGATTCAAGTTATTAGTTGAATTTTTATTTAAAATTTTCACTGTATAATGTTTGATTCATGAGATTTCACTGTATAATGTTTGATTCATGAGATCAATACAGAAGTTTTGAGTTTAGTGCAGTCATGGAGAACTGGAAATTGTTGAGTAGAAAGAGAGTTTTAGGACAAATATTTACCTACATATCTGAAGGCTTCTTTGAAAAACATACCAAAAACAAAAAAAAAAAGACTTCATTAAGGCATGAGCAATTTTTCTGACATACTTTGGCTCATGACTTTAGTAAGTAGCAATACTCATGATACCCTAAAGTGTTGTAGACATTTCCATTTTCAGTTGGTTCCATCTCAAAAATGCTTATAAAATCACTATAAACCCATAAAATCCTGTCAAACCATACATCAAAGGAAATTGATTTATCTACAAGTTTATCATGGTTGTGTGTTGTTTTTTTTTTATAACATTTTATCTATGAGACAGAAAGAAAAAAAATGATCAATATTTGAACACCTGTTTTTTTGTGTATAATTCACTCACATGAGAGAGTGTTAGTATATTTTTCTTATTTACAAAAACATGAAGTAATGTTTATCTGGTCAAATTTCACAGAAAAATAGAATAAGGAATGTCATTTAACCTAATCTGTTAGCAGTTTAGATTGGTTTGTTACTTTTATCATATGCTGTCCTTAAAGTTCAGCTTCTGTGGCAAAGTAACTTTCCATTGTAAAAATTCTACTCAATTACAAATCAGTGAAACAGACTTTTAATTTTTCTTGTATTTAAAAAAAAAAATAAATTTATGTCCATTAATTTGTTTGTAATTGCCATAAAAACCTGCTGCATCATCTACACAGATTAACCTTAAAAATCCTGATTCTCTTAATCCACCACATGCTTTAATAAAGAAATTTTCATTAGGATGAATGAGGTAGATATTTCCTACTTATATGAATATTATGGTTGAATCTTTTACTCTGTGAAAGAAATAGTGCTTTTTATAATTTTAAGGGAATCACTAAATAAACCTTTGATATTATAAACAAACAATATACATGAAAAAAAAAAACAAACCCTCAGGTGTTACAAATATAATGTTACTTTTAACAAAAAGTAAAAGTGTATATTTATTTACATTTACTTGTGAACCAGTGGCTTTTTGAAAAGTCAGGCAAAAAATTTAATTGTTTGAGAATTTTTCAAAAATAAATCTGATCTTAGCAAAACCTGAATTAAAGAAAATTCGGTTAATAATTAATTTAAACAAAAACACCAAATTATAAATCAAAATTAAAGACAATTTGGTGTTTCTATTTTGCTAATGGTTACTTAACTGTTAACAAAATTTTCTTGATTTATTTTTGAATAATAAGACACTCAAGTGATGAGTTATGTTAATGGTTCCATGATGTTCACCAGTAAATTTTACATATGCATGCCAAATTTCATTGTTTTGAATAGTTTTAGCTGTAAATATGATTTGTTAATGAAAACAATATGTTGTCCAAAGATTTTCAGGAAAATAGGGTCTTTTTTCGTCCACAGTTTTTCCAACTTAAAGTGCTTGTATTTCAAAAGGTTATAGGTCGATTTTGATTATTTAAAAATCCAAAATCTTACATCAATCTATATTTTATAAATTTTGCATTTGTTATCATAAAATCCCATTTAAAATTTTGTCATAAGGATTGCTATTGTAAGGAATGCCTTACAATGGCTTTAGTATGGTAGGAGCTTAAAACTCCTAAAATATGCAACTTCATATAGTAAAGTATCTTAGTTTATAAAGAGTTGCCCGTTACTGTTTGAGTAAAGTATCTATTTATGTAAATACATCATTATGTAAGTGTATAAAGTTAGTGTTCCCTAATGATAATGGCAAAATTGTCTCTTCCAAAGCTAGCTAGTTCATTATTGTGTTCATTCTGGAGCATTTTAAGCTTGTTTGTATTACTCATTATAACATATATAAATATGAGAGGCTTGAGAGATTGGGATAAGCTAGACCACCTGCTTTATGATTTCTTATTCTTTGATAAAGGATATTATTACAATCATGGAGACTCACTTCAATTGTGAGGTTATTGGCTTTCCATCAAAAATGTTAACTATCTGGATATAATGTTAGAAGAGTCAATCTAGGTTTTCTAGCTTATCACACGTTCAATTCATTAGGATATTTGGGCCACAAATTTGTACCAGCTTGAATATTATCTGGAGATAAAACTAGAGTGGTTGATTATTAGAAGTTTGATGTCTTCTTTTTAATTAAACATGATTTCCTGTAACAGTTGTTGGAATTCATTCAGAAGGAGTGTTGGGACTTCCTTTAAGTTATTCACTGTCAATTATACTCAATGATTTGTCCTTTTTAAGATGGGTTGATTCCTGAGAATAAAAAAACTGAGCTTAAATGAGAAGTTATCTTTTAAAACTGCATCCTTTATTTACAAAAAAACTGTAATATTATCCAGTATTATCAAAATAATAATCACACAACAACCCCCTTTTTCTTAATAAATCAGCAATTCCTTAATTTATGTATGATATCTTGAAGGCTGTTTTATAATTTGTCCACTGCATGTTTTTGTATCATTTAGTTGAGTTTCTAATTTTACAAAAGGGATTGGCTGAGGTGTGCTGACTATTGGAGGTTTATCATTGGTTGGGATGTGTCTTGATATGTTCATTAATTTTGAGAAGGTAATATTAATTCTATAATATTTGTTTACAATCCTCAAAGAACTAAATAGGTTCATTGATATCTTAGTTTGTGAAGTACTTTCCCTTTTTTTTTAGTCCAAATTTTATTGAACATACTGTCATTATATTCAAGTAATATATGAGATGATTGATGTGTAGTTGATCTTTTCTGGTGATTCATGTGGAGCAGGTGTGATGGCAAATTTACTAAAATCCCAAAACGGGACTTTATTTTTCGCCTGTGTGAAGATGGGGCAGACTGGCACTTGATCCCTTGTAGAATAAGTCCTCGTTCAGAGCCCTTTCTCAGGCATGTAGGAACTGGCATATTATGTGAGGGTTAATTTATGGCTAGACTGACCGCCGTTGGCAAGGGGTTTCCAAATTTCACACTATACACCCACCCACCAAGACCACTAGTTCTTCCTCCCCTAGAACAATGGAAGATATGGACCTCTAGGTTTAGAAGTAATAATATTAATTATCGTAGTCGACAACTCTGGTTTCCCATGTGATATTTTTAAAGGAATTCAAATAGGACAAATTAAGCGCGGATAACATAAGGCGAATAGAAGCTGGAAAAGAAACATGAAATAATAACTTGGTAGCAGACAACACAAAGAACAAGCTCCAACACTTGGGAACATTAAAATATATCAATCTTTTTACTACACATAGATACACATCTTCAATGTGTCAGCTATATTATAAACAGATAGTATGTAAACATAAATGTCTTTCTTCTTTTCTTTTCTTTCATCTTTAGTCTTTCTTCAACTTGAGAGAGAGAGAGAGAGAGGGTGTACAATTGAGTATAGGGAGAAATATTCTCAAAGTTTACTTATCTTATTTCGATGGATTCCTGTGGAGAATATTTCCTCTTTTACGGGCTAACAGACTTTAGGTTATTTTTAGTCCTGGCTTGAAGGTATGGCTCCTTCTTGTCCAAGATACCTTTCGTCTTCCTTTTACCAGAGTCTTGGCTTTAGATTCGTTCGCCACGACCTGTGTCCAAAGAACTGATTTTCTTATTTCTTTTTTCCGCTGACGGGAAGAGGGTGCCACTTCCGTTTTAGGGTCCCAGCCAATCATTTGGCTTCCATCTTCTTCCTTCCCCTTTCAGGCAACCCGAGTAAGGTCACAGAGTACAGATAGCCTGACCCACATTTTTTTCCTTCCTTCAACGGCCAGCTGAAGTTGACCTACATTCTTTATTTGTCTTTTAACGGTCAATCTTTGGCTAATTCAAACACGGATGGTAGTGGAAATTCCTTATTTCTCCTCTCAGTGGGAGACCACGTGACACATACAAAAGTATGTCGGATTTCATATTACAAATTACCTTCTGTTAGTTTTACTCCCATTTGCAAATAAATGCTCCCACGCTTTTCTTAAAGAAAGACACTCTTCTCCCTTTTCTTTTTATTGTGTTGGACTTGATCATATATATTGAAAAGAAAGAAGTGCCCCTCCCTTTGAATATCTGGATGTGTTCCTATAGCAATGATAGTGTCACCATCCAACAGACATCCAGGTAAGCAACAGCAAAAGTATCGAAATCCAGAATTTAAAAAAAATAGCCTTAATAGATACAGTAATCTTCCTTTGATCATTGGTCTTATTTGATGTTAAGTAAATGAAGCTTTTCCATGTTTATTTTAGTGCAATTGGCACCTTACTAAACTATTCAGTGATTGTTTGGTATAAAAATAGTGTGATGGATTAGTTGATTATTATAACCAATCCTTATAAGTAAACAATATTAATGCAATTTTCTGCTTTAGTAATGTTTTATGATATGCAACCTGAAAAAAATTATAGCTTCACAAACTTTCTTTATTTTATTAGAGAGTATATAAGGAAAAAAAGGTTTGTATAAATTTTAATTTGTTTTATCAAAGAATACATACCTCATAAAGTATCAATGTATGATGTATTTTATTTTTATTTTATTAGGTGCAGGCACTGTTTTAGAAACTCTGTCTCTTGGGAAACCACTCATCACAGTTATAAATGAAAAACTAATGCACAACCACCAAATGGAGCTGGCCCTACAGATGCAAAAAGATGGTCACTCATTATACTGCAACTGCAGGTTAGTTAATATTTATTTACTCTATTTTTCATCCCCTATAGAATTGCAAGGTGGATTTCTCTGTGTTATAGGTTCATAAATAATGACTTGAGATGATATTGGAAAATAGTTAACTTATTTGTTTAATGTAAAATTGAATGTGTTACATTTATTTATTTATTGATGAACCAATGATCCTATTATCTTATTTTTCTATTTTCTTGATTGTTACTTTACAATTCTCTATCAGTTCCTTCTTATTATTTATTCTTTTAGATGAAGTAATATACTGAATAGCTGAGACAGGTCTTAATATTTATCACTAGAATATTTGAATTATTGTTTTTATATTGATTGTTATACTCACAACGTTTTGGTTGATATGTCCTTTGGCCTTCTTGGGAGCCTACATTTGAAGAAGGCTGAAGGACATATTGGCCAAAACATTGTGAATGTAATCATAAAGATGAAGATGATAGTCTGAATATTCTAAGCAATAAAACTTATCAAGCTTCATCTCAGAAATTTAGACAGGTTTTAATGTGTAGGAATGAAAATGGCAGTAATTGCTGACAACATTGTAACAATATTTAATTATAAAAAAACTTAAGAATAGATAAAATTGCATTGGCAAAAATAGTTTTCTAGTTGAGCATATCAATTTTTTGCTTTTCAACTTTAATACATAGTAGCAAATAGAAACAATTGTTTGCTAGTGTATTTCATTTCTGTTTGATATCTGCTGTTTTATGTAACTTTGATGCTGAGCAGCTGTTGAGACAGTTTCAAATCATGGAAAACCCATGGATTTATGTAGTTTTGAGTGTATATATCTGAAGAGGAAAGAATGGATATTTATTTTCAAAGAAAAAAATTTATTAATTTTTACATAATTATAAACAAAGTCATAATAGTAACTAATTTAACCTTTTTATGTACTCTGTATAGAAAATTTCTTTTAAATTTCTTTTTTTTATGTTCATCTAGTACCCTCCAGGAAACACTGGCCAAGATGGATATAGACTCTTTGCAGCGGTTCACTCCTGGAGATCCTTCCAAGTTTGGGGACTTCATGGACAAATTAGTTGGATTTTCATGACATGCTCAAATGTACTTGTGCACACATGCATTCTATCATGGATAATAGGTATAAAAAACTTTTTTTTCTGATTTAACATAAAGGTTGTCTAAAAGCAATATTTGAATTTGCATCATAATTTTTACATTTTGATTTTGAGATATCTCTTGAATATTTTGTCAAAAGTAAGGTGGAACTTCTTACCTATTCCTGTTACCATAACAACCAAGTTAGGCCAGCATGAAAATGAATATTCATGTACTAAACAGAATAAATGTTAAATCATAACAGTTTGTGTTTTTTTTTTTTTTTTGTTTTTTTTTTCAGAATTGTGTTGAACTATCCTGTTCAAATGTGATGCCTTTCTCTAATATGTAAGATTCACCTCCACTCAACCAGGCTTCAAAACAACCCCACAATTTCAGAAGTGTCCACATCCAGTACAGAGTAAGGCCTATAATAATCTCTCTGGATGAATATCCAAATTTCAAGTAAATCTTGATGTATATTTGTTCTGAATGTGATGATTACAGAGTATATAAGCTCACTTAATTTTAATCCCATAGGAGAATCTGTTCACCTATGTACATACAATATGGTATTCTTTAATTTGTTGCCAAGTTACAACAATACCATATAACTAGTTCTGAAGATATTCAAAATGGCTGGATACTTTCTGGATAGATTTATACAGAAACAACTCTCATAAATATCTATTTCTAGGAATAGAGGTAATTTTTTTTATTTCGTGTACTTGTTTGCTAAATCAGCCTCTTTGTTGTTCTTGATTCTGGTTAGAAGATATTAAAATAATAGTTTTTGAATTTCAGCAACAAAATGGTCAATTATGGTTAATTTTTGACAAGTCTTTCTTTCATTTTATTTCTTTTGCTCTTAATTGCAGAACTAAAATCATTAATCTATGATCATTGAATAAACAGCACAGATTAGAAATAAAGCATAAACTCGCAGCAAGACTTGAATTCTCATCTCTTATCCATGTCAGTCAATGCAACATGATGATGCTTTACTGATTAGACTATGAAGGTTTCACCAATTTATATTATTCTAAAAAGCCATCTTTTGATCTTTGGTAGAAATCACTGAGAATAGGGTCTAATTGTTTGAAACTAAAAATACCTTAAATCAAGTATTTTAAAGTCTATTGAAAAATGTATTTTATAGTATATTAAAAAAATGTATTTTAAAGTATATAGAAGTGAGTTTAATTTGTCTTTACCTTCATGGAAACAACTTAAATAATTATTTTCAAAGAAAGGATAATTTAAGGCTGTATACAAAAAAAATATTAAATGTATATAATTTCTTATTACTCAGAATATTCGCACTATTGACCTCATCTTTATTGTTATAATCACAATGTTTCAGCCAATATGTCCTTCAGTCTTCTTCAGAAGTTTCATGTCAATCTCAGGAGTCCACACAGAATCTTAAACTGAACCATTTATTTGAACCACAGGGGTAGACTATTCCAATTCTCTTAACTATGACCAGGTACAAGTGTTAAGTTATAGTAAAAATTTCTTATCATTCTTACCTATTGTGGGGACTGAACCTGCAACCTCCAAATGATTTCACTCTGAAGCACGTTCAATCAAACTCCTTATCCATTGTACCATGTGTCCTTGCCGGACAATTTGGACAAATAGTACAAATTTCACTTTTTTTTTGTTTAATTATTTGTATTTAAATATTGGCTGTAAAATAGCTCTCACATCCTGTAGAATAATTATAGTCACTACTCAATTTTTGAACTGTTACTAAAATCAAATTATCAATACTTTATAGCATTTTTTAAAGGCATTTGTCTACTTTTTTAAACCTTATTCTTACAGAAAAATAAAAAATGAGAAATCATGGAATATCAAATGTATGTGTTGAAAATTTATCTTGTATAATTGATTAAAATTATATGCATTACACAAAAGTTTAAATGAAAAAGCTTTTTCAAGAGTTAAACATCAAATATAGAATATTACAATGACTCGTCCTATTATAGTTGCATAAATTTGATAAATGTATATTTTTACATTACTAATAAATATCCTAAAACAACAAAATGGCATTATGAAATGGTTCTATATTTCAATGAAATTAAAAAATTTTGATATCTCAAGTGGATGTTAAGTAAAACTGATCCATTTTTATTCAGTCGACTTGATTTTTCTTTTGGTTAATTTGGTTTGTTGTGGGGGAAAGAGAATACAATAAATAAATAAATAATAATAATAAAACTATGGAACATGAAGGTGAAAATTATACCAATTGTAATTGGTGCTTTCAGTACAGTAACTAAAGGATTATTAAAGGGACTGGAGGACTTGGAAGTTCGAGGATGAGCGGAGACCATCCAAACTACAGCCTTATTGAGAACGGCCAAAATACTGAGAAGAGTCCTGGAGACTTGAGGAGACTTACTGTCACTCAAACTTTAGGGAAAGACAATCTGTTAAAACTGATGTGAAAAACTCTAATGAGTAAATAAATAATTATTATTTTTGTTTCTTTATTTTTTTGTTGTCATACACATACAAAACTAAAATGCAAATCAATATTAAAATGCCATATTTAAAGATAATGGAATTTTTTATACAATATTTTAAACAAATAATTATTTGTTCATGTTTTTAATTTTACATGTATATAAAAAAAGGCTAATTTAATCATTTTTGTTTTAACTTTAATTTAGTAATAAGCAAGATTATTGTATTTTTTTCAGGTACAAATGTATGTGCTCAAGTTAATTTTGAAAAGCAAGAACTGATTTAAAAGAAAGGTAGTCATGAACATGGAAGATGGTGAAAAATTATAACCTTGTATTAAAACTGCTTTTTTATTATTGAATTAAAAGATTTTATCTTGCATTATTTGCAACAAAAATGATCATTTTACTGGTTTTCCTCACCTTTGTTATATTTTTGGTTTTTCATAACATTTTTGTCACTTACTCTCCAGACTTCCTGTGATGTATCTTGTGTTCTGGAATATTGTTGAATATTGTTCTAAGGGAGATTACCCATTGTCTCTTATACATATGACATCCAGATTTTGTGTGGGTATTGCTGAGGTTGTCTCCTCTTAATCCCTGCAATGACCTCATCATTTGTTGAACTATGAATAGCTCTTGGGTCATGCTCTTTACTTTTAAGATCATGTTGTTTTAGAATATTTTTTCACTCGGAATTAAATTTCAAACATTTTTCATATTTTTTTTTTTTTAGATTTCTGCATGCAAAAACTTATGACATTCTTGATAATCTATCAATTCTGTAAAAATGAATCCTGACTCAATAAATTATTTTCTAAGTACTAATTTCTATTTGAAATTTTTATCTTAATTTCAAAATATTAATATAATTAACTTCTTTTATTTTGTCACTTTTATGACTAATAATACTGTGGAAAAGGAAATACTTTTGTACAAGGTATGGTCAATAATCTGCTAATCCTTTTTAAGATATGGAATAAATAACCATATCAGATAAATTTTATATTTTCTTCTATTATCTAAAATAAATGAAAAGTTATTGAAGAATTAATGCAAATTCACAATAAAGCATTTTTAAGAAATCTTTTTTATTGCAATAGGATTACATATCTTAAGGTAGATGATAAAGATTCGGTTTGAGTAGCTGCAATAAAAATGCCTAGTTTATGTTGATCAATTTAACTGTTATACAAATAGAGATTTGCTTTGTTCTAAAAATCACTTTTCTCTCTGGAAGCATTCATAAAAGTTCTTTTGGCATCATGCACTAAATTAAAAGTGTTGCAAATGTGTATTTGAGCATTCACATTTCTCTCTCATTTAGCAAAATTACAGCAAAATTTCTATTCATTTTTAAACAACTTAGGAAAGACATGTATGAGAAAAATTTAATTGGTATAATTAGAAAATTTTTATTTACAAATTATTCATTGAAAAAAAAATTGAAAAAAAAATTGAAAAAATTTAAAAAAAAAAATTAATAAAAAAAAATTAAAAAAAAAAAAATTAAAAAAAAAAAATTTAAAAAATTTAAAAAAAAATTTTTATTTACAAATTATTCATTGAAAAAAAAAATTTATATTGAAGTGTAGAATATTTTACCAATTCTTTAAAAATTAACTTTAAAATGCAAACCTATTTTGAAATGTAAAAAAAAAAAATAAATTTACATAACTTCATAACATATATTGTTTCAAAAATGTTCTACTTCAATAATTCTTTAAAAAATGGTTTCCATTGAGAAAACAAATTTTTAAGAAAATTTTTTTCAAATTTTTTAGATGAAGTATATTCTCTATTATCATTTTATTATATGTTTTATTCCATCTTATTGTTGCTTTTTATCAAAACTGTCTAAGATGAAAAAATAACAGCTAAAGCAAACAGCACAAAATCATAAACAAAGAAATAGTTTCTGACAACAAGTGGATTCTCATTCCACTCTTTCCTGAACATTTCTCAAATCATCTCATCTATAGAAGTCAGAATAAGTGAAGAATAATATAAATGCTTTCATTGCTTTAATTCACTATGCCATTTTTGTTTCATTAATTTGTAATAGTATTATTTGTTTTGTTTTGCTTGTTTTTAAGATTCTTTAGCTAAGACTTTTTCATTATTATTTTGTTGCTAAATTTACTGTATATTATTATGTTTAATTTTTTTTAATCCTTTACTTAGTATTTTAAGTGTTGATTAATGCAGAGGTTTGTGATAAAAAAAATAATTATAAAACACTATTTTTTAGCACAAGGGAAGTGTTTGTTTTTGCATTTTTTTCCGTGTTCATACATAGTTAAATAAAGATAAAGATTCACTAAAATTAATGTATTATCAGCATTAAAAAAAGTTTAATAATAGGTTTGAGTTTGTAAATGAAAGCAATAATAAAAAGATATTAAATTAATGGTGACTGCAAGAAAAAAAATGATTTTTATTTATTGTATATTTTGCTATATCTTGCTAGCTATATCTCTCTATATTGTATATTTTGCTATATCTAGCGATATCTTGCTTCTTTGAAGAATGATATTGATTTCTAATCATAAGTTTAGTTGAAGGGTCTTTTTTTTTATGGCACTATAGATTATTAAGTAGAAGATAATGTTGCTCAAGTATTCATTGCAATGAATCCTCATAAGTAATTTGAATAGGATTAAAAAGGCAAAACAGGCTTTGTATAGTTAGAAAAATGGTTGAAAATAAAAAGGAAATTATTGAAAATAAAAATAGAAAAAATAATATAAGAAAAAGAAGAGAAAAATTATAATAAAAAAAGAACAAAAGAAAGATACAAATAATCTTAAAAAAAAAAAAAGAAACGAAAATAAAGATAAAGAAGCTATATTAAACAAAGCAGATAGATTGCTGAAGAAGTTAATACATGAATAGTTGTTGATAAAAATAATGAACAAAATATCAATTGTGTTCTCAAAGTATTATGATTGAAGCTGTATTTACTGAGATAAAAATAATGTAGGAAATGTTTTCTTCAAAATAATCCTCTTGGCATTCAACATACATTTTACTGCAGGTTTTCAATTTATTGAAACACTTTAGAAACTTCTATTGATATAGCATGAAGTTGTGTCATATTTCATTTAACGTCCTCTACATCATTAAATTTTACCTTCAGAATCAGCCTAAGAAAAAGAAAAAGTTATATGAAGTTAGGTTAGTTGAGTATGGATGGTGTTGTATTTGTACAATCAACCTTTATGGGTTATTTAATTCCAAGTCCATTTTTATACAAATAAACAGTTTTATTTCAAACAATTTAGTTTACCATAAGTACACAGTTTAATTGTCAGAAACATTTTGATTTCAAGCTATTCACTTTAGCAAAACAGTTCTATTTCAAACAATTCAATTTAGCATAAGTACATAGTTTAAATTTCAAAACAGTTCTATTTCAAGCAACTCAATTTAGCATAAGTATGGAGTTTATTTCTATTTGACCCATAGATAGAACCCTATCAGGTGCTACCACACCAGACCAGAGTGGATCTGGGAGTGGTATTAAAGGGATACTCCACATTCTCCAAAGCTCCAACATTACAAGAACCTCACCATCAGATTGTTTCATATTCATTGTGTCATATCCAGGATGCTTGTTGGAGGGGGTCTTCTCTGCAGAGATGCAGTTGGTGTATTCTACAGCCTCAGCTGATTGGGCAATATCATAGTTGGCTGATGAAATATTAAGTCATTTTTTGATCCATTAGATAGTTGGTTATTTTGGTCAGTCGAGTTTAGAGCTGCATGGCAGATGAGTTCAGTGCCTTCTGGGCGAGGGGGCACTGTGGAGCTAAAGAAATTGGAGTTGGATGTTTCTTTCATCTGTCACCTGTGTACCTTATAGACTATCTATATAACAACAATAGATCTTTTACTATATCTTCCTCTGTCGTTTTGCAACTGATGATTGCTGGAAAATCAATGACGGTAATAAACTTTTCCTATTGAAGGAAACAATGAGTTAGTTGGTGCTTTATAAAATGTAAATTAAACAGCAATTCAGTTTAGCATAAGTGATTCATTTACACTCAAACAGTTCTATTTAATGGATAGATAGGACCCTATCAGGTGCTATCACTCTGGGGCTAGAGTGAACCTGGGAGTGATGGCAATGAAGGGGTACTCTAGATTCCCCAAAGCGCCAGCATTATTGGAGCCTCATCATCAAATTGTTTAGTGTCATATTGAGGATACTCTTTGGGGGAATCTTACCCCTCTGCAGAGATGCAGTCGGTGTATTCTGCAGCCCCAGCCGACTGGGCCATCATGATTTTTTTTGATACTGACTTGTCTCAACTTTGGTGAAATGTCTATAATTAATCACTTTGTTATTTATGTTGCTTAGTTCTGTCTGTCTTTCTTTCCACGTTCCACTTGAACATTTAAGAATATTTAAAAGTTTAGTCTTGATACTATTTAATCCTACCTTGTATATCTTTGCTCTTTATAAAAGTGACTCTTTAAAGTTGACTAAATTCCTTTAATAGATAATCTGATTTTGACAGCTATTCATTCAATATGTGTTTGATTTTTTCTGGAAGAATAAATGTAAAGGAATTCTTGAAAAAGGTTTTGGTATTCAGAACTTATGTATTACATTGAAAAGATACTGACTCAATTTTGACGTATGGTTGTTCATTTAGTGGAGATGATATGTTATCTGGATCTTGGCCATGAGTCATCCAGTCCTTCTTTATATCTGAAAAATAAAATATTTGCATATTGGAATGATAAAAAAATGATTCAACTCATCACCTGTTTAACAGGTCAGTCAGCCGGTTAAAGGCAGCAACACAAAAAGAATTTTCCTGGAATATAAAAATCTATCCATGTCAATTCAAGTACGGCTGTCTAATAGTGTAATACTACAACTAGCTATGCTTCTAGCTGAAATATATACTGAGGCTTATTAGATAGGATTTGGGACACTCTTGTATACTACAATCTACAGTTTAGGTTAGTAAACCCCAGCTACAAGTAGTATACTATTAGCTGACACTGAACCCCAGTCTCATAGCAGTGATGTCACTAGTGTGCCCTGGTTGTGTTTTAACATTACTCTTATTCACATAATGTAAAAGAGCTTGACTGGATCACCTCAATACATGATCACAGATGTTGCCCAGTGTCACGTGATGTCCCACTGAGACGATTGAAATATGATAAACTATCCTCCTGTTTGAATTAACCGTGGCAAGTCATCAGAGAATGACCGTTAAGGCATGATAGTAAATTAGGGCAAGCTATCTGTACTCAGTAACCTGACTTGGGTGACATCTAGTAGCCCTAAGAAGATCGCCTCGCCAGGGGGAAGAAGAGAGAAGCCAAATGATTGGCTGGGACCCCAAAATGGAAGTGGGGACTCCTTCCCGTCAGCGGAAATAAATAATAAGAAAGTTAGTTATTGGACAGGGCTCGTGGCAGACAGACCCAAAGCCAGTACTCCGGGTGAAGAAGACAAAAAAATATCTCGGACACGAAGGACCCAAGTTCTTCAAGCCAATATTGAAAATAGCATAAAGTTTGTCAGCCCGTAAAAGAAGAAAGATTCTCCACAGGAATCCATCTAAAAAGATAAGTGACTTTGGGACTGTTTCTCCTTATGCCCAATTTTATATACCCTCTCTCTCTCTCTCTCTCAATTTGAAGGAAAATGAAAGAAAAGAAAAGAAGAAAGACATTTATGTTCATGGACTGCTCATTTATTATATATTTGACACTTTGACGGTGTATATCTATCTGTAGTAAAAGATTCATGTATTTTAATGTTCTCACGTGCTCTAAGTTGTTATTTGTGGCGTCTGCTACGAATTTGTTACTTCATGCTTCCTTTTCAGCTTCTGTTCGCCTTATGTTATCTTGCTTAAAATTGTCCTATAAATTCCTTTAAAATATCACATGGGAAACCGGAGTTGCCGACTACTATAATTAATATTATTACGTCTCAACCTAGAGGTCCATATCTTCCATTGACTAGGGTAGGAAGTTTAGTGGCCTTGGTGGGTGTGTGTATAGTGTGAAATTTGGAAACCCTTGCCAGCGGCGGTCAGTCTGGCCATAAATTAATCCCCCACATAATATGCCAGTTCTTATATGCCTGAGGAAAAAACTCTGAACGAGGACTTATTCTACAAGGGATCAAGTGCCAACCTGCCCTGTCTTCACACGTGCAAAAATAAAACCCCGTTTTGGGATAAAAGTAAAGTTTTCGCGTCACACCAGCAATATCTGTGATAATTTTATCAGACAGCTACAAAAGTACTAAGTCATGCAATGGCCATCATCTTGAAAACTGGTTACCATTTTTGAATATTAGTACCAAAATATATTTCTCCAGTCAAAATACAATCTATTTAACATTTGGATCAATAGCATGTTCCTATTTATAGACATTTAGCACTAAAAACCCATTTTCCTATTTTATGAGACAGCCATCTTGAAAAATGGTGGACATTTTGTTTTTCAATGTGGATAACATACTTTTCGTAGAGTATGGGTCCTGTAGCACATTTATACCAAATTTGGAACTTGTACCATCAAGGGAAAGATTCTTGTGGGATATTGACTTAATTTGACCTATGAATATGTTAAGTATTTACTATGTTCAGATGAAGTTTGAAGTTAGTAGCAATAATAGAAATTAGTTTCTTAAAAACATGAAAGTTCCAATATTTTTGCATGTCATAATATATATATATATATATATAGTGATGTGTTTGTGTGCACACATACATGTTTGTATATATATATATATATATATATATATATATATATATATATATATATATCAGCCCAGTCACCTGGTACTGTAGAAAAGGCCCTCTGAATCTCTGCAGGGAGGTAAGACCCCTCTAACAAGTGTCTTTGGTATGACACTAAACAATTTGATGGTGAGGCTCCAGCCCTAGAGCTTTGGGGAATGTGGAGTACCTCTTTATTGCCATTACTCTCAGGTCCACTCTGATCCGGGGTGGTAGTTCTTGTTAAGGCCCCATCTATGGCTCAAATAGAACTGTTTAACCATTTACTATACTTGAAACCATTTAACTGTGAGTAAACAAATGATGAATATTAAATTATTAGTATTAGATGGCAATGATTGAAACCATTTCACTGTTTGTGTTAAATAGTTCAATGGTCTCAAGTATTGCTGTGTACAAACAATATAGAGTAATACTTGAAACTATTTAACTGTGTGCAAACAAATGAACTCCGACTCATTTAAAAATGTTACTTACAAACTAGTCATCTGCAAATCATATATATATATATATATATATATATATATATATATATACATGTATAAATAGTATTTGGCATTAATAATCTTCAAGGATTGATATGCCATAATACATAACCAACCAACTATATGTATAGATATATATGTATATATTGTACGTATATATATATATATATATATATATATATATATATATATATATATGTGTGTGTGTGTGTGTCTATATATGACTTTGTCATCTTATATAATTCAAATTAACATCCACACCTTGAGGCAGCAGCAAAATACATTCCAACAAAAATTAAAACTAAATATAGAGTCCCATGGGAAACCTTAGCGGTGAGAGAAAAACGTGCACTAGTGAAAACAGCCTCCAAAAACTATCGAAAAAACCCAACAAACACAAATGCCTTAAAACTAAAAACGGCACAATATCAATTAGCAGGCATATATATAAAGGAACAGACAGAATACATTCAAAATCAGATAGATAAGATCAGAGACTCGGTAGAAGATAGACAATCTAGAATTGCCTGGCAAACAATAAACGAAGTGAGCAGAAGAAAGAACACAACCAAAGCAAAACTTAAAGCAGCAAACCAACAAGAAAGAATAAAACTGTGGAAACAGCACTTCGAAAACTTACTTGGAAACCCACCAAAAATAACGCATGAACCAATCACCAGAATAATTAGCAAACAATTAGACATTAAACTTGGACCGTTCACACAAGGAGAACTCGACTCGGTTCTCAGAAAAATTAAAAATAGGAAAGCTGCAGGACTGGACGAAATTCCCCCGGAAGTATGGAAGACCAGACAATTCGACGACATACTGCTCCGACACTGCAACGCAGTATACAATCAAAATCCGATAGATAGATGGACGAAGGGATGCATACTCCCCTTCCCTAAAAAGGGAGACCTCGGATTAGCCAAAAACTACCGAGGCATAACACTTACATCCATAGCTGCCAAAATCTACAATGCCCTACTACGAAACCGCATAGAACCCAAAATCGACAACATACTTAGAAAAAACCAAAATGGCTTCCGAAGAAATAGATCTACGACCTCACAAATACTAACCATCCGCAGAATCCTTGAGGGTGTACGGGCAAAGAACCTACAAGCGACATTAATATTTGTCGACTTTACCAAGGCTTTCGACTCCATTCACAGAGGAAAGATGGAACAAATCCTACTAGCGTACGGCATACCTAAAGAAACCGTAGCGGCAATAACGATTCTCTATAGAAACACTAAAGTAAAAGTACGATCACCAGATGGAGACACAGAATACTTCGACATTGTAGCAGGAGTACTACAAGGGGACACGCTGGCTCCGTATCTCTTTATCATTTGTCTAGACTACGTACTTAAAACATCGATTGACAAAATCAAAGAGAATGGCTTCGAACTGACGAAGAAAAGAAGCAGAAGATATCCCGCAACAACAATTACCGACGCCGACTACGCCGATGACATAGCGATACTGGCAAATACACCTGACCAAGCCGAAACACTTCTGCATAGCCTGGAACGAGCAGCAGCAAGCATAGGCCTCCATGTTAATGCACACAAAACGGAATATATGTGCTATAACCAAACAGGGGACATCTCCACTCTAGAAGGAACCCCTCTTAAACTAGTAGACAAATTCACGTACCTAGGAAGCAGCGTCGAATCAACCGAAAAGGACATCGAAACGAGGTTAACGAAAGCATGGACAGCTATCAATAGGCTATCGACTATATGGAAATCAGACTTAACCGATAAAATGAAACGCAGTTTCTTCCAGGCAGCGGTCACATCGATACTGCTATATGGATGCACTACATGGACGCTAACAAAACGGCTGGAGAAGAAACTAGATGGCAATTACACAAGAATGCTGCGTGCAATCCTCAACAAGTCCTGGCAGCAACACCCCACAAGACACCAACTGTACGGCCACCTGCCCCCTATCACGAAATCTATTCAAGTTAGGCGAACCAGGCATGCAGGACATTGCTGGAGAAGCAGAGATGAACTCATAAGAGATGTACTCTTATGGATCCCCACACACGGCCGCGCAAAAGCAGGACGACCAGCACGAACGTACATTCAGCAGATATGTGAGGATACAGGTTGTTGTCCTGAAGACCTACCTAGGGCGATGAACGATAGGGAGGAGTGGCGAGAGAGGGTCAGGGATATCCGTGCTGCCAGCACGATATGATGATGATGATGACTACTACTACTACTTTATGTCACTGCTTCATCTACCATCCCTTGATTAGAAATCATCTCAGCAAATATACATTACCTGAAATCCTAATACATAGTATTCTTGTTGAAAACACCCCAATATACAAAACCAACAATAGAACTCAAAATACTTGAAGTCTTAAGCTATAAAATAAATTCAAAAACCCTCTTCTCAATAATACTTATTTAAATAAGGAGAGAGTGTTCTAAATTCATTTAATTCCACACCTTCATATTGCACCAGTCTCATTCATATTGTGACTATAACACTATATCAACCAATGCTTCAGTGACCTACACTAACTTCATTGAAAACATATGTAAAAAGCTAGTTCACCATTCTTTATATGGTGCAAAACATTGAAAATTAACCTTGTTAAATTCTATAAAAAACAAACAATGGCTGGAGACAAGGAGAGCCTGCATCTTCACACAGGTTGTTGGAATCTAAGAATGTTACTTGATAAAAAAAGTTTCCTACAGACCAGATTGTTGCTCAGATGCTTAGTAGATATTGATATTTCTGTGCTGTCTAAGATTCACTTTTCCAAAGGTCAATTGACTGAAATAGGTAGTGTCTACAATTTCTTCTATATTGCCAAATCTGATGGGGAGAAACACAAGGAGGGGTCGTCAGTTTTGCCAATGTTATTATCAAATTAGGAAACTGACTTTTTCTGATTGGGTATGGGCATGCAACCTTCATCTCAATACATGCATCTAGTTTACTGAGGATACAATAAGATCTTTTCTATGAAAGTCTTCATTACCTCATTTTGTCAATTCCTATTCAAAATAAAATCATTTCCTTTTGATGCAAGACAGAGTAAGGGTTATCAAACATGATCCAATTTAATTCTTTTGGCGATAGATAAATACAAATTATCTCCAACTTTTACAGCTTTGTTCTGGATAAGATCTTGTGATTAGAAACACAATTTTCTATCAAAAACTGAAGCATAAAATCACATGGACTCATCCCCATTCAAAACAGGACTGCATGATTGACTTTGTTATTATTCATAAGTGAGAGATTTGAGATCTTTGTCATGTTTGAGTTTTTATAGAGCCATATACTGGACTCATCACAACTTTATTTAAACATGTCATCAGGAAAATATCAAGGCCTAATACCATTCAAGTTCCTAAAAGACCCAATGTTATCTTATTCCAAGTGTTAAAAGTATCTGAATATTTATGTGATGTTCTTATTACTTCACCATTGTATGGTACATGAGAAGACTTCAGGTAAAAGGTATATTACAATATATAATATTTTAGGCTACAAAACTAGCAAAACCTTCTACTGGTTTGATGAGAACTTGGAAATTTCCTGGATATTAGACACCAAACATAACTAAAGCAATCATTCAGATAGAGTTGAGAGCCATGATCACAAAAAATGGTGGTCTGAGATTGCAAAAAGATTTCCAATTGGCTTTCAATAAAAATGAATCTAAATCTATGTACAATCTGCTGAAAGAGGTTTTTGGTCTGACTCAGATAAATACTGGAAAGGCATCAGGTATCAATGATATTCCATCATAGGTAATAAAACATGGGTTGTGAGGTCATGGTTGATTGCATATCTAGTTTGATTGTTGATGTGTGGAATGGATCACCAATCTTATAGGATACCCATACTAATAAATCAATTTTATCGATGGATAAAAGAAAATTTTCTTATTTGCAACTGTAGGTCAAGTTATTACTTGGCTGTTATTGAATTGTTTATATACACATATCTGTCCCATCATTGTCCCTGAATCTTGATGTAAGGTTTGAGCTGGTCAGGGCATTACAGATATGATTTTTCACTGCTAGTTACAAGAGACATGCATAAAGAAATGCTTACCTCACTATTGGGTCTTTGTTGACCTTACAAAAACCTTCAATACTGTGAATAGAAGAGTGTTGTGATGCATTTTGGGAAAGAGTCAGTGTCCAAAGTTTGTCAACATTTTTGTGCAATTACAAACAATATGATGATTTTTTTGCCTTCAATTTTAATGGTAGATAACAGGGTTACACAGGGTGACATCCCAGCTTCAACCCTTTTCTTCTCATCATTTAAAAACTCTGAATTTGGAATCTACATTCGATATTGCATTACCAGAAAACCTTTCAGCTTAACTGGTTTCCATTCTAAAAAGAAGATTTTTTCACTGGTTCAAGATCTTTTGTATGCTGATGATTGCGATCTTGTAGCTGACATTCAAAAGATTATGGATCTATATCTAAAGGCATATAAAGCTTTTGGTCTTTTAGTCTAAAGAAAACAATAATCTTGTTCATGCCAATCCTTGTGAACCATATGTGGAACATTTTAATTCAAGGTACGAGACTTGATATTATGTACTCTTGTATACCTTGGTAATTTTCTTTTTTTGTCTCCTAAAACTCTGAAGTAAATTTAAGAATCCCAAAAAGCTTTTGGGTCTCTTGAAAAAAGTTTATCCTCTAAAAGAGACCTACACCTGTCCACAAAGCTTAAGTGTTTATGAGGGTTGTGTATTCACAGATTTGTTATTCAAATAAGAGAGCGGGACATCATACCATCACCACATTATATCACTTGGATATTTCCATAAAAAATGTCTGAGACATATTCTGAATATCAACTGGAAGTCAAATATTGGATTTCTAGTGAAAGCTGAATGTCTCAGTATTGAGTTTAGACTTATTAAATATCATATACAGTGAGTCAGACATATTATTCACCAGGAGAATGCGAGACTTTCAAGAGATGTTCCATAGTGACCTGACTCTTGGCAAGAAAGCCAAGGATAAACCTAAAAAATACTTTCATGACACTACAAAGTGGAACCTGTAGTCTCTAAATTATAACGCTGGGAACATGATCCAATCACAAAAAGTGAATAGACAAGTTCATTGTAGAAAGGAGTAAAGCAATTTGAGGAAGAAAAGTGAAAGGCTAGGAAGAGTGAGGATGTTGAATTTCTGTCAGTCTTGGTATTGAAAAAATCAGAATAGTCAAAGGCTTTTATCTAATAGCTCTCAGAATTTGCAGCCTTGAAAACTTACCAAAAGAAATATACACTGAAAATACATTCCAAACTCCTCATTATCCTAACCACTTGATAAAAAAGTTTAAGAGATGATCCCCAACTTTATGTTGAATCCATAAAATTGTGTGAGCACAATGCACAAGAAACTTAAAGTTATTGACCATATGTAAAATTGTGGACCATCTCTAACTTTTAAATTTTAAATCGTCTCTGGTCATTTTTTTTCTCTTAATTGATTTTGCCTAAAAATCTAAATTGTAAAGTTGACCAGCTTCTGAAAAGAAGACACACACATACACACACACACACACACACATATGCATTCATCTATTTTGTGGGATAATAGCAGCACGGCTGAAGAAGAAACTAGATGGCAATTACACAAGAATGTTGAGAGCAATATTGAACAAGTTCTGGTGACAACACCCCACAAGACACCAACTATACGGCCACTTGCCTCCCATCACGAAAACTATACATGTTAGACGAACCAGACACGCAGGACACTGCTGGAGAAGCAAAGATGAACTCATCAGTGATGTACTCCTATGGACCCCTGCATATGGCCAAGCAAAAGTAGGATGACCAGCTTGAACATACATACGGTAGCTATGTGAGGATACGGGATGTAACCCTGAAGACCTGCCAAAAGCGATTAATGATAGGGAGAAGTGGCGAGAGAGGGTCAGGGATATCCATGCTGGTGGCACGACATGATGATGATGATGATGGTCAAAATTAGTTCTGCTAAGAGCTGTATCTGGAGTGACTCAAGAATCTAATCCTTGCATTGCAGACAAAGTTGGAATGTAGATCAAAGGATTGAGTTTGCAATCTTTGCTACCTGTGTTGTCTTCTCTCCTTCAACTATTTCCTCCCCATCCATTCATTTCTTGAATAGCATGGTATCAGCCAATGCAATTGGCTGCAAATAGCTCTTTGTTGTTTCAGTTGATCCCTGAAAGCATCAGATTGTGTTCTTTAATGTTCTTGAAGTGCCGTGCTGAGTGTCTTTTTAGTGGTCTCCTGTGGCTGACTCTTTTTGTTCTTCATACCCCAGCCACTGCAATTGACACAGACTGAAAAGAAAGTGCATCCACAATAAGCCAGCTTGGTGGCTGTCTCACCTTATAATGCTGAGGCTTTGTCATAGGCAAGAAAATGAAAGCTATCCTGGAGATTCTCCTGCTAGGCATAAGTAGTTCAATATTCACTATCATACTGAAGGCACACACTTAATATACATTCAATTTTGTCATCATGTCAATAGCTTTAGCAATGTGCTTGTCAGTGTCGTAGTCAAGCAACAGTTTGTTGGTGTAGATATAGTGATGTAGTGACATTCTGACTCCTGACATTGTCTTTTTATGCTGAGAGTCAGCCTGGGCTCTTTGCAGGCATGGGGAAATTGGTTGATCAGCTGCTGCAAGTCTATCATAGGGTGCAAAGTTAGAGCTGTATTATCAGTGAACAACATTTCTCTGATGAGAGGGACTTCATGAATTTGGTCTTGAACAACTGTCTTTTCTAGTGTATTATCAGACATTTAGTTCAGATTTTCTAAGTATGAAATTTAGCAGCTGCAAAGAGAAAATGCTAGTGTAGAAATGTATCCCTGTTTTACACTGCCCTGAATTGTGAAGAGCTCTGAGGTTTCCCCATCATAGCTGACCACATTAATGTTCTTCAATAGCTAAAACAGCCCTCTTCTACTCACTATGTCAAAGACTTTTGTGAGATTGATGAAGATGATGTATAAGGGCATCTACTGTTCTAAACATTTTTCCTGGAGTTAAAGTACTGAGAAAATCATTAGTTCTTGATCTTTCTGTCCTGATCTGGGGTTCAGGTTAGATGGGGTTGGTATGGACTTGAAGTTGAGTTTGGATCACTCAGGAGAAGACTTTCTTCATGATGCTCAACAGGGAAATTCGCTGATACTTGTCATAATCACTGCAGTCAACCTTATTTTTTTCATTGCCCACAACCTTGTCTTCTCTGCACATATATATATATATATATATATATATATATATATATATATATATATATACACGTGTATGTATGTGTGTATCAGTCAAACTTTTTTGAGTGTCAACAAATTGTACCATACTGGTAACAAATAGATATTGTACCATTACACACCAAATGTATGGTTGAAACTTTGGCATGGGAAAAGGTGACAAGTACACAAAACTCTTAGTTCACTAACATAAAAGTTTATTTGCTCCTACATTTTTTAAGTAGTCACCGGGAGAAAGAAAACATATTATAAGGAGAGAAAAAAAGCAGACACAAATCTTGAATTTTCTTTCATTTATCTTCTAGTTCTAACACATGCTTACTCACAGGGTCTGTTCTTATTGTGCATCAAGGCTCCAACTGCTCTTTACATTGTCTCTTGCTGGTGTTCAACTGTTGTCTTTCCCTCTTTGTGTCCAGCTGCTAACTAACTTCCAAACACGAGTCATCCTCTTACTTCCACCTGGGATTGAAGGGGAAACAAATCCAATTCTGATAGTTCTGCACCTGTTCAGAAGGTTTGGGACCTCAGTTTGTTTTTTCTAATCATTTTTAATTACTGTAGTTATTCACTTGTGACTGGCTGACCTACCAGAAGTGCTTTGGCCTGACTCACCAGAGGTCAGCTGGCTGTTCCATAGACTCAATGTCTTCTTTTTTTTTCTTCTCTCCCTCCTTTCCCAGAAATTTACTTCCCATTGTTTTCTAACTTCAACTCTCCATTTCAAGCACAAAATGACATCTACTGCTTCTGATTTTCTATAACCGCGGGGAGAGTCCCCATGTCATAATGACTAAAGTGCTTGGCTGTGGCCTTGAAGTAAACAAATTCAAACTCCAGTCATGCCATTACATTCATTTTTGGACTAATATTCTCGGGGAAGATACTGAATTTCCTTATCTCCGCCAGATATGGCTTGAACATTATTACTTCGGTTCTTCTACAAGGATGGCTTTAGCATTAACCCATGAAGGTTGATATGCTATTAAAAAAACAAGCCAAATCAATCCGTCACATTTTGTGCTCTTCTCAATTTCTAAGGTGTCAATGAAACTTTTGATCCATCTTTCCTTAGGTTTTTTTTCCATGTTTTGGCTCTTATAGAATTGTTTCCATAGCAATAATTTATAAATTGCATTCTTCTTGCTCTGGTAATGTATGTCACTGGGGACAAGTTTCTGTAGAGTTGTTTGTTCTTAAGATACTGTTTATTGGAGTATGCAACCCTTATTATTATTATTATTATTATTTTCATCAGAGCAATGGCCAAGACAGTATGAATTCTTTGTTGCTGAGTTATTGATTATTTATGTTTGACCTTTTAAAGTGTTAAGAATACACTTCACCAGTCACCAGTTCAAGCAAAAATTTGCTAGATGGCCATTGACCTATAGAGAGATTCATCTACACTTTAACAGGTCTTGTTTTTAAAACTGTTTAATGTCTAGCCACTTTCTTCACCTGTTAAGCCTGGTGAGAGAATAGTTTAATCACCAACCTTCAAACTATGCAACAGGTTACACTAGGTTATATGGTACCAGTTGCACTCAACTAAAATAGAGCTTTAAAATTGACAACCAAGCAAATAGAGACATTTAGTTTACATTTGTCAGAAAGTACTTTTCATAGATTTGGAAAAGATGTGTGTTTTCTATGATTGTCTGTTTATAAAATAAATAATATATACTTAAGTATCTATAAATAATAAATGTGGTGTAATAGTTATCATCGTAGGAAATGGACACGGCGACACAAGTTCAAATCCTGGACGAGACTGATTGCATTTCACATAGCACTAATACCCTTGGAAAAGGTATGAATCCAATTATTCTCCCTCCAGCTATGGGTAAATAGTAGGACAGACTAGGTTCTTCATCCTTGGTGAGGCAACTAGTCTAGGAGAAGGAAAACTCTGAATTCAAACCTGTTAAACTCCGCTTAAAAATTGACCATGTGTCATATCCTGCCCAAGCGGAGGGGTTGGTAAATATGATAAATAATAAATAAATGAATGTAAAATTTTTTCCAGTTTTTTTAGCTAAATTTGAAATTGATTTGACACAAAATGTTATTGTATATTTTTACCATGACTAAATGCAAAATCTGTATATGTTATGCAATTGTAAGTACAGTTAAATGAAAAAAAAAACGGCATGATATAAGGGAAACGTCTATTCTACTGGTAACTTTGTAAAGAAAGTAATTTATAGTATAATGTTGTCAGAAACAAGTATGTTTCTGCATGTTTATTGGGTGACACTTTCGAAATACCCACTCTTTATGGTATTTACAATATTCTGATTTACACCTGGATAATAGTAGATCATTCTTTCTTGGATAGCCAGGTAAATTTTTCAAGTATTTGAACAAGCAAGACCCTAATTCACACAGTTCCACAAATGTTCTATAGGCTTAACATCAGTGCTTCTTCCAGACTATAGGTCTTACCTCTGGCACTTTTGGCTGTTAAAGTTTCTTTGTGATATCAGAAGATCATGCTTACAGTCATAAAAGTAGCTATCCCATATATATATATATATATATAAATTGTTGATACATGCAAATTTAAAAAGACAAATACTTAGAGACATGTACGAAAATAGGAGATTTACAATATGAAGAAATTTTATTGAAATCACTAGGGCCCTTTCATCTGAGATTTGTCAAGCCTTTAAAAGTCATTTAAAACACTGTAAATTAAATTAAGTAAAAGTGGGGTGAAAATGAAAATGATAGTAAGACAAAGAGGGGAGAGAGAAAAAAAAAAAAAACCCCACCCTAAGTCAAGCAAGAGAATTCTCCTAATAAATTCAAAGAGTGTTTGGGGTTTTGCTTGCATAGAGAAGGACTATTAAATAAAATATAAATGGCCTCCAGGAAAATAAGAAGTTGTTTCATCCTAGCTCTATGCAAGGCCACAAAACACTCATCACTGTAATTAACCACACAACTATTTAAGGCATTCAAATGCTCACAGATGGCAGAACCGAGCAATTTTGAATGCCTGGATGTTGTGTGGTTACGAATATCTCTTGGAACATGCTGTTTAACTTAAACCTCAAGGTATTGGGAATTATCCCCCTATATATGTGACATTACAATGACATTGAAATTTATAAATCAAATTGCTTTGTTGGAAAATAGGGAGCACATCTTTATGAATAGAGCAAAATGCAGCTAGAGTAGTGAAGATGTTTTGAACCATAGCCGCATTATAATAGCATGTTACAGAGGAAGAAACCTTATCGGCAATCAACTGGTAAGGAGATCCAATCCAATAAAATCTAACATAAACTGGGTATTTAGAAGGACCAAGTGGCCTGATGTTATTCCTAAACTTATTAACATTATCAACATATTGTAAATCTCCTATTTTCAAAAATGTCTCTCAGTTTTTGTCCTTTTATATATAAAAATGTAAACAAACGGACGCTGCTGCTGCTGTTACTACATAATACCTTAAAAAAACTTCTCTTAGCCAATGTGGTACGCTTGTTGGCTGAGTGGTCTGAGACTTAGTCTAACGTAAAGTTGGATGGGTTTCGATCCCGGCTTCAAGCATCCTACGTGTCTAGCCACACTGAAGAGTTCTGATAGAACGAAACAGTCTGTCTGTAGATGACAATATATATAAAGTAAGTAAAGTTAGCGACCATAGTCGAGGGTGACCCGAAGGCTCCCTTTTCGATAGCTACTACACCAAGGTGTTGGGGAGGGCGCTACTCCATTCCCAGGATTGCTCCACTTTACCCTTGAACCGTACCTTATAATGCTGAGTGTTAAGCAAGGTGGTATCAAGTTCCATTTTTAAAGTCTTTGGTATGACTCGACCTGGGATTGAACCCAGGTCTCCCGGGCCATTGGCGAACACTCTAACCGCTGGGCCAATGTCCCGGTAACAAACTGGACCAAGTGGCCTGATGTTATATATATATATATATAATAAAGCTCAATATCTGTGTTTGTGTCATAGGACAAAAGGGAAAAGTAGATACATAAAAACAAAGTATTTATTCTTATGTGAAATTTTATGAGAAAGACAATGAGCTACAGGAAATTTATTTTCAGTTTAATTAGAGGGGTTTAAAGAGGGCAAATACCCCCAGTGAAAATTCAAATACCTCCAATTTTTATGAAAATGAAAACATTACTAAGTCTTTTTCTAAAATTTCATCATCTTATGATAATATTTAACTCCCACCTCATAAGGTTTATAACATGGCACAGAACTCTTTTGACAGTGCAAATACATCCAGTTTACGTGGAAGATGGATAAAAACAAAGTATGTATTCTAATATAAAATTTTACGAGAAAGACAATGAACAACAGGAAATTCACTTTTGAGTGTGATTAGAAGGCTTAAAAGGGGTAAACGATTCCAGTGGAAATTCAAATACCTCTGATTTTAATGTATACGTATATATATGAGTTTATGTATGTATATATACGTGGTGCATTCAATAAGTTTACAGACTTTTTTTGTACAGGCATTTAAAATTGTCATAGACTCTTGAAAATTCATTATGTTATTGCTATACATCTTATTATATGACTGACCAATTCTTATGGTTTCAGGTTCAAATGAACAGCTACAGTAGGAATTGGAATACACCCTACTAAAGCCTGATTGCCACAGCTGGTGAATTTCAAAAATGCAATCTGGACGTGAGGAAGAACGATATGCAATAGAATTCTGTTGTAAGCTTGAAAAAAATGCCACAGAAACATATGGAATGCTTCAGACTGCTTTCCGACCATTTTGCATGAATCGAGCATCAGTTTTTGAGTGGCATAAGAGATTCAATGAAGGCAGGGAGTCTGTGAGGGATGATGAGAGGTGTGGTAGGAGTAAGAAAGTCAATACACCCCAGTTGATTGGCCAAAGGGTTAGGGTTAGGGTTACTATGTTGAGGTTTTAAGGGAGTTCAGGAAGAGATTCCGTCAGAAGAGGCCAGCACTATTCAAATCAGGTCAGTGGCATTTCCAGCAGTCCACAACTCCATCCTTGTCACAGACTATTTGAGCAAGATGGGCATCAAGACAGTTCCTCACCTTCCCTATAGTCTAGACCTTGTTCCCTGTGACTTTTGCTTATTCTCTAAGTTCAGAGGCTGTTGTTATGAGACAATTGAGGAGATGAAAGAGGCTGTGACTTAGGTCATTGACATGCTCACACAAGAGGACTTCCATGGGGCCTTCCAGAAGTTGTTGGAACGGTACAACAAGTTCATTGCAGCCGGAGGAGATTACTTCAAAGGGGACTAGAGTTTCATGTGCGTACTATCAATAAAAGTGCCCATACAAAAAAAAGTCTGGAAACTTATTTAATGATCCTCGTATATATGTATATTTTGGCAGCATTTCTTCATTAATACAAATTTTGTTGAATATGATAGGCATTTTCCGTTTATATATTTTCTTGTTGATCCTTTCATATTGCCGTATTGATTTTATAGTATTCGGTGGGAATTGATTGATATATCTTCCATAATTGTTTATTTCCCAAGTACTTTCTGCCTGACTTTGGGCCATCATCAGGGGAGGATGTTTTACAAAAGAGATGTAACTTTTGTATGTACATTACTACTTTGTAAGGAGATGAGCATCTGGGCCGTTGCAGTGTGTAGCGTTTACTTTTAGAATTGTTCTATAAATAGTGTCAGTAGCTAAAGTTTGAAAATTAATTCTGTTAAGTTTGGGTTGCATGTTTCTAATATGTAGTGCTTCGAGAATCTGTACTTTTTGTTTGTTATTTTGATGTTCTAATATTGTTGTGTTTTCGGTGAGAATTTTCCATACTTCTGTTGTTCCTAATAAAAAAATAAAACTTATTATATATTATAATAAATTTAAAACCTTCAACTTAGTCATAAAAAATAATTCCTCTCCTTTGATTGGTGTTTTGCAAAAAATCAATGTTATATATCAATTTAAATGTCCTTTAGGAGATTGTATCTCCAAAAATAATAATATATATATTGGTTTAACCTCAACTACCCTATCGAGGAGACTTACAATGCACCTTTCTGATACAAGTTCCATAGCACAGCATTTAAAAAAACATTCATGCCCAACAGTTGAAGTTTGCCAGTATCATACTTGAAGTATCATAAATTGTTATAATGAAGATGTTACATTACTATGATAATACATCTTTAATTGTTAGTTTTTGTTATGATTCTTGAATAAACATTCCAATATGTATATCTTTATAATTTTCCTGAAGCTTTTATTTACTTGCATTTTACATGCAAAAGCTGCAATCTATGTGAACTCTGCTTCAATTTATAAACCAAAATATTGAGATAAAGAATAAGAATAAGATTATATTTGGTATAAAGGGAGCACCTCTTTTACTCTAAACTGGCATTCCTTTTTTTAAGAAACAAGAATGGATATAGATTCATCATCTATGTGATTGTTAACAATATTTTTATTATGATAAACAAGTATTGAATTCAATAGTATATTAGACTATATTATAATTTTTTGCCCAAAGCCTGACAATAAGAACGTGGAGTTATTCTTCTCCTAAACAGTCAATGATATTGAAGCAATAACTTTCATAAATTAGAAGACAATTTTTATAGGCTCTTTTTGAACCCAGTCAATGACGAGTGTTTCTGCTTGTATATGCATATATATATATATATTATACGATGGATGAATTGTAGCCATTTTGAATTATTAATTTCACATATACTTTGTTTCCAATTTGGTCTATTGTGCTGTAAATTAGTGTTAGTTGGGCAGTGTCTGTGAGGAAAACAGCATCATGCTGTAATGCACCCCTCCAGAAATTTGGAAACGGTATGCTGTACTGCTTTGCAATCATGCTGAAAGTACTAATATGAAGATTTCACAGAGTTTCAGTATCATTCTGATGACAGTGCAGAGGATTTGAAAAGATTTAGATGAATCCAATGGTGATTACAAAGGTACAGCAGCTCAAAAGCTTCATTCTGATCAAAAAATAATTCCCAAATTTGTTGCTGAGATCCAGACCATGATCAACAACAATCCCAGCAAGTCAATCAGGTTCATAGCCAAGAACATAGGAGTGTCTGAGTTTCTTATCAGGCAGGTAGTGAATGAAGATTTTCCGTATTTCTGATAGAAGATTAGAAAGGACAATTTTTCTATCACAGACCATGAAGGACAAGAAGAAAGACTATGTTGCAAAGTTTTTGAACAAACTCAAGTGTCCTCTCCAACAAATGTCTACTAAGATTAGACGCTGAACTCACAGAACAGCTGTTGATTTGCTCTGTTTTCACAAAATGTACTGACAGCAATGAAAACCAAACACCTCATCTCCATTATGGTGTTTGGGGTGGCCAATAGCAATGGTAATGTTATACCTCTTCATCTTCTCACATAGCTTCAAACTCAACATGGAGACCAGAGGGAGTTAGTGCTCACCTGGATTGAGAAAGTGGCTGCAGGAAGACCCTATGTTTAGTAACGGGACTCTATGCTATACGACACAAACAGGAGAACCCAGTCTTGATTGTCTGAAAATTCTTTATCACTGCAAACATCTGAACCCCTAACCTTATAGACTGCAATCTATTTGATTATTATGTGTGGATGGTTTGGTTTCTTTGTTTTAATGGCATATCAACCTTTTTAGGTTATTTAATGCCAATGCCATTCTCCTAGAAGAACAGTAGTGGTACTATTTGACCCATAGCTGGGAGGATAAGGGGGTTCATACCTTTCCCAAGGGTATTTGCTCGAAAGTGAACATAATAGCGCGACTGGAGTACGAACTCGCTTACTACGATTCCGCAGTCCATCGCTTTAACCATTACACCACAAGGACACCCCCTTATTATGTGTGGAGTACAATTGAGTGAGAAACAAACAAAACTCTATGCAACACAAAAAATGAACTGAAGGCAAGGATAATGACACCATTTACTAATTTAAACAAGGAGACCCTCAGAAAGGTTTGCAAGAGGTTCTGAAGTTGTCTGGAAGGCTTTGGTTGAACCCACTGGCAATTTATTTAAATAGATTTAATCTGTAGTATAGTATAGTATGAATATCAAGATATTTGCAAGTAATTTTGGTAAATATATATGATAAAGTGAGATATTACTTTTATTTTCATTTTTCTGTAAATTAGATGACAGTTTACTCACTGTGCCCTGTATACCTTATAAATTTTCTGAAGTTTTTCTCAGTGAATTTTCTAAATTTTTGATCTTAGAATATTTGAACAGTTAACATCTCTCTTAGTGTAAAATGTCTGATCACCCAAAAGATATAATTGTTTCTGCAACAAAATTTTCCTTGTTTTTGAAAACTTTTTTTTTATGTTTTTACCATTTTGGTTTATCCAATTAAAACATATTTTACTGATGAGAATTGATTTTCATTCATTGAGAATTGGAATTGCCAATAATAAAAGAGATTTTTAGAGAATATTTTATACCTTGTTTGTAAGCTCGAAAACTTTGCTGTGTAGATGAACTGCTGCAAGAAGAGTGTCTTGATACATTCATTGGAATATACTGGTCAGTCTCTGTTTGTGGGATTGATACATGATATGGTAAACTAGGAAGTGGTCTTTGGTTCCTATCATTGTACCTATCAACTTCTGAAATGGTTCTTTTCAATGATGGGGGAATTCTTCTTTTCTTTGACAGTAATTCTGATAATGAAAAAATGAAATGAATTATAATTGTTTTATATCAAATTATACTGAATTGAAATAAGAAGTATTTTATAACCACAAAGTATATTTTAGCACAAGTACAACTAGATAACTGTTTGGAAAGGCATTCCACATCATCATAGATATAAATGTTATGAAAAGGATGGGTAGTGGGTAAAGTGTTTGCCAATGAGCAGGGAGACCGGTGTTCAATCCCAGGTCGAGTCATACCAACGACTTAAAAAATGGTACTTGATACCTCTTTGTCTAATGCTCAACATTATAAGGTATGTATCAAGGGTAAAGTGGAGCAATCCAGGTAAAGGAGTAGAGTCCTCCCCTACACCTCGGAGTAGTAGTTAATGAAAAAGGAGCCTTTGGGTTGCCCTCAACTTTGGATACCAACTTTATTTACATACATCTATAAAAATCATTAAAATTTTCCAATTCTGTTTATATTCTTGTTGTACATGAATGACTAAAAAAAAATTAATTGTGGAAAGATAATTAGTTGGTAGGAAAAAATAAAACTTTTGTAAGAACATTTGATATTCTCCTTCCCGTTAGCACAAATTCTAAAAGTCTGTCAGAAAACTCTTTGACTAAATATGAATTAAGAAATATATTTCTAGTAGTAATTGTGTTTGCATATTGTACGTCTAAAAATCTTACAGGTATGATAGGAATCTTACAAATAATACAAATATTGGATGAAAATAATAAAATTTTGCCAACCATGAAACAGACTCTGCTGGAAATACATCACATAAATTCATTTACTTAATCTATAATTAAGACTTTAAAAATCTGTCACAAAACTTTAATAGTGGAAATATGATTTATCTGTTAGATTGCACATGTTGCTCCAATCAGTATATAGGGAAATTTGAATAACTTTTCAATTTTATAATAAACAACAGCAGAGATACATATATAATTGGATGGATAGGGCCCCACTCCTGTCACAGATGATACATTAATTCCCAAAGAGGCTTGTAGTATAGAGATATTGATTTTCCATTGTATGGTTAGAGAGAAAAGACAAAAGAAAGACCAATTGAGTTTCAAATATAAAGAGACTGATTTAGAAGAAGGAATTTATTAAAAGAGTTGATTGGTTCTGATATATTTATCTGCAGAAAGGAATGTGTAAGGATTAAATTGAAACTTAATTTATTGTTAACCAGAGAGATTGAGTATAAACCAGGCACTCACACACCAACCCAATGTCTCTGGAGTGAACTAGAGAAAGAGTGACTTTAAAAGATAATAACTGACTTAGTTACCGTTTCCCCAAAGTTAAAACTGCTTTGATGGGAGATCAAAAACAGAAAGCAAAAGAATTTGGATCTGATTGAAATCAGGATGGGCTCTAATGTAATGGTTGTTATTGTAGGAAATAGACATGCTGACATGAGTTCAAATCCTTGACGAGACTGCTTACATTTCACATTGTGTTAATACCCTTGGAAAAGGTATGAATCCAATTATTCTCCCTCAAGCTATTGGTAAACAATAGAGCTGACTGAGTTCTTTAGCCTTGGTTAGGCAACCAGTCTAGGAGAAGGAAAATTCTGAATTTAAACCTCTTAAACCCTGCTTAAAAATTAACCTTGTGTCACATCCCACTTATGGGGAAGGAGTTGGTAAATCCATACATGCAATGTAAAATATACTTCTGAGAAGGCGCGAATTACAACATTAAATGAAAGCATCATCCAGTTGTTATTGTTCAATATCTATTTGGCTTTTTGCTTAATTTTCTATTTGTTGGAACTTGCCAACTTGGTGGTGACACATGGTCATGACTCATGGATGCTTTGATTCTGAATCTGGAGACTCCTTCAGATCAATAATCACAGAATAAGTGGAGGGATCACTAAATCAGAGTATTCTAGATTACAGATTGAAATATTCAGTTTTTGCCAAGAATTTATCACCTGTCAGCTATAAGATGACAAACTGATGCAGGTGACCAACCAGTCTGTCATGTTACACCTGTTTGTGTATATCATATCAAAATTCACCAACTTTTTATAATTATGATTCTTACCATAGTCCTCCAATTATATTTTTTTAAAAACTATATTCCATACCATATTCTAAAGTCACATGACAACATATATTATTTTCTATTTTTAGATTTTGTGCATAACAAACCAAAAAGGTTAAATTAGTTAATTAATAATTTTTTGAAATGAAACAAAAAGATACTTACTTTTGGTGATAATCAAGTATGCTGAAAACAAATAAAATATTATTATTAAAAACTATTATTATTAAACACAAAATATTATTATTAAACACCATCATTATTAAACACAAAATATTATTATTAAACACTATTATTATTAAACACAAAATATTACTATTAAACACTATTATTATTAAACACAAAATATTATAATTAAACACTGTGGAAAATAAGTAAATTAATAATATGGTTGCTATGATTCCATTTTTGTAGCTATAAAGGATTTCCTTCAGTTAAGAAAAGTATCTTAACATACATACACACACACAGAGGCATGTCTCATTTCTAAAAATGAAATAATATATAATATTTTACTTTTAGGGCATTTAAAAAAATGAATTAAGAAAAATACATAAACTTTTTTTTAAATCTCAAAATGTTATCTTACTATATAACAAGTGATTTTCAAGTGAGGCACATTATTCCATTTGGCATTTTTAAAACATTAATAAAAAAATTCTAATAATTTATGCAACAATTTATTGCTCCTGAGAATTTTGTTCTATAGATCAGACTTCAATATAAACCAATTAATTCAAAATAATTGTAATCATTGTAATTAACTATGACCATAAATGACTTACTCGGTCTCATTGGCCTAGTGGGTAGAGTGTTCGCCAATGGTCCGGGAAACCTGGGTTCAATCCCAGGTCGCGTCATATCAAAGACTTTAAAATGGTACTTGATACCTCCTTGCTTAACACTCAGCAATATAAGGTACGTATCAAGGGTAAAGTGGAGCAATCCAGGGAAAGGAGTAGCGCCTTCCCTTACACCTCGGTGTAGTAGCTATTGAAAAGGGGGCCTTCTGGTCGCCCTCGTCTACGGTCGCCAACGTAAAGTAAATTTACTTACTTTATAAATGACTTAAAAAGATCAGACGTCACTTGGAATCAATTGCATGGATTAAACACTGCTATTAATAAATCTAAATAGATTTAATATTGACATTACTAAAATATTTTTAAGTGGCTGATGGAGAAATTATCATAAAAATGTGTCTTTCAGTCTTCAACAATACTGGAATATTCAGTCGTTTGCTGAAAGAAGACATGAATGAACCACAAATATGAAATTTAGGATAAACCATTAAAACAAATATTCTCATTTTTGTTAATTCTTGTTAAATCAAATCAGGGAATAACTAATTAGTCAGTGAGAATCTATTCTTGAAATTATCTCTCCATTGTGATAAAAGGTATTATAACGTAATGGCCAAGGGATTTCGGTTCATGCCTTTGAGTTTAGTTAGGCTGAGAACCTTTCGGCTCAGCACATGGGTTAGTTAGGTGCAAACCTTGATGTAGGTGGTAACGCGCGCGCGGGGGCGGACGTGCCACTCAGAGATGTCACAATAGCCCGAGATGACGGAATGGGGTGACAGGGTGCGGGTGACGTAACGCACCGGAAGCGCGTGGAGGTCTGTGGGAGATTTGAAGAAAGTTAGGGAGTTGAGACTAGACACTGGATGAAGAGGGTCGAATTTTGGGGCTCGCTGAGGCGAGACGAATTTGCGCGCCGTGGGTGCCGCACGAGATAGGGGCCAAATGAATAAGACGGCATAGTGAGATTGCGTCTCTCCTTATGTCGAAGTCTTTAACTCAAAGTTGATAAAAAGGTTTCGTACCTGAACAAGAAGTCGTTACGTATTTTCAAATTTCGAGATTTCTATGTTCTTTATATGTTCTAAGTTTTCTATATGTGGTCATGAATATTCGATGTCCATTTCACCTATTTCGCACATGGCTGTATCTAGCGTTAATTGTTAATATGGTAGAGTATCACTTATTTTTGGAAGTTACTAAAATCCATTTTTAGAGGTAACATCTTCTGTCTTAGCAAGGGAGAACAAATGTAATCGTAAAATTTGAAATTTGCCAAAAATGTTCTTTACAATTATGCCACCTCTTCGAAAATCTCAGCCTAGTGAGACATTGGAAGTTGGGTTCGGTTGAGTTTTACGGCATATCAACTTTTGTTGGTTATTCAATGCCAAATCCTGTTCACATACACACACACACACACACACACACACACACACACACACACACACACACATGATTTGTAAGTGAATAGCTTTTAGGAAAAATTATCTTTAAGTAAGCCAGAGCTCATTTGTTTGCACACAGTTAAATGGTTTCAAGTTTTGCAATCTAACACTAATAGTTCTACTTGCACACAAATGGTTTTATGTATTGCTATTTAACACAACTAATTCTACTCTACATTATTCATTTGTTTAAATACAGTTGAATGGTTTCAAGTATTGCTATCTAATACCAATAATTCTGTTTAATATGAATCATTTGTTTGCACCCAGTTAAGTGGTTTCAAGTATAGTAAATGATTAGATATTTATATTTAACACATAGACGGGACCTTAACAGGTACTACCACTTTGGGTCAGGGTGGACCTGGGAGTAATGGCAATGAAGGGGTACTCCACATTTCCTGAAGCTTCAGGACTGAAGTGTCACGATCAGATGATTTATTACCATATCCAGGACACTTATTGGGGGGGGGGCTCTTACTCTTCTTCAGAGCTGCAGTTGACATATTCAACAGCCTTAGACAACTGGGCTGTCATTGGAAATGTATGAAATACTGGGGTTGTGAAGGTGATAGACCACACTGAGCAGTAAAATTCTGAGCTCGCCTGATAATCTCAGAGTGCTACTTACTGAATTTGCCTCTATGGCTTAGAGTATAGCATCAGAATCCACAGTTTTTGGCTTACCTAACCTTGCCTGATTGTTGAGATTCTTTGCAACCAGAGCAAAATTTATTGAACCATCTGGTTAATGTCATCAACTGTGGTTCACCTTTGACACAACAAATATTTTTGATTACTTCCATGGCATTATGAGACTTGTAATGTATGAGTTCATGAATTAAACTATATTGCACATTCATCTGTGCTGCTTTCAAATCACTCATGAAGTGAAGCAATGTATAAAATGTCAGCACACTATCTACCACAATACTATCAACCACAACATGAACTACTTTGGTCATGTGATATACATGGTGCAAACTAGCGTGTACTACCAAAATATGGCAAAACTTTTGACTCATCCTAGTATTATCATGACCTTTATCAAAGAGCCACAAGTATTTCTTCTTAGTTCTGACATCAGCTGGAATTTGATTGACTTTTACTTTTCCATTTTTTCATATTCATATATTGATCTTGTTGAATGTATAGTCTGAGTATCAATATTTTATATCCTAAGAGTCAAAGACTAACATTGTTTACTCAAAAGAGCTTTAAGCTTTTGCCAATATCAAAGAAAGACTTATAAAAGTGGTCAAGTAGGTAACATATTAATCAGACATATGTAAGGCAAAAAACAAAACAAAACAAAAACAGTATAACCAGAAAAAATTGAATATCAGTTTAGGTACAAATAAAACATTGGACTATTCTTTTGATAGAAGTGCCAATGAAATTGGTATTCTCTCAACATGAAGATTTCTATTTTTCACTTATTTTTTAAAAAGAAATAATTAGGATTAGATTAAATGTGTACAAAAAGCAATTGTTAAACTCAGTGAGAAGAAATAAGTAAAGGGAAATCAGCTTTTACCTATCAGCAATGATGATATGCACAGCAAAATTCCCAGAATCACCACAATAATTTGAAAGTTACTGAAATTTAAAAAAATAATAATTGATTAAATATATATTTCATTTGGTACCATCAAATATTTTATTAGCTTCACAACAGTATTATGGAGCAATATCTCACCTACTGCGCTATGTACATATTTTGCATTTTGTAAAATATCATCCTCCCATCACCTTGTCGTGTCATCAGCACAGATATCCCTGACCCTCTCTCACCACCCCTCCCTATCCTTCATCGCTTCCGGCAGGTCCCCGGGACCACACCCCATATCCTCACCGAGCTGCTGTATGTAGGTTCGAGCTGGCTGCCCTGCTTTTGCTCGGCCATGTGAAGGGGTCAACGAGAGTACATCACTTATGAGCTCGTCCCTACTTTTGTAGCTGTGTCCTGCATATCTGGTTCGTCTAACTTGGATAGTTTTCGTGATGGGTAGTAGGTGGCTATACAGCTGCTGCTTTGTGGGGTGTTGCCTTCAGGACTTGTTCAGTATTGCTCGCAGCATTCTTGTGTAGTTACCGTCAAGCTTTTTCTCCAGTTATTTAGTTCGCGTCCGTGTAGTGCATCCATATAGCAGTATCAACACAATCACTGCTTGGAAGAAACTGCGTTTCATTTTATCAGTCAGGTCTGACTTCCATATGACCGATAGCCTATTGATAGCTGTCCATGGCTTTGTTAGTCGGGTGTCGATGTCTGTCTCGGTCGATGAGACACTGCTTCCTAGGTAGGTGAATTTGTCTACTAGTTTCAGAGAGCTACTGTTTAGTATGGAAAAGTTGCCTGTTTGATCAAAGCACATATATTCCGTTTTGTGTGAATTGGCATGGTGGCCAATGACAGTGGCAGCTGATTCCAGACTATGCTGTAGGGTTTTGGTTTGGGCGGGTGCATTGGCCAGAATCGCTATGTCATCGGCATAGTCGGCGTCGGTAATTTTTTTTTGCGGGGGTACCTTCTGCTTCTTTTCTTTGTCAGCTCGAAATTGTTTTCTTTGATTTTATCGATCGATTTTCTAAGCACATAGTCTAGACAGATGATAAAGAGGTATGGGGCAAGTGTGTCTCCTTGCAGTACTTCAGCTACAATGTCGAAGTAGTCTGTGTCTCCATCCAGAGAACGTACTTTCACTTTGGTGTTTATACAGAATCATTATGGCTGCGACGGTTTCTTTTGGTAGGCCATATGCGAGTAAAATTTGCTCCAAATTCCTCTGTGCCTTCAAGAATTCTGCGGATAGTCAATATTTGTGAGGTCGTGGATCTATTTCTCTGGAAGCCATTTTGGATTCTTCCTAAGTATGTTGTCAATGTTGGGTTCTATGCAGTTGCGTTGTAGGGCATTGTATATTTTGGGTGCTATGGATGTAAATGTTATCCCTCTGTTGTTCTTGGTTAATCCGAGGTCGCCCTTTTTAGGGAAAGGGAGGATGCATCCTTTCATCATCTGTCTATCGGATTTTGATTATAAACAGCATTACAGTGTCGGAGCAGTATGTTATCGAATTGTCTGGTCTTCCATACTTCTGGGGGAATTTCATCAAGCCCTGCAGCTTTACTATTTTTAATTTTTCTAAGTACTGAGTTGAGTTCTTCTTGAGTAAACGGTCCTAGTTTGATGTCTAATTGCTTACTAATAATTCTCGTGATTGGTTCATGTGTAACTTTCGGTGGGTTTCCAAGTAGATTCTGGAAATGCTGTTTCCACAGTTTTATTCGTTTTTGTTGGTTTGTAGCTTTCAGTTTAGCTTTGGCAGTGCTATTCCTTCTGCTCACTTCGTTTATAGTTTGCGAGGCTATCCTAGATTGCCTATCTTCCACTGAGTCTCTAATCTTATCTATCTGATTTTGTATGTATTCTGTCGGTTCTTCGAGGTATATGCTTGCTAATTCATTTTGTGCCTTTTTTAGTTTCAGGGCATTTGTGTTCGTTGGGTTCTTCCTATTGCATTTGGAAGCCGTTTTCATGTCAGCATGTTTTTCTCTGCCCGCTAATGTCTCCCATGAGACTCTAGATTTAGTTCTATGTTTTGTTGGTATGTATTTCGCTGCTGCTTCTAGGTGAGCATTGACGAAATTCTCGTATTCGTCATTTGGAGCACGTGTTTCTGTCTTTTCCTGTAGTGCATCGAATTTGTTTCTTAATGCTATACATTTTACCTCTAATATCCTTGTTATTAAGAAGGGCCCAGTCATAGTGTATGGTGGTCATTGTTCGGGTGGCATTCTTTCGTAGGCTCAATTGTATTTTTCCCGTGACAATTCGGTGTTTGGAGGACACACCAACGATGAGGAGTAAGCCTCGCAATTCACTGTGCTATTTTTCCATTTCTTGTTTATAAAGACGTAGTCTATCTGTGATTTAGTATTATTTGCGTATGTGTAGGACCATAATTTTCCCTCCCTTTTTTGAAAGTTAGTATTGAGGCATGTTAATCTATTTTCCAACGTGAAATCTGTTAGATGTTATCCATTCCTGTTTGACGAGTTGTGTAGGTTGTATTTGTGGTTTCCGTTTTTCCCGACTTGGGCATTCATGTCTCCGCCAATGACGAGAACGTTGTGTTTCGGGATGCTACGCTCAAGAGAGAATAGCTCATCGTTGAAGGCGATGAGTTCAGTTTCTTTACTAACATTGGTAGTGCTGTAGCAGGAGATGATTGTTGTTCTGGGGTTGCCATTAATAGTAGCTACCATCATCCTTGGGTGTATTTTCTCTATGCTATTTAGTGGTTTTAGGGCTTGTGGTCCTATAAGAATACCTACTCCGTCTATCGTGGCATTGATAGAGTTTTTCCATACTGATGCAGTGGCTTGCATCCATCCATTGCCAGTATCATGATATTTAATATCCTCGCTATGTGTGTATCTGTGTTCTTGAATGCATATTATGTCTATTTTATGAATTATGGCAGATTCAGTAAGCTCCGGTAATTGTCCTATTCTATTTAAGGGTCTAACGTTAAATGTTGCTATTTGTATTGTGTTTGCATTTTAGTAATTTTTGTTGTTTGAGCTCTGTAGATGATTTTTTGAACACTGAGGCCAGGACTCCAACCTCAGCTGGATGCACCCCTTTTTTTTTATCCGCGCGAAGAGCGATGCAGTTTGGACATGTGGGTCATGGTTATCTTTCAGTGGCTGTTTTTATTCTCATGTATAGAAGCCACCCTTATAGATGAGCCGCAGTAGTTCCCCGATCGAACTAATCGATCTTATCCGAAGAACCGTAGGGTTCATACGCCCAGGGCCATGTTAGGCATTGCTTTGAGCTGTCAGAGGGTTTATCCGCTTGCCTTTACGTCCACTACGCTGCTTCCCATGGATTCCGTATTAGGGAGGGGAAAAGGTTAGAGGCGTTTAGAGAGGGGTCTGATTTTTATTTTATTTTATTTTATTATTAAGTTTTAACATAAAGTCCACGTCTATTTTTTTTAATTCATTAAAGTAATTTTTAAAAATGTTTCTTAGCGTCCTTATGGCATTCTATTTTACGTTTGCTTACGTTCTTGGGTTCTAATTGTGTTGTTTTTTTTTTGACCACGTTCAATATTAATTTGGATTTACGATAAAATTTCCTTTACATTTAAGACACAGATAGTGTATAGCCGTGATTTTACAAAGAAAAGAAAATACAATTTTTAAATAAAATCATTCATGTATTAAAATGATAGAAGAGTTAAAGACAACATAATACTGAACAGCTTTTGACTTGTCTTGCAGTGGAACATGGGTCTTCTTTATTTTTTTTAAGTCAATAAATCTTAGTCTACTGCAAAATTATAATTAGTTAATTTAAGTAGTCCCAAAATCCACAGGGCTGTTGTTCAATATTGCTCGCATCCTGGAGGCAACACTCCACAAAGCAGCAGCTGTACGGCCACTTACCACCCATCACGAAAAATATCAAAATTAGACGAACCAGACATGCAGAACACTGGTGGCGAAGTAAGGACGAGCTCATAAATGATGTACTCCTGTGGACCCCTTCACATGGACGAGCAAAAGCAGGACGACCAGTCCGAACTTAGATACAGCAGTTCTGTGCTGATACGGAATGTAACCCTGAAGACCTGCCAGAAGCAATGGACGATAGGGAGGGGTGGCGGGAGAGGGTCAGGGATATCCGTACTGATGGCGCGACATCATGATGATGATGAAAATCCACAATTCACTCAGTCATTATAAACATCTTTTCAAACAAACTTCACTGTTTTTAACATATTTTCATGGACAAAGAATTTTAGATAAACTGATTTACTTATGAAAATATCGGCAAGCATGAAGTTGTAGAAGGTAAAAACATGTTGAATATATATATATATATATATAGTAGTTAATAGATCTTTGGTGAATAGTGCTTTCTCAAGGACCATTTTTGATTGGATTTAGATCTGGATTGTTTGCTGACCATATCATTTATTTTATAAGTCTTTCCTGATGTAAAAGTTTTAATCCCTTTTGCTCTCTGGCAAGATGCATTATTGCTTTGTAAAATGACTTCATCATCACCAAACCTATCTATTTATGGAATAAAAAAATTATTCAGGATTTCAATATACACATGTGCATTGATTGTGGAGGTAATGTAGCCATCTCCCCATTTCTGTATTAAATGACATGTTACCCTATATCATGAATGACTTGAAAAATTTACTTGTTTTCTTCAGGCAGTTATCTTTGTTTGAACGGTACCAGACAAAAGTTCCAGTATCACTACCTTGACCAATGCAGATTCTTGATTCATTACTGAATATCACTTTCATACAATTGTCCACACAACATGATTGTTTAACTTTAACCTCGTTTTTTCTGGTTGTATATTAGTGATGATTTTTGTTTGGCTTTTCTCTATGTAAATCCCATTTCGTTCACCCAATTTTTTATGGTTCTGTCACAAAATTGTCTCCTCTTTTCTTTTTCATTTGTTTTGTTGTACATTTTCTGTTTTCAAATCATATTGCTTTGAGTTTTCTATCCTGATGTTTTGATGTTTTTTTGTTGTCAATAAGAATGTTTTCCTTTATTAACCACTCTATTTCTTTTATATTTGCCTTAAATTTTGGACACAACTGACTAGAAACAACCAATGTCTTTTGCTTTCTGGAATGAGTTTTACAATTATTTCCATTGTTTTGATAGACAATTCTCTTGGTGGATCCATGTTTCCTTTGAATTAGGTATTTCCAATTGCTTGTTGTAGTCTGCAAGAAGTGTCAGTTAACTGTAGACTAATTTGTATATGTAGTCTCCCGCTGGTATTTGATTTAGGAATACAAATTATAAGTTCTGTCTGTAATTTTTCTTCGACAGTGAATTATTCCATGATATTTTGTTCTTAATGGCTTGGAAAAAATTATGCCATTAATTTAATTAATTTAATCTTGTTTGTTTAAGGAATATTTCATGAAGCCAGAATGTTCAGTTGTTAAAGAAAAGATGTTTTGCGTCTTATTTGTTATTAGTTTATTTACTGCTAAATAACGAAACCTAAGTAAACATCCTTCAAGTGTGCTTATTCCATGAATTTTGCTAAGGGTAGTATATGCATTATTGCCTATAAATGAATGCACCTCTAATATTTTTTTACAAAAGTTAATTTTCTTCTAAACTAAAGATACCAGAATTTTATCATTTCTAAGTAAGTAAAGCTGGCGAGCGTAGTCGAGGACGACCAGAAGGCTCCCTTTTCAAGAGCTACTACACCGAGGTGTAGGGGAAGACGCTACTCCTTCTCCCTGGATTGCTCCACTTTACCCTTGATACGTACCTTATATTGCTGAGTGTTAAGCAAGGAGGTATCAAGCGCCATTTTTAAAGTCTTTGGTATGACGTGACCTGGGATTGAACCCAGGTTTCCCGGACCATTGGCGAACACTCTATCCACTAGGCCAATGCGAGCAGAAAATAATGAATATGTGGCAGTCCAAAATATGAATATGTAGCAGTCCAAAAACAACACCTTTGTATATATTTATGTAATTTTATTTTCGTTTGCAGATTTTCAATTTTGTAGAGTTTGGTAATAAATTATACCTAATAACATTCCACAAGAGACATAAAATCCTGGTATCTTTAGCTAAGGAGAAAGTTAACTTTTTATGAAATTTGGTTGGGATTTCATTTATGGGTAATACAGCATATATATATATATATATATATATGTGTGTGTGTGTGTGTGTGTGTGTGTGTGTGTGTGTGTGTGTGTGTGTGTGTGTGTGTGCATCTATTGTTTTACATTAACTTATTCAAAATAAATTTTTTTTTGCAAAAATTCGAATTCAAGAAGATTTAGAAACAATGCTCCATGGTAATATTAGACATTTCATTATCTATAAAGCCAAATACATTCATATAGTTATTCTAAAAGAATAAAAATATGTTTGTTTTTGAGTTTCTTCCATGATAGAGTTACATACCAAACATTTTACCATATTCTAGTATTTTAGATTATTTACCAAAGGAATTAATCACAGATTCTTAATCTCATCTAAAACCAGAAAAAGAATGAAATCTTATATTCCAAAAAATGAAGAGTTAAATTTTTCTTACTATTTTAAATTCTGATAAATATTGAATGAAAAATGATTAATACAATATATTCTATTGCAATGGAGATATTTCTTTTTTGAACACATACATGGAATAAATTGTCAATCTTACAGAATTATCATATATTCTCTTTTGATTTAACTCTATGGACTTAAACCCTTTTTTTCAACATCAACAAAAAATCATATTGTCTTTACTTTCATTTGTTATTTTTCTTACTATTTAACAGAAAAATTATCTCTGCGTTCAAGAATTCTATGAATTGAGATTCACATTTCTGAGTCAGAATAAAGTATTTCTTACCAATTGAATAGACTGTTCTTGGTTTTACTGGGCTCTGATTTTAAGTCTTGATCAAATATGGATTGTAGTTTAGACTCGTATTGTGGTTCAAATGTGGATTGTAATTCAAGCATGTATTGTGGTTCAGATATCTCAGTCATATCCCTCCTTGAACTCTGCACAACTAAAAGTAGAAGTTAAGCATTCAGTGATAATAGAATTTATGACATAAACACATTTGTGATTTAAATTCATTACAATTGTGGAACTAAAGCAATTGTGTTTTCAATAACATTGACTTGAATTTGAAAGTTATCTTTTTTGTCTCCTCAACTACTACTACTACAACTAACAACAACAACAACATGATGATGATGATGATGATAATAACATAAAAATTTGTGGTTATTAGTAAAGGCTGAAATAAGACTAGCCTAAGAGCAAATGAAGAAGACATTTTTGAGTGGGGGATGCCACATTTGCCAAGAAAGCTTAGATCTTAACTTGAACTGTTGGCAATAGATAAGAGTTCTTTAGTACAACTCGATTAGAAAAAGCAATGGTATTTTAGATAATATAATTTTCCATTTTCATGTTCTGCTATGGGACAAAAGTAACTGTATAAATGTTGTCAGAGTTTGCAGCCACAAACACAACAGTTTCTAGTTGATCCCGAAGAGTTTATCAAACCAGCAATACATCTGCTCTGTATTGTAGGTTACTCTTTCTTTCTACATACACACACATGCACATGCATACAATTATCTAATGTATAAAATTGACCAGTAGAATAATAAAAGAGACAAACATTCATAAAATTTTTTACTGAGAGATCCCCCATTATATTGCATGTAAAGAATATCATGTAAGTTTATTTGATTAGTGTTCATGATAGATTCAAGTAAATTATGGTCAGTTTAGATTTGAAGATATTTTGCTCAAAATATACAGATAAAAGATAATTTTGTACCTATCTAACAAATCTTTTTTATCACTTGTCACTTTTTTATTACTTGTCACTTTTTTATCACTGATTTGAAACACTTCCCTGGAGTAAATATACTCCAGGGAAGTGTTTCAAATCAGTGTTTCCATTCAGATTGACTGATGCTTAATCCATATCCACAACAAAAGTAAAAACCAAATTTGTACACTAAACCAGGTTATATCATATTACAGTTGAGGAATCTGTAGTATTTATAAAAACAACAAAGTACATTTTTTTCATATATTTTATTTTACTTACTTTCAGTTCTTTGATTCTTGTCATCAGAATCTTCAGAATCTTTTTGTTGCTCTTGGCATATGGCTGCTGTTTGGGAATTACCAAATTCTTTGTATTTCAATTGTAGCAAATCACAACTAGACAGAGAAAGAACAAAATATTAAAATATCATCTATCAGATACCAGTCTTATTTCATTACAGCTCATTTATACTGATTTGTTCCTAGTTTACAGCTGAACAATGAAAAACCAGGTAAAAGATTTTTATACTTTTTGAAATATTACTATCTAGGATAGCATGGGAGACAGTAAATGTTGTGAGTAGAAGGAAGAGTATTGCAAGAGCTAAACTTAAAGCTGCCAGCTAAGAAGAACGAATACACCCGTGAAAACAACATTTTGAGAATTTACTTGGAAAACCTCCAAAATTTATGGATGAACCTATCACAAAAAATTATTAGTAATCAACTAGACATCAAATTAGGACAGTTTTTGCGAGAAGAACTCGACTTACTACGAAGAAAAAGGAAAAATAGTAAAGCTGTAGGGCTTGATGAAATACCCCTAGAAGAATGGAAGACAAGGAAATTCGATGACATACTGCTCTAATACTGCAATGCTGTAGATAACCAGAACACAATAGACAGATGGACAAAGGGATGCATTTTCCCTTTCACCCAGAAGGGTAACCTCAGAATAACTAAGAACTACAGAGGTATAACCCTTACATCCATAGCGGCCAAGATCTACAACGCTCTGCTAAACAACCTAAAATAGAGAAAATACTTAGGAAGAACCAAAATGGTTTTTGAAGAAATCAATCCACAACATCATAAATTTTGACTATCCATTAAATTCTAAAAGGTGTTCATGCAAAAACTTCGAGGTAACGCTATTATTTGTAGACTTCTCCAAGGCATTTGACTCCATACACATAGGGAAGATGGAGCAAATATTTCTTGCCCATGGTCTCTCCAAAGAAATTGTCGCAGCCATAATGATGCTATATAAAAACACAAACGTAAAAGTTTGCTCACCGGATGGAAACACAGACTACTTCGACATTGTAGCAGGTGTGCTGCAAGGAGATACATTAGCCCCATACCGGTTTATTATCTGCCTAGACTACATGCTTCGAACACCTATAGATTTAATGAAAGAAAATGGCTTCATGCTGACAAAGAAAAGAAGCAGAAGGTACTCCGCACTAACTATTACAAATGCGGACTATGCTGATGACATAGCGCTTCTGGCAAGTACACCCGTCCAAGCTGAATCCCAGCTACATAGTCTAGAATCAACAGGAAAGTCTTGAGTACATTCAGTTTATGCACACTGATCAAATTCCTTGAATTTGGTTGCATCATCTCATACATTAAGAAACTAATAAAAAAGAAGAAAGAATTCTAAGTTATATAATGAATATCTAAAATCATTTGTTTGCATCCTCATAACAATTTTTATTGTAATCATTAATTTATTTTTACCAATGTTAAACAACTATGAAACTATATCTTAAGTTGAGAATAACTATATCTTGTTTTGAGAATAAAAATTTGTAGAGACTTTTCATTAGTGTTACAAATTAAAATTTTGTCATACGAGGTAAGATCAAAAAGTATTGATTAAATCAAAGAAATCTTTTCCAAGCAAAATGACCTCTAAGTTCAACTCGAATAATAAATTACCTGTTTAGATACTATGTTTACATTAGGTTTAATTCGATATGTCATGTTTTTAAATGAAAAAGAAAATAAATTATTTGTAAATATTTTGTTGTACATACTTAATTTGTTTTTTGCAGAATCCATAACCTTCCCAGTCCTTATAATATCCATAGTCGCATAATTTACATTCTCCTAAAGAAAAAATAAATGATGTATATTCTTTGAAAGAAGTATATACAAGATATATTTATATAAGCATTTAAGTGATATATTAAATACATCTATATATGCACATAGGAACATAAATTGTGTGTCATAACATTTTATCAAAATAGTCTTTCTTTAATAGGGGGTGTCCTCGTAGTGTAATGGTTAAAGCGATGGACTGCGGAATCGTAGTTCGCGAATTCGTACTCCAGTCGCGCTATTACGTTCACTTTCGGGCAAATACCCTTGGGAAAGGTATAAACCCCCTTATCCTCCCAGCAATGGATTAAATAGTACCACAACTGTTCTTCTAGGAGAATGGCTTTGGCATTAAATAACCTACGAAGGTTGATATGCCATTAAACAAAGGAACCAAACCATCTTTCTTTAATCAGCTGCTCCAGGCAAAATATATAAGTGTATAATTCCTAATATACAATGTATCAGGTATCTTAACTTTTGTATAAAAATACACAAATAGGATCAACAATCGAGGGGATTATTTTGAAGGGAAAAAGCATCATTTAGTCATAGTTCAAGCAACATTTATACTTAAAAAAACTGTTTTCTTTTTGGACACAGTTTTTTTTTATATATTTAACTAACCCCTCGGCTACAGATAGAATGTGTGTAACATATTGACCTTCGATCCAGCCATCAATCAAGAAGCAGGTGCATCCAGTCGAAGATATCAAGATATAACCTTGACCATGAACGGGTTGAATTCGGTGCAATTCCGACGCCCACTGGAAACAGGTGTATGTCAAACAATTATATAACCCAGTGCCACAGATAGTTGAAGTCAGTTAGTTGGAGTTCGAGTTGCAGTTCGAGGCAGTGAGAACCAGCTCCCAGCAGAGGGCTTGGGTCCTCAGGACTCCCGGTTGAGCCGCCCAGCAGAATGAGAAAAGAAGTGCTGCTATAGTCAGAGGAACTGGGGGTCAATATGTTGCAGTCTGTTCAGTCTCCAACTCACCTCTCATGCACAACCCTTTTGCAACTCTTTCGAATAAAGTGTGAGAGGTATATATTTTTTAAAGAAGTGTGTTCGTTTGTCATTATTGTTGATTATGTTTCCGCATAGATAGGTATACGTATAGTTGTATCATGGCTATACAGCATATTCATATTTGGTGCCGTGACCAGGATCTGGGACCAGAGTATGGTCCTTTCAGGGTTTTGAGATTCTTCAAGGAATTACAGAGGGGCCTGTTGTGTTTCGGAGGATGAAAGATGCATCTGTATTTTACTTTGATGCACACATGTCAAGATAGCCAACCGTGCAAAGATAGTAAGAAATAAATTTAGATGATAATTAGCCTGGGCAAGTGTTACATAGGGAGAAGGTTGCCTTCTAATTAAGATTTTGTTTTTTTGATGTGGTTCAAGGAATTTCTTTTTGTATTTTTTTTCTGCTATTGTTGTCCTGGAGCAGTATTTGTAAAATGTGTGTGAGGGGAATGGAGACGAACGTGAAGAAAAATTTCACATGTGGAATTTTGAAAAACAATTATGGGATGATTATAACATATTGACCTTCGACCCAGCCGTCAATCAAGAAGCAGATTCATCTGGTCAAAGATATCAAGATATAACCTTGACCGTGGACGGGTTAAATTCGGTGCAATTGCGACGCCCACGAGAAGTAGGTGTACGTCAAACAATTATATAACCCGGTGCCACAGTTTGTTAGTTAGAGTTCGAGTTGCAGTTCGAGGCAGTGAGAACCAGCTCCCAGCAGAGGACTTGGGCCCTCAGGACTCCCGGTTGAGCCGCCCAGCAGAATGAGAAAAGAAGTGCTCCTCTAGTCAGAGGAACTGGGGGTCAATATGTTGCAGTCTGTTCAGTCTCCAACTCACCTCTCACTCACAACCCTTTCGCAACCCTTTCGAATAAAGTGTGAGAGGTATATTTTTCTAAAGAAGTATGTTCGTTTGTCATTATTGTTGATTATGTTTCCGCATATATATGTATATAGTTGTATCACGGCTATTCAACATGTGGCTCTAAGTCAATTTTTAAGTGGAGGTTTGAATTTAAAGTTTTTCTTCTCCTAGTATGGTTGCCATACCATAGCTAAAAACTCAGTCTGCTCTACTATTTAATCAGAGCAAGAGAGAGAAGAGATGGCTTCGTGTTTTTCTCAAGGGCATTAGCTCAAAGTGAAATGCAAACAGCCTCAGTCAGGTCTTAACCTCATTTTTATATACCCACCTACATGTAAATAAACATATATAAATATACAATACTACTTCTTTGAATATTTATTTACTAATAGTCTCATTCTAGTACATATATGTGCTATTAAATCAAACGTATTCTTGAATGGATCCATTATAATAACAGCAAGTATGTATATTTTTTACATTTGTATATGTATGGCTAAATGGGACAAAGAAAAATCAGGGTTCTTCTTTTAGTTATTTTATTATAAATCGAAAAGAAAGATAGTTTTGTTTAACCCCATACAATCACGTATCTACATAAATATTTACTTATGTAAGTATTTATGTACATAGATACAAGCACAAATAGTAACCAACAAAATGTGTGTGCAAATGCTTCCAGCGTTTATAATTTTGAAAAACATTTTTTTCAGTCTCTAGTTTTCAAAAAAGAACACTGGAAATTTATGCAGATATCTAATATAATGATTAGGATATGAGACAGTAAGATTAATCTTTTTAAGCAAGTATAATAATAATGACAAGTAAGGTTTACTTTGATAGCAAATGAGTTAAAAATGTTTGCTTATTTGGTCCGATTATTTAATGATCAATCAAAGATACAAACCTATTGATAGATTATTGTTTTAGGTTTAATGAAAATCATTCCTTTTGGTTTCAGGTCGAATGATTGTTTGTTTTTATTGTCTTTGAAAGTATTTACATTTTTTTCTTTTTTTTTTTTTTGTTTTGTTTATTTCCTTTGTTGTCAACTTCCTTGGTCTATTCCTCACTACTGCTTGGTGTCATGGAGTTTCTCTGATGAGACGTAACCAAAACAGCGTCCCTTTTTAGAAATCACAATGTATGTTCTACTTAAAGCTACATTTGCCTAATGACGACCGGGCTATTGGCCTTATGAGTAGAGTGTTCAGCAATGGTCCAGGAAACTGGGGTTCAATCCCACATCAAGTCAAACCAAAGACTCAAAAATGGTACTTGATGCCACCTTGCTTAACACTCAGCATTACAAGGTAAGGATCAAGGTAAAGTGGAGCAATCCAGGGAATTGAGTAGCGCCCTCCCCTACACCTCGGTGTTGTAGCTTTTGAAAAGGGAACCTTCGGTCACATTTTAAGATCGCCAACTTCACTTTTTATGGCTTTAACATTCTTGAATTTAACATTTTCTGATTGTTGGAATAATTTGATGTGAGGAATTAAATATTAAAGATAAATAGGAAATTAAAAGTAAATCAAATGCTTTAATTTATAAATGAAGTATATATTGCTAAAATAAAAAGATTTTCTCGGCTCTATATGAAATAATCAATTTTTTAAAACTTTGTTTTAAAAAGCATCGATTCTCTATTGTTTTTTTATCATTGTTGATCACATTACATTCACTGTAGAAAAAGTATTTTAATATAAGTTATAGAATATTGTAATATAAATAAAATTCACTTTCAACTTCAAAATAAAGATTATTCCAATAGACATGCCACTAGAAAATGAGGATTTATATTCATATTTTGAAATTGATGCCCATAATCTTCAGAATATTTTTAAAAAAGTGCTGTGTATATTAGTTATGTTTGTTATTATATTTGTTGTCTTTGTAATTTTTTAAAGAACTATATTCATTGCATAACCAAAATTGAAGATAAGAATATTAATTCCAACTCAATACGAGTAACTCACCTAAGAAGGAGTTTTAAAGTGCAACAATTATTTCCAAAATATTACAAGTTACTCAACTAAGAAGGAGTTTTAAAAAACAACCATTTATTCCAACTCATTACAGAAAAATCTCCTAAGAAGGAGTTTTAAAGAGTAACCATGAATTGTTTTCACAAAATATTTGCAAATGAAAGATAGATAAAAAAAAAAGATAATCGTCTTTGGAATAATAATGATCGAAATTACTATGTTTTATTTTTTAAAGTTTATCATTTTACATAACTTACCATTAATCTTCAACTCTTTTCCTTTTGGACATCGTTCTCCAAAATTATTGCAGAGATTAGGATTTTCACCATAATAACCTTCTATCAGTTTACATACACAGTTGTTCTTCTTGTCACGGATTCTGTCTGTAATCAAGAAGAAGAAGAAATACTGTCTGAGGAAAGCAGAAAATAAAGTTATAGAAAGGATTATGATTATCAAATAATTCTAAAATCTCTGCTAAAAGAAAAGGTTTTACTTGTGTAATTTTATGCATTTTTTAAAGAAATGTGACTCCAGTATAAAGCAAGTGGAAGCAAGTGAAAGAAATAAAGACAATTTAGATAAAAATATGTATCTTTCGTAAACAAATAGAAAACTTTGAAACCTTTTTATTTCTCATGATATATTTATTTCCTTTAAGCTAAATATCAAAGTTTCCAGTAAAAAAATTCAATACCTAAGATGTTCCAATAAATTGAAAAATGTGACAAGTACCAAGTTTTGGCAGAAAATTTCAGTTCTTTACAGTGTAGCGTTACGGTACCACTTAAGAGTTTATAACTATTAGCTTAACCGTATAACTTGACCGTCAAAAAGAAGTCGAATACAAAACGCTTCTGTTTGTTTTGTAGATACGAAATTTATTTTTTGTCGGAATCTGTCTGGCTGTCAGCTCAAAATAGAGATAGAGAGAAAGAAGTTAGTGTCAGCAAGAGAGAGAGACAGGTAGAGTATAAGCGAGAGACGAAAAAGAGAAACAGACAACTTTGTTATTTTTCTGCTCACCGGCTGTTTTGTGCATGCGTGATTGTTCCATGACCATTGCCTTCGTCGCCTCCCCTTCGTATCTCCCTCTGTCGCTTAGAATCCGTCCTTATATATATATATATATATCCCTAAAAATTATTAATTACGTAGTCAATCTTCCAAAATTGACACGTAACTGGAAGTCACAAATATCAGCTGATTCTAAACAATTGTTTATCTTTGAATATTTTCCATTCCATTTATTTTCCTAAGATTTTTAATTCACAAACAAACGTTTATTACTGTATGTCTTTCATTCCTAAGTATTAACATATAAAATGTCGAAAAGAAATTTTGCAATTCAAAGTTTATATTAACAAAAGAATTAAAAACTAAAATTGTTAATTGAAACCCTTAATTATCTTACAACAGCACAATCAGAAAACTGAATTTTGAATTTTAGCTGAATTTTGTTAGACATACTTTATTCACTGAAAAGTACTTGGGCATTTTCATTTAATATTTTGGCTGCAAATGTGTAATTTTTATTCAGTTGTTCCAATTTTGTTTTTCTTTACCAATAAGAGAAAAGCATCATCAAAAAACCAAAAAGATTTTTTTAGATCAATAAGTTTTATTTAAAAAACGAATTGAAAAAATATAATAGATTTTGGGGGGGATGAAGCCCCAGAAGACCAATAAATAAGCTAAAAATAATCTTAATTATTTCATAATAATAATTTTCTGTTTACACTTCTTTTTTCTATACTTCACCTTAAAACTTCAAGTTATATCAGCGTATGGTTGCAAGGAAAGAACAAAAACACGGTTGCAAAAGCAAAGAACTCGAATGCGCGTAAAAATTTTAACAGCTGTATTAAAAAGTAGAAAAATGTCCTATGCTTAGTAGTGGTAGGATTGTTAGACTTACGCGCACGCGGTCAATCATGGAGAGAAGAGAGGGGTGTTTGACGATTTACGAATTAGTCGCTTCCTTCTCTTTTGGACAAATTTCATCGATATTTCGCTATGCGCTGATTCTATGTGCAGAAGCCCCTTTTTCCATTTTGAAGAAAGTCTCAGCACTGATAACATCCGGTGAATGGTCTCGTGAACGCTAGTTGGAATCATTATTTTGTGTGTACGATAAATTAGAGAAGATCTCTTTCGGTCATATAACAAATCTAAATATGTTATCAAATAAAGAATATTTTCACTAATCAAGAAATATAAATTTTAAAGTAAGTTGTTTTTTATTTTGAAACTGTGTTTCGTTCTTTCCTTGCAACCATACGCTGATATAACAGATTTAATTTGTGATAGGAGAAAAGTATGCAAAAGTCTAATACAAACTTAAGGTCCCTTCATCTTTTTAAGCAGAACCAATATCGATATAGAATTATTTCCCAAATAATCTAAAAGAAAATTATATTTGCAATTAAATCATAGTATTAAAAGCTCTCAAAACATTCAAAAAATTTATTTTTTAATTTAATTTCACATCTGGAGTACTATTTTCTTCCAACAGTTCCAATTTAATTTTTTTCTTTATTTCATGCACACCTTCAGACTTTTGTTTTTTAATGAAATACAGAAAGTATATGCCACATCATATACCCCTACCGATTAAATAGTGGAAAACATTTGCGGAGTAAAGTTATGACCTGGAAAAATCAATAAGTTTTTTGACAAAACAACTGATGCATAATAAAATTCATTTATTAATAAATAAATACTGAAAATTAATCAAAATCGAATTATTCCCTGATTTTTGGTGATTTTTTTTTCAATCAAAGGAAGTGACTTGTTACAAAAGTAAAGGTCCATGGTGGCCATGTTTTTAGTACCTATAAAAAAATTGTTAAATTTATAAATTAATTAGATATATGAAAAATGTCTGCAAAATTTCGAGTGGAAACTTGTTAATTTTTTAAAAGTTCATCTTTTCTTAAATGAATATTAAAAATACTTTTAAAATTCAATAATTTGTAGACTTTTCGTGAATTTTAAAAATCGGTGCTTCCCAGGTCAAAAGAGTGCATGCGCAAACGGTATAGTTTTAGATCAAAAATTTTTTTCATTGTTTACAATGGACTTATAAGGACTCTTTCATATCGCATGTAGTGTAATTTTGTCTGACGAGTTTTCATGTAAAAGAAGGTCCATATGCTACTTTATTTTAACGGTTATCTGGCATGAATTTACACAGATCAATGGATTGATTAAGTGATTTTAACGACGTGTCAATCCATTTTGGATTATTTTATGCCTAGAGGTTTGGGAATCGCGTTCACTGTACGTCACATATTTACGTTTTTGTGTCGTTGTTTCTTAAGAGTTTTTTTTTTTGCACATGGTCCAATCGAACACAGATAATTTATAAACAGATCTATATGACCCATTGATGGGACCCTAACAGGCACTACCACTCCGATTCAGAGTAAACCAAGAAGTAATGGCAAAGAAGGAGTACTCGAAACTTCCAAGACCTGGAGCCTCACAATCAGATATAGTTTAGTGTTATACCCAGGACACCACTATTTCATGAGTTTTACTTTGCAGCAAGGGATACAATCAGTGGATTCTAAGCCCTGCCGAGAGGGTATAATACACAAAGAGAACTTTCTTTTATAAAAATATGATATAATATATATTAGGATCTGGGATAAGATCTCACCGATTTTTAATGAAAAGTAATGTTTTATTTTAAAAAAATTAGTTAAAAAACATGTCTCTGAAAGTATTGTTCATCGCTAGCCACTACTTTTTCGTTACTTTCTAGCAAAATTTGAATTCCACGCCGGAAAAACGTCATATCTTTTTAGGCTAACCACAAGTCGACCCAGTTTTTGGCATCTTCATAAGAATGAAAGTGCCGCTCAGCCAGGCCTGGGACCATCGGACGGGCAATGCCTGGTGAATACGGCGCGTGCACACACACTCACAGAGAGAGAGAGAGAGAGAGAGAGAGAGAGAGAGAGAGAGAGAGAGAGCGTAACTAAGAACAATGTGTTCTTACCTGATGGACAAGAATCTGGCTTACATGCTTTCATATCAAAAGAACTTGTGTTGAAAGAACTTGTTTGTCCTTTGGGACAAGGTACACACTCATCAAATTCATTATTCGTGCATGGTTTCACTTGGTAACCTTTTAAGAATGGTGAAATTTATAATTTAAAAACACAACAAAAACTTTATTGCTACAATTTAATACAACTTTAATTTCAAATTCTTAGTTCTGTAGTGCGTTGCTAGCAAATAATATCGAAAGTTAACATCCCAACAGTTCAAATGGAAATGACAAAAAGAAATCTCTGCGCATGAGGCTCCGAGCATTAGTTCCGGTTGAATAGTGAAATAAATAATAAAGCTTAAAGATTCTTGTACCAATCAGAGCCATATTTTACACACAGGTAAAAACCTTAGTTTGAAGCCTGCTTGAAAATTACATAAACTGTCAGAAAGATAATCTCAGCAGAATTTAGAGGCAGTTGCTAGATGTAAGAACAACCGTTTTTGTCATGTTTGGTAGTTCTTATTCCTTTCACGGAGTTTAACATTACCTTAACACACAAAATGAACATAATTACTACAACCTGATACTGGATTGAAATCAGATGAAACAAACTTTTTGTGGAAACCTTGTTTACAAATGCTCACAAACCTGTTTTGTGGATGATAACTAAACGACAGATCATAGTGAAAAGATTACATCCTTTGCTTTCCCAAATAATAGTTCTAATAACCGCTAGGTGGCGTGACCAAAGTAGCATTATGAAACGCACAGCAAAGTTAAAACTCTCTCTTTATTCGTTCTCACTTGCCTCTGGGCAGGCCCATCTGGCATTCTTGCTGGGTGTGTAATTGAAGGTTGATCGCCTGCTCTCACGCTGTACCTGCTTTGCAGGTTTGAATTTATTGCTCGGCGCTTGAGGTGCTTCAATAGGAGAATGCTGACGGCACCAAGTATTTTTTGGTTTAACCGTGCATGAGTCACTATAAAACGATCTTATGTCTTATATCGACTTGCTGGGAAGTCGATTAAATACACTCTCTTTATTTCGGCCTCGACAACAAGAAGCACGCACAAGTGGGTGCGTCTCCCAACAGGTTGTAGGAAGTTGGTCGCAACAGACCTTGTAAGTGGTCACACGCACGGTGCCATGTTTTATCGAAAGTCTTCACACAACAATTTTCATTCTATAAAGAACTTTTCAGTTACTGAATAGGACTTTGTCCCATGATGTAGAATTTCATGTAATTCCTGTATCCTATGGAATATATTAATTTTTTTCAGATATATGTATATTGTTGATATTTTTGGGAGATTCTGAGGTTTGGTCTATCTCCTTTTTCTTCTTATGCCATTCACTTGTTATCTTATTCGTTTGTTGAAGCTACAACGGAATTAAGGACGGAAAAGAAAAGAAAAGATACCTTTAAACTCAAGTTTTATTTTGGGGATTTACAACTATTCTGTGGTGTGAATGATTTCCTGAAACAGAAGAAATAGTCGCACTGACAAGGCAGTTGGGAAATATCACGGAATCAATTCTTGGCAAATTGCAGGTTTGAGTGTCTTTCAGGTGTCTCTGTTTCCAGTGGATATGTTTAGCTGAGGTTGCTACTTGCCGAAAGCACAATGCGCTGCTAAGTTCGGGACGCATCAGGCTCGTATGTTCCCTACAAGCAACAGAGAGAAAAAGTTGCGTCCGTCTCATCCTAGGTGGTGAACATCTGAGGAGGACTTTCACTTTGGCGCCAGGAAGCCCTTCTTTTTAGGTATGCACTGATTTTGCTTCTTGTCAGAGGTCTTCTACCAAGGAAACTGTTACTTTCAAAGATAGTTATTTTTTCTCGTTATTGTTCATTTTCACTTTTTTAAATCCCCCACAATCCGTTCTATTAAGTTTGCTCAGACAATAAATATGATTTTGTTTATTCGTCACGAATTGTTTCTAGTATTATTATACACGAGGAAATGTTAAACCATAATACATTTCCTCTGGTAAAAGTGTCCGATTTGTGTTCCTAGTTCTCTAATAATTGTGGCAGTGAGTTTTGGTGCTCAAATATACAAAGACTGACTTTCTGGTCGTCGATGCCAAAAGCCCATTCGATCCAATTCCACAATAGGATATTTTGGACATAATAAGCAATAATCTATTTATCCGTACTTCCTACCGGGCAGAATTTGACACAAGGACTTTTTTTAGTGGGGATTTAGGGGAGGAGAGAAGGAGGTCTAGACTGGACTATGCTAATCATAGAATCACTTGATGCAATGTGAACTATGCTAGCCTTTGCTAGGTCTCCCGGCATGTATGCCAGGTAACCTTACTGGTCATTAATTCACTAGTCCTGAAGGTTTATTGCATGTGAATCTATGCTTGACATCGAATGCCAGGCGGTCAATCCAAAGCCGGGGAACATAAAAGTATTAAGGTCATGATTCTAAACCAGCTGAGAGATTCAAATCAAAATGATAAAATCTCATGTTACTGTGGTGCTGCATAAATAATTATCCCAGGACGAGAGCTTATTTTACGCGCATGTGATGTCGATGGCAGTCTGGCACTTGACCCTCCGCAAAAATTAAGTCCTAATCAAGACTCCTTTTTCGGGCATATGGTAACTGGCAAATAATGTGGGGGTTAATTTGGGGCTAGACCAATCTCCGACGCTGGCGAGTGGGTTTCCAATTCACTTTCACATACTCCGCCAAGTCCTTCGTTTTCCTACCCCCTCAGATAACGGAAAACATGGACTTTAAGGTTAAAAGAAATATTAACTGTAGTCAAATTTAAAAAAATCCCCTTATAATGTTTTAAGGGGAATAAGACATTTAGCGAGAGTAATGAAAGCGATACGAAGCTGAAACAGATATGTGCAAAAGAAGGCGACTCGATAGAAGGGAATAACACAACCAAAAGATTTCAACACAAGGGTGCATTTAAAATATAACAAAGTTTTAATAGGCGACAGCCAAACAAATAATGATAAGATTTAAGAAATAGTTCCTTTTTCTTTTCTTTTTTCTTTTTAAAATACCGGCTATATTAAGCCAGCTGGCAGTATCAAACATAAATGTCTCTCAACAGTCCTTTTCTTCTTTCTCCTTTTTTCTTTCTTTCTTTTTTCTTTTACTTAGGAAAATGCTTAAGTCGCCGGGCTGAAGCATATAACAAAGTCCATTCACTAATTTACTGTTGATGAAACAGAATCCTTTCAGTTTCTTTCCTTCTTTTTTTGAATACATGTAATTCCAATATTTAGGAAGGGTAGAAGGAAAAACAGTTTAAGTTGTACTTATCTTTGCCCATGCTTAATTTTCAGGTTCCTTTCTTTTACGGGCGAGTGACATCCTAGGAGTTGGCAAAATTGGCGTCTCTCTTTCGCCAATGTCTGTCCAGAACTAAAAATTCTTATTGCGGGCGAGGGACCTCCCGGAGTTTGGCTGTAAACCGGCGTCTTTATCCGCCGACTACGGTCCTCAAACTCAAAATTCTTTTCCAAATTTCTCTAATGAAAAAATGTCATTTTGGCGCTAAAGGGTCTATGGCCAATCATTTGACTTTTTCCTTCTCCCTCCAATTCATCCGGTTACGATATTCGAGTGACTTGGATTCGTTACTTTGTTCAACAGGCTACAGATCATAGAGTGCGAGGAATTGCCTTTCCTCCTTTTAACGGTCAAACTTAGAGCCTGTTGATTCAAACACAGAAGGGTAGGGGAATTGACCTCCCTTTCCCTCTCTCGGTAGCATACCACGTCACATTATGTAAGAAGTGTCTTTTTCTTACTTTCCTTTTTACGTTGTTTGTTTTCCAAGCAGATTACATGAGTTAGGCTTTACAAACATGCTTATTTTCGAAAGTGTTGTTGTATACCGTAATGAGATCAATCACAACAGTAATACAATACATATACAAATACAAAACACAGGCGGACTCTGTCGTTTCAGATACAAACGGGTTTATTAACTTCTGACTTCGGTCCATTACGACACGAGGAGAGAGACACAATTCTTAAAAGTCTTTGCTAACCATACTATGCTGACCATACTATGCTAACCCCACCCCAATGCGCGGTGCTTCTTGTGCTGTCTAAGATTTCTGTCGGTAGAGATCCGAAAAACCCAACTACATCTTCAGCGGCCCAAATCTAACTCTATCTTTCAACGGTCAAAATCCAACTCACGTCTTTTCAAAATCCTCAAATTCTCCGGACCATCTCTTCTGGGCATGACGTCATCTACACTTCAGCCCCATTTCCTGTCTGGGGGTTTATTATAACAAATGGCGATTGTTATATCCTTTGCGCACGAGCGCAACTGCACCAAATGACTATGCACCTCTACTTAGACTCGAATAGCTCAAAGCCTTACCAAACTGAATGATAAAATATAATTAACGAAAAATGATTAATATAAAAAATCATTCCTTAATTATATAACAGTGTGTCAATAAATGATATTTTCCTAAAATGACATGTAGTTCCATTCTATAAGTCTTCTTTAGTGTCCTTTTAAAGCAGTGACTATTTGAGGGAGCGTCGGTTCACTGAGTCCATTTCTCACCGCAATAATCATGGAAAATGGACTTGGTGAGTCAAAATATAATCGACAACTAGATTATTTGTGTTTTAATATGCTATTAAGAAAGGCATAACTCCATTTAATCTCACCCTAACTAACTGTAGGTAAATAATAGAGCAGACTTGACTCTCTAGCCTTGGTAGGCCAACCGGTAGAAAAAGAAAACTGAAATCAAAACCAGCAAATTTACCCATAAAACCTACTTGCTACAAAGTTATCGCTGACGTGACATGGCTATTCCTTTATGCTATGGGATCACACCACCTATGCGTATGTTGACTTGCCGTCGTAAACTTAGAAAATAACCATTCAAGTAAACTAATTCCTTTTCATTTGTTTAAACACCCAAAGCTTCAGTAGATGCGATATTGCCACCGAAGTATGAAAAATGATTTACTAATCTTAGAAGCTTGCCATTTGATAAGGAGATCACATCATCTTGATTAAAAGAGTTCACAGAGAGACTAATGCCTCTTGTTTTGGGCTATGCAACGAAGAAATTCATAAAAAATAGGAAATAGAACAATGAATTAATTTCATTTAAGTGATGTAATGATATAATTGTTGCAAAAAATATTGCTGTCAGAAACTTACCTGGTACGCAATATGGGATAGGTCGACAACATTTTGAATCTTTTTCGTGCCATAAAAAACCGGTCGGGCATTGGTCACCAAATATAACAGTCATAAACTAGAAAGACAATAGATCCAATATAAATAGAAAACACACACACACACACACACACACACACACACACACACACACACACACACACATATATATATATATGTATGTATATGCCATATCATTTAACTCTGCGAATAGATTTAAATAGAATAATTCAAATGGAGTGTTCAATACGCGGCAAATAAATATATACAGAAAAAATATTAATATCAAGAAAACTCAATTGATAAAATCCATAATAAATCTATTTCATAATCTAGTTAACTAGTTCATCAGATGGAATTTGAACAGAAATGGCTTTTTTAACCGTTTTTAAACAAATCTTTTAAACTACAGACGTACGTTATTTTTTAGATTTTTTTGTTATTCATAATTCTTTAAAATGTTTCAAAATCTTTAAAAAATTCATAACAAACACGTTATCTTTATAAAAAATGTTCTCGAAAATAACAGTGATGTCGGTCTATTTGAAATAGAATGCAATTAACGTTAAAAGAACGCTAAAAATTTTCCTTTTGTTCGTCTGATTTTTCTTATTCAAAAATATGTTTTCAGATAAAGCATTTAACGTATTGTGTCACGTGGTCTATCACCGAGAAGAGAGAAATAAGAAATTTCCCCTACCCCTCCGTGTTTGAATTAACAGGCCGCCAAAGACTGACCGTTAAAAGAGGAATAAGGAATGTAGGTCAATTCCTCGCGACCGAAGTAACAAATCCAGGTCAGAATGAAAGCCAACAGATATTTGCATTCTGTGACCGGATGGATAAAGAAGGGGAACATTGAGGATAGATATAGTAGTCCGAATGAATCGCCTGACAGAGTGAAGGAAGAAGAAAGAGGCTAAATGATTGGCCAGAACCATAAAGCGGAAGTAGCACCCTTTTCGTCAGCAGAAATAGGAATAAGGAAATCAGTTTTCAGGACGGAGGTCGCCGTGAACGGACGGGAGAATCTCATGCCAAACTCCGGGTGAAGAAGCAGAGCTGGGTTTCAGGACGGCGGTTGGCGTGATAAGATCTATTGAAACTGTCGCCGAAATTCCGGGGAAAAGCGGAAAGAATCTTGGACAAGAGATAGCAGACGCCTTCAAGCCAAAATATATAAAATCCCGCTACCCCGTAAAAGAGAAAATACTCTCAGAAGGAACCCGTCGAAAAGCTAAGTAAAACTTTAAACTGTTTTCTCCCTCCAACCTTCCTAAGTATTGCAATTACATACTCTCTTTCTCAATTTAAAGAAGGAAGAAAGAAAAGAACAAGGAAGAAAGACATTTGTATATTTGATATTATCTGCTGATAATATAGCCAACACGTTAAATATGTGTGTCCGCATATATTAAAAACCTTGTTATATTTTATATCTCTCCTCGTGTCGAAATTTATTCATTGTGTTGTCTGCTTATGAAGTTGTCTTTTGCATGTTCCTTTTCAGCTTCATTCGCCTCAATCTATTCTCGCTAAATGTCCTACTCGCCTTCAAAAATATTTCACGGGAAATTGGAATTGTCGACTACAATAAATAATAATATTATATCTAAACCTAGAGGCCCATATCTTCCATTATCCTTGGGGTAGGAAGACGAAGTGGTCTAGTGGGTGTGTGTAACGTGAAAAATGGAAACCCCTTGCCAGCGGCTGTCAGTCTAGCCCAAATTAACCCCCACATTATCTGCCAGTTCCCATATGCCCAAAAAGGGACTCTTATCTAGGACTTATTTGTGCGAGGGATCAAGTGCCAGACTGCCCCGACTTCACACGTGCGAAAAATAAACTCCCATAAAGGGATAAATATTTAATACCGCGTCACAATTGTATATGCTAGAAAGATAATTTATTTAGAAAATAAGTACTGAAACATTACATTGGTACATTATCATATATAAAAATGCATCCTATGAATATTTTGGATGTCTAATTTTTGTTGTTCGAGAATAAAATGTTATATTAAGTGCATAGTATTAAAAAACCGGGCCATTGGGCTAATGAGTAGAGTGTTCGCCAATAGTCCGGGAGACCGGGGTTCAATCCCAGGTCGAGTCATACCAAAGACTCAAAAAATGGTACTTGATTCCGCCATGCTTAACACTAAGCATTATAAGATAAGGATAAAATGGAGGAATTCAGGGAATGGAGTAGCTCCCTCCCCTCCACCTCGGTGTAGTAGCTATTGAAAAGAGAGCCTGCGGGTCATCAACTTTACTTTTCGACTAAAAATTCTATTTGGTGTTTAAGGTTGTACTTGTTGTCCTTATTGAACAATTTATGTAGTATTTCAGATTTGGTGGAATGCTTGTCGACTAACTTAAAAATAATCCTCTCATGTTTGATAAAGAGAGAGTGATAAAGAGAAAAGAAATAAATGACAAATGACAAGGATACAAAACAAGGAAAAGTCGTATTTCTTAATCTAAAAGAAAAGCCAGTTTACATATTAGGGAAAATCCATTCGACTAAAGGTTCTGTTTGGTGTTTCATGTTGTACTTGTCTGGGCAAACGTTCCTTTTGGTTGTATGTTTGGTGATGATGAAAAGTTTGGAAATACAGTAATAGAAGAAAAAAGAAGTTTGGCACTCAGTGCTTCGTCTTGATACGTATGACGCGGATGGCAAGTGGACGGCTGGTTTCTTTCTAACGGCATGAGTGGCGCAGACAAACGTTCTCTTTTTGGGCCGCTGCATATAAGAGCTGGTACGTGAAATAACCGCAAGGAGTAGCCGATTGACACCACTATGGTGGTGGATAACGATGTAAGATCTCTTGCGCAGCTCAGAGGAAGAGAGGGTATGACTGTGTAAGTTTCTTGAACTGAATGTGTTTAGGTGGAAAGAGTGAAGCTAGTGGCGGGATATAACCGCTAGGAGTGGTCGATATACAGCACTATGGTGGTTATTAACGATGTAAGGTCTCTTGCGCTGCTCGGCAGTAGAGAGGTTATGACTTTGTAAGTTTCTTGCACTAAATGTGTTTAGGTGGGAAGAGTGGAGCCTGTGGCATGATAGAACTGCTCCGAAGGTCACTTCACTGTGTCTACTTGCAATTGGTATGAAGGCCACAGAATTGCCGAGTTGCCCGTTATGCTTCCAGAAATGTTGTGTGTGGTTTTATCTGTTAACAAGCCGCAAGGTTGAGAATAGCGATAAGCAGGAATAGCTGTGTTATGGCCAAAGCTCTGGTGCGTGTGTGTTGGCTGGCTACCAAGAGAGAGAGAGAGAGAGAGAGAGAGATAAAGAGAGAGAGAGAGAAAGAGCAAGGGGTATTGGCGTATTTATATGCTCCAGGGGTACTGCTTACAGTGTCTTCTAATTGGTCAAGGGAGTCACGTGACCTGCCACTACATTGCGTATGTAGAGTAAGGAGTTAGCTAGTGTTCAGTGTAGACGGGAATTTTTTTTCACCCTGTCAAAGAGTCATGAATCATTGTAAAAATTTGACATAGATTGTAATAGAGTTTTGATTTTGGCTGGTGTGACGGCAAATTGACTAAAATCCCAAAACGGGACTTTATTTTCGCACGTGTGAAGACGGGGCGGGTTGGCACTTGATCCCCTACAGAAATAAGTCCTGTTCAGAGTTTTTCTCTCAGGCATATAAGAACTGGCATATTACGTGAGGGAATAATTTAGGGCCAGACTGACCACCGCTGGCAAAGGGGTCCAAAATTTCACACTATCACACACCCACCAGGCCGCTAAACTTCTTTCCCTTAGATAACAGAAGAATACGGGCCTATAGGTCTTAGTCGTAATAATATTAATATTGTAGTAGTCGGCAACTCCGGTTTCCCGTGTGATACTTTAGGAATTAATAGGACAATTCTAAGCAAGATAACATAAGGCGAATAGAAGCTGGAAAGAAAGCATGAAGTAACAACATAGACCACATGGTAAAATGAAAATACATAAAATCCTTTACTACTTATATATACACGTTCAGAGTGTCAAAAACATATAATTGGACAGTCCACGAATGTAAATGTCTTTTCTGACTTTTGTCCTTCTTCGAATTGAGAGAGAGAGTGGTAAACAAAATTTGGATGTAAAGGAAAAATGTCCCCAAAGTTACTTATCTTATTTTCGACGGGGTTCCACTGGAGAATTTTCTTCTTTCACGGGCTACTAGACTTTGTTCTGTTTTTAGTACTGGCTTGAGGAACTCGGGTCTCTCATGTCTCAGTTAATCTTTTTGTCTTCAGCCCGGAGTAAAATGGCTATGGTTCGTCTGCCCACTATGAACCCTGCTCAAAAAACTGGCTTCTTACTATTTACTTCTGCTGAGGGGAAGGGAACCCCACTTCCGTTTGGGGTCCCCGCCAATCATTTGGCTTCTCTCTCTTTCCCCTTCCGATGTCCGGCGACCTGAGGTCACTAAGTGCGAACGTCTGGTCTATCTCCTCTGTGACCCACATTCTCTCTTAACGGTCACTTTTTGACTGCTAGATAGTGCTAATAGCAACACGGGAGGATAGAATCATTCTTACCTCTTCGTCTCCGTGAGCTATCCCGTGACACTGGTGTTTCATAAGTTGATTTATAAGATACCCAACTCCGACTTGAAGAGTACAGGTGGATCATGAAGAAGTACTTCACAGAAATTCTTGTTGTTGAGTTGGGATTCAATTGCACTTATGTAATCCCTGTGGACTATTCATGATGGTGATAACTTTTCTCTTATTTGCTCGTTTTATGATAATGTTGTTTTGAAGGGATTTTTACTCCATCGGGTTTATTCATGAGATTATTATTATTATTATAGCAGTTATCCCTAATAAGATGTTTTATAGCACATTCTATATATGTATCAATATTATTATTACTAGCAAAAACATGTGCCTTCGGGTGCAAGTATTTAAGTTTTAATGTAATCAAATAGTTATATCAAATTTGAAAGACCATTGAAACTACGTAAGAACGCATATGAAATATTTTGAAACAGAAGCGGTATAACTGAAGTATAGAACAGCTTGGACGCTAGCTCTTCCCATCACTCCTGGCTTTCATTGCTAAATTTTCCTTATCTAAGAGTTCAACTAAAAAGGAGAGTAAAGAATAAAATTAGTTATTTTTCTTAATGGATTTCTTTTAAAGATTTATCAGCAAGTCTTTTTCTCAGATGTTCTTAGAATAAAATCAAACAATTAGGAATCAATAATACCAAGAAAATATTTATTAAAATCAAATTTTAAAGCTCAATATGCATATTAATTGTGACAACAGCAGTAACGTAGTTTCTGTTACAAACAGAAAAGTACGCAATCTCCATTATCATAAAGATATCCATTGGGAAGGGGTCCAATCTCTAGAGTTTTCTAGAATTTTATGACTGCATGTGTTAACATTGATTGTTAATTTTATCTTTAGAATACTCTTTTAAGTTTTATCTCGTTGAGATATTTCTTCTTGGCATAGATCAATAGGTTCTTGGAGGAGTAAAAATTCCCTTAGCTAGTAATATCTATCTTTCAGAAAGATGGTTTTGATAAATTAGCCAAATTAATATACTGATTCAAATTAGCCTAATTAATATACTGATTCAAATTAATATACTGATTTTTACTGGTACAGATGTGTTTGTGCCTGCTAAAGTCAATAGAGTTCTGTTTATTGTTGATATTTATGACAAGATAACATTTCAAACTTATTGAAGCAACAAGAAGCTTAAAATAGAGCAATGAGTATAGATAATTTACTTACCTGAACAAAAATGACCAACGCTCTTCCTTTCATTGTGTTCTGTAAAAAAAAAAAAGAAGAAAAGAAAAAGAAGTTCAAAAAGTTATTCAATGTGAATACATATATTATTTAGGCTTCCTGAGAGATTTTCATTAATCTGAACAAATTTTAGGACGAATGTTGCTACAAGTGGAATTGTTATTTTTTTGTTTTTTAGTCATTATTAAGGCCTTATTTCTTGGGACGGTAATGGCTTTGTAAATTTGATGTTTGATTGAATTTTGGTTGTAGCAACGTGTTGTTGCACACTGATTTAGATATTGAATGATTTCTTAATCTATCTGTTATATCAGCGTATGGTTGCAAGGAAAGAAACGAAACACAGTTACAAAAACAAAGAACACGAAGGCACGTAAAAATTTTAACAATTTTATTGAAAACAAATAAGTAAAACGTTCAAATAACTGGGTTTGTATAAACATGTTGATATGGAATTGATATGAAAGTAAAAAAATGTCCTATGCTTAATAGTGTTAGGATTGTTAGACTTACGCGCACGCGGTCAATCAGATGTTACGAGTGCAGAGAGGAGAGGGGTGTTCGGTGATTTACGACTTAGTCGCTTCCTTCAAAGCGGAGAAGAGGAAAGTCAATGTGGGTGATACGTGGTTTCGAGTTTCGTCCCCCCTCTCTCTCTTTCTCTCAGAGTTGGAGTTTCTAGTCTGAGGGTGTCGTCTGCCTTCTTTTGCTCTGGCCCCGCTGTCGAGAAATTTGTCTTTTATAGCGTTTTTTTTTGTTCTGATCGGATCAATTGGATTTTCTTTGTTTTTTACCGCAAAGGTCACGGATTGTCCGATAAATTACTTTTAATTTTTTCATTTTTTGACAAATTTCATCGACATTTCGCTATGCGCGGATCCTATATGCAGAAGCCCCTTTTTCCCTTTTGAAGAAAGTCTCAGCGCTGATAACATCCGGTGACTGCTCTTGTGGACACTAGTTGCAATCATTATTTTGTGTGTACGATAAATTAGAAGAGATCTCTTTCGGTCCGATAACAAAGGCCTCTCAGATCTCGTTCTGATTTACGCCTGTGGGAGTATGTGTGTTTGTTCTGTGCGACTAGTGCATTATAAAGTCCTTGAACCGCGCTGGTATTTGACTGCGTGTTTGCCTAACTGTGATTGATCATGGGGTTTGGTGTTGGTTTGTGGTGTCGATTTGTACAAATGGTTGTGTCGGTTTTTGTGAGGTGGACGGACTTAGGTGGGGTGATCCATTATCTTGTTGGTGAGCGTGAGGTAGCAGGAGGAGTAAGCAGTTGTGTCACACGTGTTTTGGCCGGGGTTCAAGGCGACGAATGTGTGTTCGGTGAATCCAGTCAGTTTCGACTTTTCATTTCTAACCTGAATCACCATGTTTGTTTTGACGACTTCGAATGGGCCAATCCAATCCAAGAGGGATGAGTGTGCAGTCGTAGATTGAGGGCAGTGTTGTAACACCTAGTCGTCCACTTGTATTGGATCCTTGTATAAGAGTTGGTTCAGTTTCGTATTCAGCTTCGTTGTTTGTGAGGGCGACGTGCCGATGGACTTGCTACAACAAAGTGTTAATTTGCATGCCATATGTCGTAGGGCTTTGGTTTGTGGGTTCATTATGGGGTAGTTTAGGTAAGCCGGTGTTGGGTTGACGGCCATTAATCACGTAGTGTGGTAACGTTAGAGGGGCTGTGTGTGTCGTATGACCAGACGTGAGTGAGTGTTTGAATTCGATGGTTGCGTCTTGGTTGTTGATCGAGTATGAGGTGAGGGTTCAGTGGCTGGGGATATTTTGCCCAATCAGGATTGGGGTGATGGCACTTGTGACTAGAATGTTTACTTCCTTGAAGGCAGGGGAATTTCGGTCACCAATTGTGATTCATAGTTTAGTTTGCCTAAGGTGGTTATACTGCCATCTATGCCTTTAACGAGGGTATCGGAGTGTGTTATGTGTTTGTTTGCATCTTCCGGTAATCGGGAGATTGGTATGATGCAGGTTAAAGAAAGTCTCAGCACCGATAACATCCGGTGAATGCTCTCGTGGTACTAGTTGCAATCATTATTTTGTGTGTAGGATAAATTAGAAGAGACCTCTTTCGGTCATATAATAACTCTTATCTCTGGTGTTATTCATTATCATTGTGTGGCGCCATCATGTGTAGTTGGAGTAAAGCCTTTTCTCCATATGTTTAGTTAGTATCTATGTAGTGCATCCATACAGCGGTATCGACACGACTGCTGCTTGGAAGAAACTGCGTTTTATCTTATCGGTCTGGTTGACTTCCATATGACCGATAGCTTATAGATAGTTGTTGATGCCTTTGCTAGTCACGTGTTGATGTCTGTCTCAGTTGATGAGACACTGCTTCCTAGGTAGGTGAACTTGTCTACTAGTTTCAGAGAGCTACCGTTCAGTGTAGAGGTGTTGCCTCTTTGCACATGTATTCCGTTTTGTCTGCATTAACATGAAGGTTTATGCCTGCAGCGCCTCGTTCCAGACTATGTAGCAGGGTTTCTGCTTGGGTGGGTAGATTTGCCAGAAGTGCTATGTCATCGGCGTAGTCCGCGTTTGTAATTGTTTGTGCGGGGTACCTTCTGCTTCTTTCCTTTGTTAGCTTGGAATTGTTTTCTTTCATTAAATCAATAGATGTTCTAAGCATGTAGTCTAGACAGATGATAAAGAGGTATGGGGTAATGAGTCTCTTTGCTGCACACCTGCTACAATGTCGAAGTAGTCTGTGTCTCCATCCGGGGAGCGGACGTTTACTTTGGTGTTTCTATATAGCATTATCATGGCTGCGACAGTTTCTTTTGGTAGGCTGTAGGCGAGTAGTATTTGCTTCATCTTTCCTCTGCGTATGGAGCCAAAGACCTTGGAAAAGTCGACAAATAATATTGTTGCTTCTAGGTTTTTTGCACGTACACCTTCAAGAATTCGACTGATAGTCAAAATTTGTGACGTTGTGGATCTATTTCTCCAAAAGCTATTTTGGTTCTTAAGTATGTTCTCAATTTTGGGTTCTATGCAGTTTCGTATTAGAGCGTTGTATATCTAGGCCACTATGAACGTAAGTATTATACTTCGGTAGTTCTGGGCTAATACGAGGTTACTCTTCTTTAGGAAGGGGAGGATGCATCACTTTGTCCATCTGTCTATTGGGTTGTGATTATATACGGCCTTACAGTGTCGGAGTAGTATGTCGTCGAACTGCCTATTCTTTCATACTTCTGGGGGTATTTTATCAGGCTCCGCAGCTTTTCTATTTTTAATTTTTCTTTATATCGAATCGAGTCCTTCTTGAATAAACTGTCCTAGTTTGATGTCTAATTGTTTATAAATAATTCTCCTGATTGGTTTATGCGTAACTTTCGGAGGGTTTCTGAGTAAATTCTCGAAATGTTGTATAGTTGTATTCGTTCTTGTTGGCTGGTAGCTTTCAGTTTAGTTTTCGCAGTGCTCTCCCTTCTGCTCACTTCAGTTATCGTTTGCCATGCTATCCTAGATTGTCTATCTTCAACTGAGTCTCTAATCATATCGATCTGATTTTGTATGTATTCTGTTTGTTCTTTTAGGTATATGTTAGCCAATTCATTTTGTGTTTTTTTAAGTTTCAGGGCATTGGTATTAGTTGGGTTCTTCCAGTTGCATTTGGTGGCAGTTTTCACATCTGCCCACTTTTTTTCTAACGGCTATCGTCTCCTATGGGACTCTAGGTCTAGCTCTTTGTTTACTTGGTATGCATTCTGCTGCTCATTCTAAGTGGGCATTGACGAAATTCTCATATTCGTCATTAGGAATATGTGTTTCTGTTTTGTCCTGTCGTTCATCGAATTTGTCTCTTAGTTTTAACGCATATTTATCTCCAATATCCCTGTTATTAAGCAGTGATTAGTCATAGTGTACCGTGGTTGTTGTTCGGGTCGCATTCCTTCGTAGGCTCAGTCGTATTTTTGCCGTGACAATTCGGTGATCGGAGGACATAACCTCGAAAGAGGAATATGTCTTGCAATTTAATGCGCTATTATTCCATTTCTTATTCATAAAGACGAAGTCTATCTGTGCTTTAGTATTATTTGTGTAGGTGTAGGTCCATAGTTTTCCCTTTCTTTTCTAAAAGTTCGTATTGAGGGGTGTTAATCTATTTTCTTGCGTGAAATCTGTTAGATGTTGCCCATTTCTATTTGACGAGTTGTGTAAGCTGAATTTGTGGTTTACGTTTTTACCAATTTGGGCATTCATGTCTCCACCAATGAGAAGAACGCTATGTTTCGGGATGCTACGAACTCATCATAGAAGGCGATGAGGTCAGTTTCTTCACTAGCATAGCAGGAGGTGGGGTTGCCATTAAAAGTAGCTACTATCATCCTAGGTTGAATTTTCTCCATACGATATAGTGATTTTCGGGGTTTTCCATGCATATGCAGTGGCTAGCGTCCATCCATTACTAGTATCGTGGTATTTGATATCCTCGCTATGAGTGTACCTGTGCCGCGACCGGCCGACAAACCCTTGCCGCGACCTGCCGATAAACCTAAAACATATCAAATTACACGCCCGAGTTAGGACGATTATATCCGAGTACGACCGGAACTGACTAAGCCCTTTTTTCTTGCTAACGACCTTGACATCTAGTTATAGCTAAAAGAAAAGGGAGAATTAAAATTAATAACATTCACAAAACACTTCGGCCAAAAATTACCTGATAAGACTTGAACTAATAGTCGTCGCCAGCCTATAGCAGGTTAGGAAAATACTTTACGGCTACACTCATTTTTTATCAAAGAATTTTATATCCACGCGGCTGGAGCTGTGTGTCACAGCACCTTCGTAATATCAGCAAGCCCTTTTCAACCCTCGTTGGCACGCTCCTAGCGAAGCTCATTAAGGAGGAATCCTGCATTCTGTGCGGTCGCATTCACCTTAACTTCCGACGTTGATCCCACTTCTCGTGGTAGATCCCCTTTTTTTTCCCACCTACATAGGTATGCACAAAGGTCCTTTTTAGGACCATAAGAGGTCTCTGTCTGCGGGTCAGAGCATCTCTGACTGGTCAGTAATGATCAGTCGAAGTAGACGGCCAGGCGGCAAACACGAAGACGGATTCTAAGACCAACCGGTCTTAACTCTCAGTCGGTTCCGATAGTCCGATAAGCTGCGCAGCGCTAATGGCACGGTCCAGCCTTTAGCTACTCCTTCGCTATCTGCGCAGCGCTAAGATAACGCCCATCTTAGCCTCGGCCTTCTGGCCTGTCCGCTCGACAGCTCGGCTTTGACCCGACAAAGCCTTCGCTGCTGTCCGCTCGTCCGCACGGCTTTGACCCGACAAAGCCTTCGTTCCCGTCAGCTCGCCCGCACGGCTTTGACCCGACAAAGCTTTCGCTCTCGTCCGCTCGTTCGCACGGCTTTGACCCGACAAAGCTTTCGCTCTCGTCCGCTCGTTCGCACGGCTTTGACCCGACAAAGCTTTCGCTCTCGTCCGCTCGTTCGCACGGCTTTAACCCGACAAAGCCTTCGCTCTCGTCCGCTCGTTCGCACGGCTTTCACCCGACAAAGCCTTCGCTCTCGTCCGCTCGTTCGCACGGCTTTAACCCGACAAAGCCTTCGCTCTCGTCCGCTCGTTCGCACGGCTTTAACCCGACAAAGCCTTCGCTCTCGTCCGCTCGTTCGCACGGCTTTAACCCGACAAAGCCTTCGCTCTCGTCCGCTCGTCCGCACGGCTTTGCCCCGACAAAGCTTTCGTTCTCGTTCGCTCATCCGCACGGCTTGGGACCCGACAAAGCCTTCGCACTAGTCCGCTCGTCCGCACGGCTTTGACCCGACAAAGCCTTCGCTCTCGTCCGCACGGCTTTGAGACGACAAAGCCTTCACTCCCGTCCGATACGTCCGCACGGCTAGGGGGCCCAGCAAGGCCCTAGCCTTTCCTCGACCTCGGCGCTCTTGCAAGGTACAACGCAGTCCACGTAACGACTCGCTGTTACGGACGGTTCTACCACTGCAGCACCTGACTCACGTACGACCCGTCGTACGAGTCAACAACCCGATCGACACACCCTTGGTTAACCACAACATACCGTCACAACCAGGGATATCGATCTACCAACCTCGATCGACCATCTAGCTGTACCCAACGACCAGCACCGACCATCTAGCTGAACTCAACGACTCGACCGACCTCAGCTTACCAGCATCCAACATCTAGCTGAACTCAACGACTCGACCGACCTCAGCTTACCAGCATCCAACATCTAGCTGTACTCAACGACTCGACCTACGCCAGCGACCCTCGTCGAACGCCCAACTGCGAACACATACAACCGCCACGGACATTTACATTCACGCTTGTAAATACGACGAAATAAATTGTCATTTGTAATTATCATTATCTCACCTTTGTTCCTTCATATTGCTTTGGCTGTTCTCATTCACATAAATTCATTTGCGGGGTCGACATACTTATAGGCCCCTTCAACAAGTGGTGACCCCGAACGTGAATACAGACAGAGCAATGGAGGGCAGCGGTGAGTCCGATACATTAATGGCAAACGTCACCGTGGCGTTGCCAACGTACAATCCAGATGTACATTCCTGGTTCCAACAAGTCGAAACCATCTTCCTCATGCTGAGGATAAGATCCCAGCGCATCAAAGTAGCCAACTTGATGCAGAAATTGCCACCAGACGTTATCAGCCGGATTACGGATGCTCTCGCTGAACTCCCAGAGAAAAAACCCTACGACTACCTTAAGGACATAATCCTTAAACGTACAGGCCGCTCTGAAGAAGAAAGAATCCGGGACGTCCTTCAAAACATCACGATCGGAGACAGGACACCAGCCCAACTTTTAAGATTCATGAAGAGTCAGTTAGGCTCGAAGCATGTCTCAGAGACCGTCCTGCGAACCCTATGGATGGAGCGACTACCATCATGGGTCTCGCAAATAATTGCTCCAATGTCCCGATCCACCGCATTGGACGACTTGGCCGACTCCGCAGATTTGGTGTTCGAACGATCCAACAACATCACCTCTGTCCAGGCACCAACATCGGAGTCGCAAACAACAAAAGAGCTGCGAGCCATGAAAAAAATGATGGCAGACCTGCAAAAACAACTTCACGAGATGAAGGTCACCCGACGACAGAGGCCAAGGGATAGGACGCATAGTCGCCATCGACGCCCTCGAACCCCTAGTAATCACCGGACCAACGACGAAGACATTTGCTGGTATCATCAGACATTTGGAGACCAAGCAAAGAAATGCAGGCCGTACTGCAAATTCACGTCGGCCCAGGAAAACTAGGAAACCGGAGGGTAACGACGACGAACCCATCCGGTAACGAACTAAAGACATGTCGTCTCTTCTATATATGGGACCGGTGGAATAAAATAAAATTCCTTGTAGACACGGGTGCAGCCATCAGCGTCATACCTCACACAATTGACCCATCCGCTAAGCCCACCCCACTCAAACTACAAGCAGCCAACGGTTCCACTATAGACACGTACGGTGGAAAGACGCTCTCTCTAAACATTGGCATGCGGCGTGACTACACTTGGACCTTCACGCTGGCCAACGTCAAAATACCAATCCTCGGCGCAGACTTCCTGGCGCACTACGAACTATCGGTTCACATGAACCCACGAACATTGTCGGATACCTTGACGAACCTCCACGTCATAGGGACGCCAGCACGACACAGCACCACGGGGATCGGAATCGCAGCATGCCATGGCCAGGATTACGTGGACATCCTGAATCAGTTCGTGGATATAACACAACCATTCAAATCCACTGATTCGGGTGTCCACCAAACGCAACACCACATCAAAACGAGTGGTCCACCAGCACACTCCCAACCCAGACGACTCGCGCCACACAAACTGGCTTATGCTAAAGAGCAGTTTGAACAGATGCTAAACGACGGCATCATACGACCCTCGGACAGCCCCTACGCTTCACCTCTACACCTGGTACCGAAACCTGGAAACAAGGAGTTCCGGATATGCGTCGATTACAGGAAACTGAACGCCTCCACAGTTCCTGATCGATATCCGGTACCCCACATCCACGATTTTGCTTCCGGACTGCAGGGTTTTCGTATCTTCTCGAAAATAGACCTTACGAAGGCATACCATCAGATCCCTGTAGCTCCGGAAGACATCCCAAAAACAGCAGTTACGACACCGTTTGGCCTGTATGAATTCCTAAAAATGCCATTCGGTCTACGTAACGCGGCACAAACCTTCCAACGCTTGATGGACGAAGTCCTGCGTGGTCTACCCTATGTATATGCGTACATCGACGATATCCTGGTAGCCAGCAAAGACGATGATTCTCACAAACAACACCTACGTGAAGTGTTCAGACGACTTTCACATTACGGATTACGTCTGAACCTTGACAAGTGTGTTTTCGGGGCGCCCAGCATCGAATTCCTTGGACACAACACCGATGCTGAGGGAATAACCCCTCTACCAACGAAGATCAGTGCAATCCAGGATTTTCCAACGCCGACGTCAATGAAACAGCTGCGACGTTTCATTGGAATGATAAACTTCTACAGAAGGTTCATCCCAAAGTGTTCCACTATTCTCCAACCTCTTACGAACTTACTACAGAGGAAGAATAGGAACATTTCACTAGAAACAGACGCTCTTCACGCATTCAACGCCGCAAAGACCGCGCTGGTGAACTTCACCAAACTCTCGTACATTAAGGACGACCCAAAAACGCATCTCGCCCTTACGACTGACGCATCAGACGCCGGAGTAGGAGCTGTAGTTGAACAGGAATACGACTCCCAACGCAAACCAATCGCATTCTTTTCGGCCAAGCTTTCACCAGCACAGAGAAGGTACAGTACCTTTTCACGAGAGTTGCTGGCCATATACTTGGCCGTCAAGCATTTTAGACACCTCCTAGAAGGCAGAGACTTCGTGATCTACACAGACCACAAACCACTGACGACAGCAATGAGAACTAACTCCGACAAGTACACAGCTCGGGAAATTCGACATCTCGATTACTTGTCACAGTTTTCCACCGACATACGTCACGTCAAGGGGAAGGATAACACGGTCGCAGACACTTTATCCCGGACAGATATCCACGCTCTGGATAACGATGTTCTGAGTCAGGATTTAATCGCGAAAGAACAAAAATCCGACTCAACATTACAAGAGGTGAAAACGAACACCTCCCTGAAACTTCAGGAGTTCCCAGTACCTCTCAGCGACGGAAGACTGTACTGCGACATCAGCCAGGCCAACCCAAGGCCCTACGTCCCCCCGGCATTACGAAAACAAGTATTTCGACACTTACACGGATTGTCACACCCGAGTAAACGTGCGACCGTCAAACTCATTGCTGAACGCTTCGTCTGGCCCAACATGAACACAGACATCCGCGAATGGGTCTCTACGTGTCTAAAATGCCAGCAGTATAAAATCCACCGGCACACAAAATCTCCTATTGGCACCTTCAGCAGTCCTGACGCACGTTTTTCCCACTTACACATCGACCTGGTCGGACCAATGCCAATGTGTCAGGACTACCAATATCTATTGACGGTGGTGGACCGCTTCTCACGATGGCCCACTGCTGTGCCTATCAAGGACATCTCAGCAAGCACTGTTGCCAAGACCATTCTGAAAGAATGGATAAGTACGTTTGGTACACCTCAAGTCATCACAACCGATAGAGGAGCACAGTTCCAATCATCCCTCTTTCAGGAATTCTCGAACCTACTCGGCGTCAAACACATAAAAACGACTGCTTACCACCCACAGGCTAACGGCCTTGTTGAGAGGTTCCACAGATCTTTAAAAACCTCTTTGGCCGCTAGAACTGACTCAACAAACTGGGTGGATGAATTGCCTCTGATCCTCCTCGCATGGAGAAACACTGTCAAGGAAGACATTGGATGTTCGCCTGCCGAACTTGTTTTCGGCACACCGCTCTCACTCCCGGGTGAATATTTCAACGACTCCCTCGACACAGCTTCAAAGCCATCAACCCCGTTCATCCAGGAGCTCCGCCACAAGATGGCACGTTTAAAATATACTCCTCCTCGACAGCAACAGACAGGCACATTCATACCACAACATCTCCGGGACTGTAAGTACGTTTTCGTACGAAACGACACCGTAAGAAAACCGCTCACACCAGCTTACCAAGGTCCATATAAAGTGATACGACACTCCAACAAACACATCACGATTAGGCGCGGTAACACGACCGATACTGTTTCTATCGACAGGACTAAACCAGCGTTTTTGGAGAACCAACACCCCACCGAATCAACGACACCTTCTTCCGAAAGTACTCCAACGCCATCACGTCAGCAAACCCGATCTGGAAGGAAGGTCACTTTCCCTAGCAACCTACGGACCGATTATTACTACTAATTGATGGACGATCAATTATCTAGGGAGAGGGCCTTGCCGCGACCGGCCGACAAACCCTTGCCGCGACCTGCCGATAAACCTAAAACATATCAAATTACACGCCCGAGTTAGGACGATTATATCCGAGTACGACCGGAACTGACTAAGCCCTTTTTTCTTGCTAACGACCTTGACATCTAGTTATAGCTAAAAGAAAAGGGAGAATTAAAATTAATAACATTCACAAAACACTTCGGCCAAAAATTACCTGATAAGACTTGAACTAATAGTCGTCGCCAGCCTATAGCAGGTTAGGAAAATACTTTACGGCTACACTCATTTTTTATCAAAGAATTTTATATCCACGCGGCTGGAGCTGTGTGTCACAGCACCTTCGTAATATCAGCAAGCCCTTTTCAACCCTCGTTGGCACGCTCCTAGCGAAGCTCATTAAGGAGGAATCCTGCATTCTGTGCGGTCGCATTCACCTTAACTTCCGACGTTGATCCCACTTCTCGTGGTAGATCCCCTTTTTTTTCCCACCTACATAGGTATGCACAAAGGTCCTTTTTAGGACCATAAGAGGTCTCTGTCTGCGGGTCAGAGCATCTCTGACTGGTCAGTAATGATCAGTCGAAGTAGACGGCCAGGCGGCAAACACGAAGACGGATTCTAAGACCAACCGGTCTTAACTCTCAGTCGGTTCCGATAGTCCGATAAGCTGCGCAGCGCTAATGGCACGGTCCAGCCTTTAGCTACTCCTTCGCTATCTGCGCAGCGCTAAGATAACGCCCATCTTAGCCTCGGCCTTCTGGCCTGTCCGCTCGACAGCTCGGCTTTGACCCGACAAAGCCTTCGCTGCTGTCCGCTCGTCCGCACGGCTTTGACCCGACAAAGCCTTCGTTCCCGTCAGCTCGCCCGCACGGCTTTGACCCGACAAAGCTTTCGCTCTCGTCCGCTCGTTCGCACGGCTTTGACCCGACAAAGCTTTCGCTCTCGTCCGCTCGTTCGCACGGCTTTGACCCGACAAAGCTTTCGCTCTCGTCCGCTCGTTCGCACGGCTTTAACCCGACAAAGCCTTCGCTCTCGTCCGCTCGTTCGCACGGCTTTCACCCGACAAAGCCTTCGCTCTCGTCCGCTCGTTCGCACGGCTTTAACCCGACAAAGCCTTCGCTCTCGTCCGCTCGTTCGCACGGCTTTAACCCGACAAAGCCTTCGCTCTCGTCCGCTCGTTCGCACGGCTTTAACCCGACAAAGCCTTCGCTCTCGTCCGCTCGTCCGCACGGCTTTGCCCCGACAAAGCTTTCGTTCTCGTTCGCTCATCCGCACGGCTTGGGACCCGACAAAGCCTTCGCACTAGTCCGCTCGTCCGCACGGCTTTGACCCGACAAAGCCTTCGCTCTCGTCCGCACGGCTTTGAGACGACAAAGCCTTCACTCCCGTCCGATACGTCCGCACGGCTAGGGGGCCCAGCAAGGCCCTAGCCTTTCCTCGACCTCGACGCTCTTGCAAGGTACAACGCAGTTCACGTAACGACTCGCTGTTACGGACGGTTCTACCACTGCAACACCTGACTCACGTACGACCCGTCGTACGAGTCAACAACCCGATCGACACACCCTTGGTTAACCACAACATACCGTCACAACCAGGGATATCGATCTACCAACCTCGATCGACCATCTAGCTGTACCCAACGACCAGCACCGACCATCTAGCTGAACTCAACGACTCGACCGACCTCAGCTTACCAGCATCCAACATCTAGCTGAACTCAACGACTCGACCGACCTTAGCTTACCAGCATCCAACATCTAGCTGTACTCAACGACTCGACCTACGCCAGCGACCCTCGTCGAACGCCCAACTGCGAACACATACAACCGCCACGGACATTTACATTCACGCTTGTAAATACGACGAAATAAATTGTCATTTGTAATTATCATTATCTCACCTTTGTTCCTTCATATTGCTTTGGCTGTTCTCATTCACATAAATTCATTTGCGGGGTCGACATACTTATAGGCCCCGCAACACCTGTGTTCTTGTATGCATATTAAGTCTATGTTATGATCTATCGCCAATGCAGTCAGGTCAGGTAGTTGTTCTATTCTATTTAAGGTTCTAACGTTGAATGTTGCTATTTGTATTGTGTTTGTGAGTATTGTGCGCTTGCTTTTCAGTAAATTTTGTTTTAGTTTGAACTCTGTAGCTGAACACGCGCCTCTTTTTTACCTGCGCGAAGAGTGATGCGGTTTGGACATGTGGTTTGGGTCATGGTAATCTTTCGATGGCTGTTTTCATTCTTTGCTATAGAAGCCACCCTTATAGATGAGCAGCAGTAGTTTCCCGATCGCAGTATTTGATCCTGGCCGTTGAACTATAGGATCCATACGCCCAGGACCGGATTAGGCACTGCGTTGAACCGTCAGAGGGTTTATTCGCTCGCATTTAGGTCTACCATGCTGCTTCCCATCGTTTTCATGAAAAAATTACCCCCTTCTTTCATCCCCGCTTCAGTCAATATTAAGTTTAAACTTAGTTAAAGTCCACGATTACTTTCTTTTTAAATTTCATCAAAGTCCTTATTTATGGTTCTTTGTATCCTTATAGGCATTCTATTTTTTGTTAAATTGGGTTTTCAGCTCCAAATTATGTCTTATCGTATTAGCTTCTCTTGGCCTGGTTCAAATGCAATTTGGGATGTTTTCGCATTTAATGTTTTCGCATTTAATGTTTTCGCATTTAATGTTTTCGCATTTAAAGCACAGATAGTATGCGCAGCAGTGATTTTACAAATGAAATGTTTTCGCATTTAATGTTTTCGCATTTAATGTTTTCGCATTTAAAGCACAGATAGTATACGCAGCAGTGATTTTACAAATGAAATGTTTTCGCATTTAATGTTTTCGCATTTAATGTTTTCGCATTTAAAGCACAGATAGTATACGCAGCAGTGATTTTACAAATGAAATGTTTTCGCATTTAATGTTTTCGCATTTAATGTTTTCGCATTTAATGTTTTCGCATTTAAAGCACAGATAGTATACGCAGCAGTGATTTTACAAATGAAATGTTTTCGCATTTAATGTTTTCGCATTTAATGTTTTCGCATTTAATGTTTTCGCATTTAAAGCACAGATAGTATACGCAGCAGTGATTTTACAAATGAAATGTTTTCGCATTTAATGTTTTCGCATTTAATGTTTTCGCATTTAATGTTTTCGCATTTAAAGCACAGATAGTATACGCAGCAGTGATTTTACAAATGAAATGTTTTCGCATTTAATGTTTTCGCATTTAATGTTTTCGCATTTAATGTTTTCGCATTTAAAGCACAGATAGTATACGCAGCAGTGATTTTACAAATGAAAAATAAAATCATTCATGTATTTTTAAATGACAATGTAGTAAAGACAATAAATTACTAACCATTTTTTTTTTTTTTAACTCTGCCCGTCTTGGAGTGGATTTGCTAGTATCTTCAAAGTATTATTAACACCTTCCCTATCCTAAAAGCTTCTGAACTTTCAGATATAAACACTTTCTCAAGCTATCGATAGTAAAATTTAGTTTCAATTTGACATTGTAGGGCAATGTCCCATGTCCCTTTAAGAATTGGTTACACCTCTTTAAGATTAATAAAGGCAACATGTGCCCAATTCTGTCTCTTTTTCTTGTATTATTAAACCCAGCTCACAAAACATTGCAGATATGAATAAAGTAGGTACTAACAAAATGTCATTCTTTTTTCCGTGGAAACAAATTGAAGATAAATTTCAAAGTAAAACTTCATTGTCAGAGACTTTTTTTAAAAAATAAATGAACACGGTATTGGATGTTCAAACTTTTTTTTTTAAAGTTGTAAACATGGTGTTACGTGGGGTGTTAGAAACCCATGTTGGGTGTTGTAACCACGGTGGCACGTAGGGTGTTTAAACGCCATGCGGAATAGACGTGACTTCAGTTATTCTAATCAATTTGATTTATTTTATTTTATTTTATTTTTTTATTTTTATTTTCATTTCATTTTATTTTTTTAAGACTTAAATATGTATTTAAAAATGTGCATGTTAATTCAGTATTTAATTCTAACCTACTGTTAATCTGAGGGTGTAACTTAGCTATTAATGAAGCCTCCTTAATTCTGAGATTACCAACATTACGTACTATTGCTTCTATTTTAATGGGAAGAGGTTTATCATAATTTTTACATTCAATATCATTATTTTGAGTTCAATAATATTCAGGGATTCAAAAGAATCAGTTCGTTAGGTTTACGCTACAAACATTTTGTCATCAACCACTCAGAAAATTTTGTGACTTCTGAAGAAATCTACAAACAGACAATAGAGAGATTTTGGCGCGATCTCAAACAATGGATTAAGCGACCATGTTTTAAGTCTAAATATATGCACCAATACCTGGCAAGATATTTGTTTGTTTCTTCAGTTTCGGATAAAACAACTCTGGTGCATCAATTTTTTATTCAAGCAGGAAGATTGTATCCCCCCACCCTTTTTTTTCAGACCGTGAGCGTCACATTATGCCTCAATCAGTAGAAACTGATTCTTCATCGGAAGACGACGAAGAACCCTAGGAAAAGAAAAAAAAAATTGGATAAAAAGGATTATTTCATTTTTAAAAAAATGTTTTAAAATACTTTTTGTAGTGATACTGGCAAATTAATCTGCGACAATGAAAGAAGATAAAACATACAACTACTTGGAAGAATGACAGAGAGCTTTATTCCCGGTCCACCAACACGATTACGGGACCAAAAAAATATGGCTGAACTCCTTACTTCACGCGAGATCTACAGGGTTCAGGGGGCATGACTCGGTATCACCAGGCTGACAGGTTATGTACTCTCTTTCTAGTGGCTCGCTGTCACTGGTTGTACTGTTGAAGGTATCGGGGATGGTAGGTTAGGTATGTGGTGCGGGATCGCTTTCGTCCTCATCGCTGTCGTCCGATTGGCCTGGTTTGACCCCTGGGTTGTGGCCATCGATCTTGAAGCACTCTTCTTTGCGGACCTTGTAGGTGCAGGCCTTTAGCTAAGAGCCAGCAAACTTCCGGACATTGATCCAATCGTCCTTTTTGAATGACACCAGGTACCTTTCACGGCCATTGTTTTTTTCAGGTCCCTATGAAGGTACACAATGTCGCCAACCCCCACTTCTGTATGGGGCCTACGGGAGCAGTTAGGAGCCTTGGATCGTTCGCTGCTTGGATGGTTGCTGGTGCGTCTGCGATGTTGTTGGTCTATCAGGTCATTATCATCGAAGTGTACATGTTCGTTGGAAAACTGGTCACGGTGGTACAAAACCTCTCTGGGGGAGAGACCGAGAGACGCAAGCCCACAGTTCAAGGCACAGCAAGTTATTGCGAGTGACGCGGATGAGACCTGTGGACCTGTAGGATCAACTTTGACTTCTCTCTCGATGTCTTGGACGGCCTTTTCTGCGACAGGGTTGTTGTTAGGGTTTTTTGGATCACCTACCTCGATTGAGATATGATGGCTCAGCAGGAATTCATCATTTTCAAGGGACTTGAAGCCGGGGGCGGAATCTATCCTCACAACTGCGGGTGGGTCTCTGATGAGTTTAATGGGTAAATAGGTCTTGAGAATAGCCTCTCGCAACGTCTCCTTTTCCTCGTCTGGGATAAGGAGCGTGGCAGTACAGAAGCTGACATATACCAGTTGTTGGTGTCGTTTGATGACGTCAGCAGCAATCCGGAGATCGAGAGAGTTAGAGGGTTCCTCACTAGACTGGGGTACAGTGATGAGTGGGGAAGCCCTCAAGGAGGTACACTGATGGCATGATGATACAACCTCATCAATGGCCCTGGCCATGTCCAGAGCAAAGAAATATCGGGTCACTACTTAGTGCATTTGATGTTTAATGGAATATCCTAACCTGATGTGCAGTGCCGTAAGCAAAGCATGGAGTGCATGTCGTGGGGCAACGATCGCGTCTCGTTGTGGGAGAAGAGGATCGTTTTGACGAACGACCACAAGACCGTCCTGAGCTATCGTGGCAGTGCGAAGGTATCTCTTCACATCCTTGATGTCTGTAAGTCGTTTAGATGGCTGTGTGCCCTATAAAAGATGTGTACGCATTCGTCTTAGATCGGAGCACTTATTTTGGATCTCTTCCCACGTTGGGTGGCTGGTGTAGAGGATCCTCTGATAATCTCAACAATCGTGGTTCTGAAGACGGCAGCCTCTTCTTGTTCACGCACGAAGGTGCAGACCTGGTATGTCGGATGAGTGCAATCAGGAGCGTTACCGCTTTAAAAATCAGCAGGTATGTTTGCTCTGCTTGCAAGATGCTGTATGGAAGCCTGGAAGCGACAGACAGTCGACAAATACGAAGTCACTCTAGTCGACTAGAGTGGTCGACTGTTCACGTCAGAGTTTCTCATCGGCCTGAACGCAGAGCCTACTGTATGTGAGCACTGCAGGATGGTGTTTAGACTCGATCAGGTAGGGGCTGAAATGTTTTATTGTGCAACTGATGACCAACGCCTTAACTTCACATGGTAGCTAAGAGAGCTGAAGACCGTATAATCTTGCCGAGAAGTGTCCCTAGAGCAATAGTTTCCCTTCTCTGTCCGCATACATCAGGGAACCAATATTGTGTTTTTTGACAGAGCCATCGGTCAAAATCTATAGCTGATCGGTACGGCCAGGCATGTGGATAGTTTTCGCTGATGTTAGGTATCTCTGAGCAGCGATGAAGGCCTCATGTAAACGGTCAGACCACACTATTGCTTCCCGTGGCTCCTTTCCTGCAGTGGTCTTGTCTAGGGAACAAAGAAAGTGGGAGCAGTTAGCGATAACACGGTTTAGGACCTTATATGCTTCGACGAAGGATCGTAGACCCTTCACTGTCTTGCGGGCATGGCAGGAGCTGAATTTCGCAATCCTGTGGGGCCCTGCTCTCAACGATCCCTCAGACCAGTTCCATCCCAGGACGGATGTTTGTTTAGAGCATATTATCGTCTTGCTAGCTGACAGCCTCAAACTGACACCAGACAGTGTAGCGAGGAGTTTACACCAGGTAGAAGATAGGTCCGCCAACCTATTCCTGCCGCAGTACAAGTCATCGGCGAGCTTTGCCACGTACCCCAGCACTTTGCACATTAACTCCTCTAGTACTGTCTCTGGAGCCTGGCATACCCATGGCACATCCGGTGTAAACACGTATCCCGCCGAAAGGAGTTACAACACCGCAGTATCTCATTGAGTCCTTTGCAAGGGAAATCTGTTAGAAGGCGCTGGTGATGGCAGTTATTATGATCCATCGCCACTGGCTAATTTTCCTCAGGGTGGAGTCGATGTTTGGCATAGCAGATGGCTGTGGCTTCGAATAGTGACCAACACTGGAAAATGCGGTAACTAGGCGATGGTCACCATTGGGTTTGTTGATCAAGAAGGAGGGTTTTATATACTCTACAGCAACTCCGATAGCTTCATCGAACTTGAGCTGCAGGGCCCGGTGCCTGTCTTCGCTGTAATGGGGGAGTCGGCCTCGACGCTGGGGCGGTTGTATAGGGCCTATGTCGATAGAAGCTTTGAAGGGGCCGGCTGAGCCACGCTACCCGAGTAGATCGGATCCAAACACATCAGCAAACTCATCTTTTCGGTATACCAAAAACCATGGTATCGGACAATGCACCCGAATTTTGTGATGAAGATCTTAATTTATGGTTTGAAAAAATAGGGTGTAAACCGTATAGGATACCGCCATATCACCCTCAATCGAATGGGTTGGTAGAAAGATTGGTGCATACTGTAAAAATAGGACTGAAAACATGTTCTCAGCAAAAAGAAAAAAATAGAAGTTTTTCTACCAAGGCAGCTTTAATGGGAATGCAAATTAGAGCTCCGCTAACGATGTATTCCACAAATGAATAAGTGTGGTACAAAAAGAACAAAGTATCAAATCCAGAAAGGACAGAATTTATCATGCAGAAAGGCCACAATACAGCTATAATAAATAGAGAAAAAGGGAACAGTATATTAACCCATGCAGATCAAACAAGGCCCCAGGGCGAATATGAAGAGCAAAATGATTCCTTCCGTTAATGATTCATTGGAACAACCTTTATAGAATGAAACGTCAGAAGACGAAATAATGCATGATCAGGTAGGCCAGAGTGACTTTGAAAACTCGGATGAAGATCAAATAATGCAAGAAGACGACCCTGATTACAGCTCAGTGCTGGACAGATCTAGATCTCCAAGAGAAAGGAATACACGAGAGGGACAACGAAAACAAATTAATCCCGAAAATGAAACAATCACGTGAAGTACAAGATCTATTTGGGGCATAAGACCCATACGTTTCAGGGAGATGTAGTGATACTGGTAAATTAATCTAAAGCAGCAGGGCTTGATAAAATACCCCCAGAAGTATGGAAGGCCAGACAATTCAACGACATACGGCTCCGACACTGTAATGCCGTATATAATCGAAACCCAATAGACATATGGACGAAGAGATGCATCCTCCCCTTACCTAAAAAGGGTAACCTCGGATTAGCCAAGAATTACTGAAGTATAACACTTACGTCCATAGCAGCCAAGATATACAATGCCCTATTATGCAACCGCATAGAACCCAAAATTGACAACATACTTAGGAAGAACCAAAATGGCTTCCGGAGGAATAGCTCCACGACGTCACAAATTTTGACTATCCGTCGAATTCTTGAAGGTGTATGTGCAAAAAACCTAAAGGCAGCAATATTATTTGTCGACTTTGCCAATGCCTTTGATTCCATACGCAGAGAAAAGATGGAGCAAATTCTACTCGCCTACAGCCTACCAAAAGAAACCGTCGCAGCCATAATGATGCTATATAGAAACACCAAAGTAAACGTCCGCTCCCCGGATGGAGACACAGACTACTTCGACATTGTAGCAGGTGTGCTGCAAAGAGACTCATTACCCCATACCTCTTTATCATCTGTTTAGACTACGTGCTTAGAACATCTATTGATTTAATGAAAGAAAACAATTCCAAGCTAACAAAGGAAAGAAGCAGAAGGTACCCCGCACAAACAATTACGGACGCGGACTACGCCGATGACATAACGCTTCTGACAAATGTACCCATCCAAGCAGAAACCCTGCTACATAGTCTGGAACGAGCCGCTGCATACATAGGCCTTCATATCAATGCACATAAAACGTAATATATGTGCTTTAATCAAAGAGGTGACATCTCCACACTAAACGGTAGCCCTCCGAAACTAGTAGACAAGTTCACCTACCTAGGAAGCAGTGTCTCATCAACCGAGACAGACATCAACACTCGACTAGTAAAGGCATGGACAGCTATCTATAAGCTATCGGTCATATGGAAGTCAACCAGACCGATAAAATAAAACGCAGTTTTTCCGAGCAGCAGCCGTATTGATACTGCTGTATGGATAGACTACATGGACGCTAACTAAACAGCTGGTGAAAAAGCTCGATGGCAACTACACAAGAATGCTGCTAGCAATATTGAACAAATCCTGGAGGCAGCACCCCACAAAGTAGCTGCTGTACGGACACTTACTGAAAACTCACGAAAACTATCCAAGTTAGACGAAACAGACAAAAACGGGCCTTACTGCTGGAGAAGTAAGGATGAACTCATGAGTGACATGCTCCTGTGGAACCCATCACATGGACGAGCCAAAGCAGTACGACCAACTAGAATCTACGTACAGCAGCTTTGGGCCAATATGGGATGTAGTCCTGAAGACTTGCCGGAAGCAATGGACGATAGAGAAAGGTGGTTTAGTGTTTTTGGAAATGGTTAATTTCTCTAACACTATAAGTTATTTGGCAACACAAATGAATAACGAAACTTCTTTTAAACAACACAACAAAGAAAGGTTTATTATCGTAGCAGGCGTAAAGGAGTGAGAGTGAGAAAGTGTCCCTTTCGGTGTCGCTGGTTAGAAAGTTGGTTCTCGGTTTCCAAGTGGAATCAGTAGCAGTGGATGTGAGTGAAGTCTCTCTGGGCTGCTGGCTAAGTGCTCTCTGTCCGTCGACTCACTACTCAAAGGGGACTAGAAAAATAGTTCTTGAGAGGAAGAAGGAATCAACGCACTCTGCCTGGATTGGTCAATTAGTGGCCGAATCGCTTGGCGGGGGCATTGATTCGCGAAGGGAAATAGATCTGTAGTTACTACATTGGCGAGAAAGGGTCAGGGATATCCGTGCAGATGGTGTGACATGATGATGATGATGATGTAAGAGAGAGCCTATATAAGTCTCTCACTGAGAATGACTGGCAAGCTTGATAAATAACTGACAAGTGCTAACCTTGCACATCACAAGAGAATGTGTGCTTGAGTTTTGTACTGAAAATTATTCGTACGGAAGGCTAATTAATTTTATAAAAATTTATTTCTAAGAAAAAAATCAAGCCAACCACGTGCGGCACTTGAGTTGGCCATAGTGGAAAAGGGAAAAGTAATCCCAGACAATACGGCACCAAAAAGCTTTTCTTTTTGTCGAGAACTACTGTTGGGACCCTCAGTACAAATTCGAGGACCAACTATAAAGGCACAAAGAATTAGCCAGCAAATGTGTTTCGTCACTCGCTTCTTGAATAGCCGATAAATATTTAAAATAGGCAAGAGGCTTCCCAAGAAATAAAACCAAAATCAAACGAAAATACGAATTCGGGGACCAATTGTAAAGGCACAAAAAATTAGCCAGCTGATGGATTTTGTCACTCGCTTCTTGAATAGCCGATAAATGTTTTAAACAGGCAAGAAGCTTCCCAAGAAATAAAACCAAAATCAAACGAAAGTACAAATTTGGAGAACAAGCTGAAAGACAGAAAAAATAGCCAGCAGAAGAGTTTCATCTCTCGCTTCTTGAATAGCCGATAAATATTTCAAACTGTAAAGGCAAGAAGCTTCCCAAAAAATAAAACCAAAATCAAACGAAAGTCGACTACTGAAATTCTACCAAGTTAAACAACTGAAAGAATATTCAACCGAGAATTCTGCTGAAAAGAAGACTCGAAATGAAATGAAAAATGAAATATTTCGAAAAAACTAAAAAGAAAAGAAAAATACTCAAATTCAAAGAACTTTGTTTCCAGGATACTTTCTCTGATAAGTTCCCGCAAATTGCACTAAAATTTGCAAAACTTTATCTTTTCTATCCCTTTCTTTCTTGTTTCTTTTGTATAAAATTCCTTTTTAAAAACATACTGTCTGTGTTATCTTTTCGAATCAGTTGCAGAACTTACTCTTTGAACTTACAGTTTAAACTTATCGTTGAATATTGCACACTAAAGCCCCCTAAAACATTACCAAGTTAAATACTAAACATGACTTCAGTGCTATTTCCTTCATATCAATTTTATTCTCTTTCAAATTTTTCTTTATATTGCAAATATTATCCTTTCAATTTTTGAAAATTTATCATTGAAATAGAGAAATGATATTTTTTTTTATTATCTTTGTAATACTTAATGTTTTTCTTGGTTATAATCTACAAATCTTTCATTAATCCTAAAACACTAATTTTTTAAAAGCTTTTCATTGAATAAACAAATGATTTACTTAAATTGTAAAAGTCTTATATATGATAACATTACAAGAACGAAGTTTAAAGAAATGCTTAATTAGCAGTGTATAAGTTAAAATTTAAGAGATATTAAATTAATTTGAATGAAAAACGAATGTTTGAAAAGAAATAATTGAACTTCTTTTAAATCATTCTTTAAAAGAAGAAGCTAAAATACAAGAATCTTTCAAAAAATGACACCAGTGAAATGGAAATAAAACTAAAAATTTCAGTGAAGCGTACTAAAATAGAATTTTAAAATTTGAATAGTGTTGTTTTGGGTAGGATGTTTAAGCAAAGAAATATAATGAAGATATTGGAGAAGAGATTAAGTAATTTACGAAGCACTTTTGCTTCAATGTGGCACAAGGCCGAATGAATGGGGCATCCAATGAGACTCGAACTAACTCGTGTAAGTTTTTTTTAGTTTAGCTTGCTAACCATTACACCACCGGAGGTGCCCTTGGAGAAGAGATTAAGATTTTTACTGTGTCCGCTTGCCAGTGTGATGCGGCTTAAATATTTATCCCAAGACTGGAGTTTATTTTTCGCACGTGTGAAGACGGATCACCCTCGCAGAATAAGTTCCAGTTAAGATTCCCTTTTGGGGCGTAGGGGAACTGGCAGATTATGTGAGGGTTAATTTGGGGCTGGACTGATAGCCGCTGGCAAGGGGTTTCCAAATTTCACGTTACGCACACACCCACCAGGCCACTATCTCTTCCTACCCCTAGGATAATGGAAGATATGCGCCTCTAGGTTTAGATAATAATATTATTATTTATCGTAGTCGACAATTCCAATTTTCCGTGTAATATTTTTAAAGGCGAATCGGACATTTAGCGAGAATAAATTGAGGTGAATGAAGCTGAAAAGGAACATGCAAAAAACAACTTGATAGGCAGACAACACAATGAAAAAATTTCGACACGGGGAGAGATATAAAATATAACTAGGTTTTTAATACGCCAAGGTTCAAACAAATATTTATAGGGTTCGGCTATGTTTCCCAGTAAACAGTCTCCGACATAGATGTCTCTTTCTTCTTTTTTCTTTTCTTTCTACATTTTTTAAATTGAGAGAGTATGTAATTGAAATACTTAGGAAGGTTGGAGGGAGAAAACAGTCTTAAGTTTTACTTAACTTTTTGACGGGTTCCTTCTGAGAGTATTTTCTCTTTTACGGGCTAGCGAGATTTTATTTAGCTTGGCTTGAAGGCGTCTGTCATCTTCTTGTCTAAGAGCTCTATTTCGCTTCTTCGCCCGGATTTTGGCATGAGATTCGCCGGTCCGTTCACGGCAACCTCCGTCCACTAAACTAAATTCTTTTTTTCCTATTTCCGCTGACGAAAAGGGTGCTAATTCCGTTTTTAGGGTTCTGGCCAATCATTCGGCCTTTTTCTTCTTCCTTCACCCTGTCAGGCGATTCATTCGGACTACTATCTCCATCCAGTATATCCCCTTCTTTATCCATCCGGTCACAGAGTGCAAACATCTGTTAGCTTTCATTCTGACCCGGATTTATTACTTCAGCCGCGAGGAATTGACCTACATTCATTATTCCTCTTTTAACGGTCAGTCTTTGGCGGCCTGTTAATTCAAACACAGAGGGGTAGGGGAAATTTCTTATTTCGCTCCTCTCAGTGGTAGACCACGTGACACCAGCTATATCTATCTAGCAAGTATCTCTTTTTAACTTTAAAATACATGAGTGATAACAAACAACAATAATTACAATATAAGGGGACTAACTCTACTAATACAAAGGACAAAACTGGAAATTGATTACCTAATTATTATTGCTGTAGGTTTTCATACTTTTTCGTCTAACTTTTTTATATCTAAAAAAAAAACAAACAGAAAATCTTAAAAATCAGCTCCCAGTTCCTGCCTTAATATTTATATTTTTTGATTTTTAAAACTATCGTTTATTTAATAACATATCTTGTTTATCTGTGTTTGGACAAGAGTATGTCTTTAGCGATTCGAGGTTACCAATTTTAGCGAGGAAATATAGTTACGTGCTGGTACGTTGTCTCCTCGCTATGTTGTTGTAAATAAAGGAGAGAAGAGCAAAGATATCGAAAAGTTTTTATGAAGGTTTAAAGACAGCGAGAATTAAGGGTACCTTCATGCGGGAAGTATTGTAGGAAGTAAGGAAGGAAATATGGAGTTGAGAAGGAATTTTAGCAGCTAAATACCTGAGCGGAATGTGCGTCGCTACAGTTAAGGCATTGTTGAATGTCTGAGTGAGATATGGTCGCCATAGGTGTAGCAAAAGTCGTTTTTGCTGATTAAGGACAGAAATGATGAAGTCACCCATGAATGTGTGGTTCTGGTTGTTGTCGGAGAATGGGATGAAAGTCTCCAGATAATGTTGCCCAGGAATTAGATAGCTGGATGTCTGAGCAAAATTTGCGCGTCGCTGTCGACATAACAAACGTTAGAGGCGACATAAAGGTGTTCCTGTGTGTGGCTGATTCCATGCATTTAATTCACGTTCAACTGAGAACCCTTAGTCTAAGAGAGGGACAAGAGGTCCATAAATTAGATGGGTTTCCTCATGGTGTTGTGCTTCTGCTGTAGAGAGCGAACGGAAGGTGCGTCTGTCCTGTTCGAAAGGTCTGAGGAAGAGATAGTTTGGCGGGATTTCCCCATTTTGGTGCTGCCCTGAAAAATGGCCATCCTCTTTGGGTGAAAATATGCGTCGACCCTATATTTCACTGTTTTGAGATGTTTGGCTCATTAACTTCGATATAATTACGCATATTTAGGGTTTTGAGTATTTCCATCAATATACAAGGATGAGTAAAAAGTTTCGCAAGATTTTAGTAGTATGTGCTAGTTTGTGGTGCGTATATCACGTGACCGAAGCAGTTCAAGCCGTGGTAAGTACCCGCTATGCTTGTTAACATCGACTTAGTTGGCGCGTTGACATGTTGTGCATTACTTTCCTCCGTTTGTGATTTCAAAGCCGCGTAGATAAACGTGCAACAGATTCTAATTCGGAGACTTATGCTTTCCAAGTTCGAGCGGGACCATAACGCCGCAGAAGAAGCCCCAAATATTTGTTGTGCGAAAGTTGACGGCGCAATTGATTATAGAATAGTAATCATATAGTTCAAGTAACTTCGCCCGAGTTGTAAGAACCTCGATGATTAGGCAAGGTCAGGTAGGCATAAAACTGGATTCCATGGCCGCACTCTTAGCTATAGAGGCAAATCCAGCAAGTTGCACACGGGCGAGATCGGCATCTCACTGTCCAGGGTTGTCTGCCCTGCATCAAGACCCTGATAAAGCATCTGGAACAACCGAATAGTACCCCACATTAAAAGAATATAGGAAAACTTTGACTCACCCTCTGTATGTCAAGGTGTTCAAAATTATTACAGAACGTGTGGAGTTTTGTTATCAAATTTAGCAGAATCGTATTTCATGTTAATGTCAGTGAAGAAATTGTTGAGCCTTATTTCTCCTCCGGCATAAAAATGTCACCTTTGTACAAAAATCGATATAAAAAAGCCAGTCGTTTTCATTTTCAAGGGTATATAGAAATTTACTCAGCTTAAATGTGGCACAAGACCGAATGAACAAGGGGCACCCAATGAGACTCGTATTCACTCGTGCAAAACATTACACTATCCGAGGTGCCTAGTTTTAGGGTATATATAAGTTTAAGTCATAGTTGGGAGTGGAAAAGGAGGTTCAATACATTTCCCAAGGGCATTAGTCCAAAAGTGAGCGTAATGGTGTAACTGGTGTTCGAATCCACTTTCTTCAAAGCAGCAATCAAGCATTTTAGCCATTATGCTTATGCAACCTGAATTTGTAATAGTTAATGGCAATAAGAAATGAAATTGAATAAAGAAACTTGCTGTTACTTGTTCTCTAGGAAAGGCCAGTAGTCTTTAACAGCATAGATGATAGCTATTGTGACAATTCTTAGAACGAATTAAAGGGTTGTAGGCAACAAATAAATTATCAGTCATATTTCGCCACTAAATGATCAGTTCCCATAACAAAACACTCAACCCTTACCCCAACAAATGTCGGGCAATTACCACCATAGGTCAAAGAAAAACCTATTGTTCTTGTGTGATGCCAATCAAACAAAATACTTAGCCTTTCTAAAAGAACAAGACTATTGTCTGAAAGAAACCTTAATTTATGACCCCCTTTCACTAGCTCTTGTATCTTTGACTTTTGCAAAGTCAGTTGCGCTTCGACTACATGTTAACAACGAGAAAAACCAAAAGTAAAAAACAAAAACAAAACAACAACAACAATAATGAAGAACTTTGAATGGAAAAACATCCCTGCTAGATCTAAATACAAATCCACAGAATTTGATTCCTCAAAAAGGGTCTTTGTGAGTACAAAGCAAATTTTAAAAACACTCATTTAGCCCAGTCGGCTGCGGCTGTAGAATACACTGACTGCATCTCTGTAGAAGGGGTAAGTGCCCCACCCATCCAACGAGTGTCCGGGTTATGACACTAAACAATCTGATGGTGAAGCTACAGTAATGTTGGAGCTTTGCCATCACTCCCAGTTCCACTCTGGCCCAGTGTGGTAGCACCTGATTGGGTCCTATCTATGGGTCAAACAGAACTGTTTGACATTTAAACTGAATGCAGACAAATGACTTATACTTAATTGAATTGCTTGAAATAGAAATGTTTGATCATTTAATTGTGTGTGAACAAATGACTGATGTTTAATTGAATTGTTAGTGATACATTGCAATACTTGGAACCATTTAAATTTGTTGACTTATGCTACATTGAATTGTTAGAAATATAATTGTTTGATCATTTAAGTTTTTGTATCTACAAAATGTGTTTATGAATCATTTATATTTAATATATATGTAAAAATAGGATATGGTTTTACATGACTAATAATGGTTGGTGTGCCACAAGACTTTCAGAGTAAAATGATTATTTACATTTTTTTTCATAAAACAAATTCTTTTATTGCGGTTTGTTTGTGCGGTTATTTTTATTGTTTTGCACGTTTACCAAAGGCCTGATTATTTATGTACTCTAATTTTTTTCTTTTGAATAATATTAACTTTATTGTAAAAGGACGATTGTTAGCGGCGGCGATATCTCTAACAACGTTTTAAAACAAAAGTTTTTTTTTAGTTAAGAGGTACAGAATAAAAACCCAATAACCAATCATCCACTACACCAGCTTCCCTACCTTGTTAGGGGAAATAAAACAAACTGAAATCGTTTAGCATTTACTGTTAGAAGTATTTATAACGCTTTTTTTTAAAAATAAATAACATTTTTAAAATGCATTCATTTCGTGAGTTGATTATGGTATTCATATATTCTAAGGGGTCACGTGGGAGTTCCCGGTAAAATTTTGAATTTTATACGTGGCTATTAGTATCTGAAAGATATTCCTGAATACTCCAAATAACTATAGCTCCGCCTTTCACTGAGAGTTTTAAATACTATTCATTCTTTATTAAGTTGTTCTTTCCTATTTTTTTAATTTAAAAATTAAAAAAAATTCTCTAATCGCTGTTTCAAATGTTTTGATTGTTTGTTGTATTATTTCGTACTGAATGAGTTTTTCGTTTCTTTAAGTGATTTCAAGATGTTTAGTCTATTTTGAGAAATTCCATTATGTGCTTTAAATTTTCTAAAGAATACTGTCAGGTCGTTATCGAAACAAGTCAGTGTGTGTGTGTGTGTGTGTGTGTGTGTGTGTGTGTGTGTGACGGGACAAAAATGAAGTCTTTTATTCAGTACAGGGTAATCCTGATATAAGAGAGTTGGTGGGACCGGAGAATAAGTATCTTATATATGGGTTTCTCTCATATCCAGGTTTGGTCTATTTTGTATAGGTAACACAGGCTCTAATTTGGGACCAGAGAAAATCTATCTTATACCCGGGTTTCTCTTATATCAGGGTCTCTTACATCCAGGTTACACTGTAGTTTAAATGTATTTATGGTGAATTTATGTTTACTTACAGTTTTTTTTTTTTTTTAGGTTTGTTTTCTGTTTTTTTTTTCTAAATTATTAATTTTTTCTGAATTATAAGTTCAAGAGTTTTCATAGTCGGTGTTATCATAGTTTTTCAGTATTCTTTCAATAATTTTGGGTTGGAATATAATGGAATTGGCTTCGGTGTTTGAAATTGTGTTCTTGTGTGTTTGTTAAGGTCTCTGGTTTGGTTTGGTTTGGTTTGATCTTATGGCATATCAACCATTGTAGTTTATTTAATACCAAATCAATTTTCGTAAATATAAACAGCTCTATTTCAATAATTCAAATTAGCATAAGTACACAAGTTAGTTCTATTTGACCCATAGATAGGACCCTATCAGGTGCTACCCCTTTGGGCCAAAGTGGACATGGGAGTAATGGCAATAAAGGGGTACGCCGCATTCCCCATAGCTCCAACCTTACTGGAGCCTCACTATCAGATTGTTTAGTGTCATTATCAGGACACTCGTTGGAGGAGTCTTACCCCTCTGCAGATAGTCTTACCCCTCTGCAGTCGGCGTATTCTACAGCCCTAGCCGACTGGGCTAGTGTTAAGGTCTCTATTCATAGATGTATTTGGTGTCAATAGATTTCTGAATATTTGATAATAAGTAGATTTTTCTGGTTAAAGAAAATTTGTGAATGTGTATAGTTTTAAAAAGCCGGTTAGATTAATATTTAGAACTTTGTCATCGTCTTAATGGGTGACTTTGTTTCAATACTTAATTTTTTTAAAACCCATCTCTTTTATCCCCAGCTATGGGTAAATAGTAGGGTAGATTGGGCTCTTTAACCTTGGTAAGGCAAGTAGTCTTGAAACTTTAAATTCAAAACCAGCTGTCCTCCACTTAGAAATTGACTTTGTGTAGCATCTAACTCATGGCAGAGGGGTTGGGTAAATATATACAAAAGATCTCTTTAAAATGCTTTATTCCACAACATACACATTCACATGCAATAGAACATAAGTTTCAGCCTTATTTTTATCGTTTTAAAAAAGAACGTTATTCAAGAAATAAAACAATTTTAATGCAAACTTCTGAATTTCAAGTCCGGTTTCTTTCTATTTTGTCGGATATTATATTCAATACATCTATTATATATAATCCCTACCAATAAAAAGTATAAAAATTGCTATTCAAAGTTTCACACCGAGAGGCAATTAAAGGGTTTAAAAGTTTGAAGATCACATCAAGACATGAAACTTTACGTCGTGATTTTAGTAGTTTATTTAACGATTAGATTGTTCTATCACTTGATATTGATCAATATTAATTCTTACAATTAATGCATTTATCTAATTGATTGCATTATATATATATATATATATATATATATATATATATATATATATATATATATATATGAGATTAGTTGGGTATGTTTCTATTTGAGAATATATAAGAGGATTCTTATGAATCTTTTGGAGTGCTTTATGTATGATGATTAAGATATAAATTTCTTACAGAGAAAATTAATAATCATTGAAAAAACACAACAAACTATTATTTGGCTATAATAAATTCTAAATGTATTTTTGCCGACAAAGAGAAACCAGCTTCTTCTGATAGCTATCTCACAATAGAGAAAAAAAAAGTTGGTTTGTCTCTGAAATAAGTTCATGATAGCCAAATGGCGGTTAATTGACTTTTTCAATTAAATATATATATTGTCATCTATAGACAGATTCGTTCCGTTCTCTCAGAAATCATCAGTGTAGATAGACAGGCTAGATTCCCGAAGCTGGGATCAAAAGTCGGTTGACTCAAACGCCAATCCAAGATTCTACCACTCAGCTACGAGGAAACTAGCGCAAGCGAAGGAAATTTAAACGTTTATGAAATGCAATTGTTATTGTTTACATATATCCGCTTAACGGTGACCGAGGGTTCGATTCATATGCAGAGCCTTGCATATACTCTAATGGCAACACATTTACTTCATTCGCTAGAGAGCTCAACCCTACAGGGAGAACAAACAAACAAACAACACACACACACACACATATATATATATATATATATATATATATGAAAGTAAATATGGATAAAATCCGACCGTATGAAGGTAGCAGAAAAAACATAATACAAATAGGAGAATATATGATGTAAAGTCGATGTTAACGTTTTGGTTTCAGTAAATATCATCAGTCACGTTCTAATGACTTTTGAATTATAAACGCTATGTGCATGTTTATATATCTTTTCGTTGTATATTTCTCATCTGCTCCTGTCATCTCAGCAACCATCCATCGCTATGTGAACTGTCTTGATATCCAAGTCCTGATGATGGTTACTGAAACTGAAACATTAACGTCGACTTTACATCATAATATATTCACCAATTGGGAGTGGCGAGAGAGGGTCAGGGATATCCGTGCTGCCAGCACGATATGATGATGATGATGATATATATATATAATTATATATATGTATATATATATATATATATACATATATATAATTATATATATAAATATATATATATATAATTATATATATATACATATATATATCATTATATATATATGTATATATATAATTATATATATATATGTATATATATAATTATACGTATATGATTACATATGATTATATCTATGTAAATATGTATATATATACATATATATAATTATATATATACATATATATATATATATAATTATATATGTATGTATATACATATAAATACATATATATGTATATATATAATTATATATGTATATATATATATGTATATATATATGTATATATATAATTATGTATATATATGTATATATATATAATTATATATATATATGCATAATTATATATGTATATATACATATATATATAATTATACACATACATATATGTATATATATGTATATATACATATATGTATATGTATAATTATATATATGTATATATACATATATGTATATATATAATTATATATATATATAAATAATTATATATATATATATATATATATATATAATTCGAGGAATGTAGTCTAAGGACGAATGAAAGAAGACATTCGAAAGATATACTGGAAAAACAATTGGCAATAATACTGTAAGCTCGTGCAACCCATTTGGTGGTTTCTCATCCCTCGGTAAAAAGACCGCATACTTGGGATGCAAAGGATCAATTGATTCAGAGAAGAGGTAAAATGGCTCGTTTTATCCTGCAGCCGACACACAAATGTCCTTTGTGGTGTTGTGTTTAACTTATTTTAGCAGGTTGGAGATTAAAGAACAAAATATTACATTTGATTTGTTCTGGAATGAACAAAATATCTAAAGCATTAACATGATTAATTATTTACATTTACTAAGCCTTAAATTTTCATACAACCAGGAAAACATTTTTTTTAAATAAAGAAAAAATAAATATAACTTACTAATTTTGTTGAATTGTCTTTTTTTTTCGCTTTGATTTATCTGTAAGCCTTAACTGTCTGCTCATGGACAAACTTTTGGAAATGAAGGAGAACAGGAGAGTATAGATAATTATTGTGACACTTTACCCACACAAAGACACTTACAGAGAGAAAGAGAGAGTGGTATATCCGGGAACGGATGATATTTTCAGTGACATAAACAAGAAATTAACACTGGATATAGTATTATAAATTTAAAGTCTTGATTTCCCGTGACAGGAGAAAAAGTTGTAGAGAAATCCATCACGGTTTCCTGTCAGGAAATTTCCAACTAAATAAGATAAAATTAAACAAGATAAAAACATTCGATTGAGTTAGTCTAACAGACATAAAGCAACGGTCCAGTTTAACATTATACTTATGTTGCGGGACCGAAAAATTTGTCGATCCCACAAACTTTTTATAAGAAAAGTGTAGCGACACGAGCAAAACAAGGATGACAAAGACAAGGGGGTAAATTTGAAATGCCGAGTTTTTGTTTGGAGAATCTTACACGAAAAGTGTTTGTTGGTCTAATCATGGAACAAAGTTGTCGCTTGAAAAGCTCGATTAGATGGCCAAGCGTATCTGTTCTGCTTCTGGAGTGAACGTTACTGATTTCTTCGGAGAAATTGACGTACCGTGGTGCTGGAATTGTCTCGAGACGTTAATGTGCCGAGATGCTAGAATCGGAGCTGATGCTTGTCAGGAGACTTTGGTGTGCCAAGGTTTTGGAATCGGACTGCTGCTTATGTGAAGATGTCAGCGTGCTGAGATTCTGGAATAGATACTGTTGCCCCGTTTATGGTGCAGGTGAGTTTTACTACCCTGAAAAGAACTGTGAGTAAGGGAACCAGGGATAGTCTTTAATGGATTATAAGACTTTCGGATTAACCTAAAAAGGACAGGTGAAAGGTTTTTAGGGTTTTAGTTCCGAAAAGGAATGGAAAAAGAGAAAGCTAGTGTAAAGGTTGGATCGTAGCTGGCTAGACCTGTGTGTCTGCAGCTCTGGCCAGGTTGAGAAATCTGGTCGGCTATGTTCTGGTTCAGCGAAAATGGCTCCGTTCGATCGGGTAGCTGCTGCGTCGGCTGCTGATAGCTGAGGTAAGGCGTTTGATTGGTGTGCGATGACCAGAGAAAGTTAACTAATTCTTTTTGTTTTAATGCCTCTAGCGACCACTCTGACTACCCGCCATCAGTGACTACTGAATTTTATAACAGAGAGGGATGGGGTATATGCTGGACTCGCATGTGTCCGAACTTGGACTGGAAGCCTCTCTAATTATATATGATAATGAAATAAATCACGATGTCGTTAAGAGAAACTTGATAATACCACCCGTCCCACTTAACAGGTAGAAACTACTTTCGAGACCGAATGTAAAATTAATTTGTCGCAAAGATAGCTGAGTACAGGAAAATTCCTCTCGATAACGAACTATGTTGATACCAGGAATCGCTTCCGTTAGCAATGAAAAATTCTGTTCGCTGACATCATTGCGTTTTTTAAACAAGGATTTTCAATGTGAGTAACCAGTGAGATACGATACTTACACTGTAAATTTTCTCCAAAAAATGTTTGAGGATTTTCAAAAGCTAATATGCAAAAAGCATGCTCTGAGATTCAGTAACCAATGAAAAATTTGTGGCCGTAGGTATGAACGAAGGGACACTATGAAAAAGGAAGCAGACGTTGAAGAAAGCTCGTTTGCATTCAAAATAGATGACTACTATCCCAAAAGAACGAAAATACTCACGGGACTGATGGTCGACGCAGGGGTTACTTCACACATTATTAGAGACGCGAAGAAGTTTAAAAATTACGACCAAACATTCAAACCAGAGAACAACTACATGGTACTAACTGATTGAACAAAAGCCAGTAGTGTAGCGTTGATAAGAGGAAATGCAGAATTGTGTCGACTAAATGAGGATGGAAACCACGTAGTAGTTACTCTCAAAAAAGGCACTACAAACTCCCTCCTACTCGTACAATAAGAATATAGAGGACAGATGCCGAGGATGCTACAATATCCACACGTGGCATAAAATACTGGATCATTACAACTACGACGACATCGTTAACTTACCCGACGTTGTTAATTGGGTGTACAAAGAGAAGATAACTCTCTGTTTTCCCTTCCATGCGTAGTGTCTGCGTAATGTTTTCTTTTGTTGTCGGCGGTTTCTCTTGCTATTAATGACAAACTTTTGCCATTTAAGAACTGTATAAGTCCCACACAGGCTTTCTCATTCCTTTTCATGAAATGGAATGAAAATCAGAGGACGAGACATCAGCAACAAAGATTGCAAAATTTGCACCAAAGGCCAATTCTCCCAAAGAAACAGGCAGCCTGACACGCGAGCGACATCCATATTGCAGTTCGTCCACAGAAATCTCGCTTGACCAACAGAACCAGCAAACTTGAACGGAAATATATACGCAGTGTAATCTAACGACGATTTCTCCGGCGTTATGTTCGTATATTTCACCAAAAATAAAGATGACGCTGCGTTAGCCACTGAAAAATTTATCGCAGATTCTTCTCTCGACGGCAACATAAAAACAGAGATCGGAAAATGGCTTAAAGTTCAAGTCAAACGATTTTCAATTGTTACTCTGTAGAAACAACATAAAGCATGAGACCTTAGCGCCATACTCGCCCCATCAGAATGGAACAGCCAAAAGAAATTAGCGAATAATTTTCGAAATGGCGAGGTGCATGATCGTAGACAGCTATTTACCAAAAACTCTGTGGACCTATGCTGTTATGACGTCTGCATTCGTCCGAAACACATGTTTTAATAACCGCTTGAGGCACACACCCTACTACGGAGCAACAGGGAAGAAACCCGACCTTTAAAAAATGAATATTTTCAGTTCAGCGTGTTATGCTTACAAACAATTCAAAAATTAATTAGACTCAAGATGCGAAAAAGGAGTATTCACCGGATATGATAGAAGCAGCCCAGCATATCTCCGAAAATAGTAAAGTCCTCAAACACAGACAGATTAAATTCATCAACAACAACGCCGAGCATCAAACCCAAACCTATCAACCAAATAATGACGACGATGATCTCCGAGACATCCGACGAGAAATCCTAAATCAGAAGAACCTTCTAACAAGCAACCTAGCTTCAGCAAACAAACTAATACCGAAGAGGATAGCCATACTCGAAGATACCCAAAACGGGAACGGAACGACCCTCGCTACTTAGGTGACTATGTAACAAAAGCCGAAGATGAAAACGACCAGACACTAATCAATATCGATTACTGCTACAAAGCCACTTATTATTTATCTCGAACCTCGAGAGAAGCTCCGAACTCTCCAAAGGCACACCACTGGATCGAAGTAATGTAGGAAGAAATGGACTCCCTAAAAGAAAACGTTTTCAGATTGACGACCCTACCTGAATGCAAAAATACGATGATTGGTCGATGGGTCAATAAAATATTTTAAAAATTCGGATAGATCGCCAAAATAAAAAGAGAGATTTATCGCAAGGCGGTACAACCAAATTAAGAGACTAAACGATTTGGAGACTTTCTCCCGAAAAGCTGATATCACATTCATATTGCAACTAATACAAATACAGACAAGAAATCAGTTTGTCTGTTAAATAAGTTACTGTACGTCTCGAAGCAGTCTGATTTTATACTCAGTTGATTCCGGTGAGGCAGTCATGTGTGGTTTTATTTCAGTTTCTGTCAGATTGCATCAATCAAAGATTGAAAATAATTGAATTTATGTTGATGTCATTGGATATCTGAGAGTGTCACGAGTGCTCTGCGTAACTAGCCCCCAACGGTTGTGGTGCCGTGTTCATATGAGTAAGAGATTTTCGATGAGGTGAGGAGAAGGAAAACAACTACTGCCGTGACCCACAACAGGTTGAGAAAAGTTCTGAAATCATACCTTGTGCCCAATCTGCATACCTTGTACTTGATATATTTTCAACTAACAATGGAATCTCAAAATCACTTTCTACTAAACAGTAGTGGAAAGGATTCAAGCTCCTATATATAATTCAGCATCTATTTTTCTGCTGTAAAAAACAGAATTATTGACAAATAATGTGTCGAGTCTTTCATTTTCCTTTAAAGAAGCCTAAAAATTGTATAGGCACTGAACGACGACCTACTAAGCAGTTTTCCCATCCTCTTGGGATCGAAACACTACGCGGGACAAAGGAGAGATTTTGCAAACACCGAATAGCTTCACTTCTATTTTATAAGAAGGCGTGCTGTTAGAGCCCTGGCGGGTAAGGAGAATTAGGGTCAGGCGTAGTGAGTTACATTAGTACATCATAGTACCGTGTTGTGAAACTATCCGTTTGAACTACTTTATTGATGAATAAGTTGTCAGAAATATTGATAATTGTCATATTGTACTCATAGCCAATAGTAACTGAAAAAGAAAACCTGCAAATTAGTCATGAAAATTAGTCATGTTAATGGCACTGGATGTAATACTCAGCCAAATAGTTGATGACATAAGATTATGATAATGATATTAATATGATTATAATAATGATATTAATATGATTATAATAATGATATTAGTATAGATTCTAATGAATCGAAAATATGCCATTGAATTTTGAATAGATGATGCAAACTAACCACAATTACAAACAACGGCAATAATTGTTTTCATTATTTGAATATTCACTGCGTATCTCCCGGCTAAAACAATAATCAGATGACGAATATGTATTCTTTTAGTTATGATATAAGCAAGTGTTATAAACATATGGGCATTATGTGCCTTCTTCTAAGGTTCTCCTTCTCTACACACCTCTCCTCTCTGTTTAGACCCATCCCTGACCGTTTCGGTCACTAGACTTTAAGATTCAATGGTCAAAACTCAACTAGCAACGAAACACAATCCTCATATCACCTGGAATCACGCCATTATATTGACGGTTTTCTTCAAGACTTGTCAGTTCCCTCAAATTTATTGCACGATCTCTGAAACATGAAATTATCATAATCTTTTAGCTTATTTTTTTACCCTGTGACAATTAAAGAATTTTGAACTCTTTTTGCTTTTTACTTTTCTTCCTTTGTGTTTTATGTTTTGTGCTAATAACAACTTGTTTTATGTCATAGATTTCCTTTGTATTATCTCTATTCCTTGTTTCATATTCTTTCATCACCGTTTGGTTAAATTATCGCCTTAGTGCTTTGCTGCAAGATAAGGGTAGAATAGGTTTACAGAAAAATTTTGTTAAATAACAGCAACAACTAAAAATACTACCACTACTGCTACTACTACTAATTATTGTTATTATTATTATTATTATTAGTTGTTGTAGCAGTAGTAGTTATAGCAGTGGTAGTTGTAGTAGTAGTAGTAAAAGAGTATAAATGATAGTAATAAGAGCCCAGAGTTCGCAAATAAACCCACAAAGCATCGTGATGCAAATAAATATCCTCTTTTTCTTTGTATTAGCATAAGGCTAGAATAAAATTGCATAGTCGTGTGGCACCCAGTGAGAAGCGATCTCATTACAAAGTTGCTGTTACTCTACAGCGAAGTACATATAATAGTAATTATATAGCAATAGCGATTTATTATATGAAATGAAGACAAACTTCATCAATTTAGCTGCTTATTAGATAACAACAGCTTCATCCAAATATAAAGTCAGAGATTCTTTCTGTCATTGACAATCAATATAATATCCGCACTTCAAATAGGTTTAGTGACTAGCAGGTGAAATTGTATTTCTCTGGAAGACTAGAGCAATAAATTCTTTTGAAAGAGACATGAATAGGTACGGAATTGTGTCAAATCTTTGTATAGCTAGAAGAAAAACTCAAATACTATTAACATAGCATTAAAATTGCCATATGGTCTAAAGGGTAAAGAATTAGAATGATGCTATCATTGTCAAGGTGAGAAAACCCTTGATATGAAGTTGGTTTTCAAAAGGGAACTTGAGTACGGTGGGAATTACGGCAAATATGAAGCAAAGAAAGGCTGTGAAAATGCTTCCTCAGTATTGAGGACCTGTCAAGATTTGTGTCACTTCTGGACGTAGTCTAAGCAAGCAAGTATGTGAACTTAAGTGGATTTTGCTTCCTTTATGTTTGGAGTCGATGGAAATTCAATAAAAGGGTTGAATATGTTAGACAAGCATTTTTAAAAGTTGACAGTCAAGTTAGGTAGAAATGAACTGATGTATCCGGTTTGAAAAGGAAAAATAACAAAAATAAAAAAAGGCAAGAAAAAAGAAAGAAAATAGACAAAGAAATTATAAATGAAAATTGAATAAACGACGTGATATTAACGATTATAATTACAACAGTAATGACAATATTTGTGTTTGTTTAAAGTAAATTTTCTAGTAAGTTAGTTGTATGTAAATTTTTATGATTGAAATGAAGATGTCGATGATAGAAAGTGCGCTAGGATGGCGTCTTTGTATGTACCAAGAGAAACAACCTCACTTGCATCGCTTAGGAACGCTGTTTTTTGTTTTTTTAAATGCTAACGGCCGGACTACTCGTGCAGAGTTCTTCCTTGAATAAAGGTTGAGATTTTTTGTTCGACGATAGCGGTTGTTTTGTTATTCTCTTTAACTCTATCAATCTTCACTAGCACTGCTTTTCTTATTGCTACCAGCCACCAAGAAGCAAACTTTTAAAGATATTATTCCTCGACATTACCATTTATGCCACTAATCTTGGATCGGACAAATAGGAATATTTTGGGTTAATCAGTGAACTTTGCATATTATCTGTGAAGGAAGAAGTATATTTATTTACTTTTAATTGCTCCTTGTGCCACAGATATTCATAACCTTTTTTGTTTAGGATTAGAACATGTGGAGATAAACACTTGAAAATGCCAAAAATGAAAAAAAAAAAAAAAATGCGGGAGATATGGATGCAGTGAATGAACGCAGATTTTATTCTAGAAGTTTTAGGTAACATACATTTCATTGTTCAGAGAAACGTTCTTTTAAGGCATGAGATTTTTTTTCGCGTGAAATATGAAATAGACTCGAATACCTAGAATAAACATTTTGTCATGAGAATGTCGGTAATTGGCGTTTTGGTAGTTAATGTGAGTCTGATCAGTAGTAGTATCCCCGTTGTTTATATCCTTTTTGTATGGTAGAAGAAAAGCAAAGAGATCTACTTGGAGATGATCCTAGTTCTTTAAGTGGTTTTTTTTTTCGAGATGTGTTTCTATTTTAAGACGTGTACATTTGCTGGGCATAAACAATCTAACAAACCTCCAAAAATGTTACCCTTACAAACCCTTGAGAAGTACGAAAAAAATGATTTTTTCCGTCACGTTTGAAGAGTTCCACTGGAAAGAATGATAATTATGTTTTAAATTGTTTTTTATTTTCTTTTTTCATATACTCTTTTTTTAAAACTATTCCTCACTGACTTTTGTTATTATGATATAAAATAGTGCAGCGTAAATAGGGCAATACCCTCAAAACATTTTGATGCAAATAAATTATATCTCCTTTTTATTTTATCCTAAGACTAAAAAAAATTTGCTCTAAGATAAAATGTAGCACTCAGTGAGAAGCGAACTCATTGCAAACTTGCTGTTGTTCTTCGGCAAGATACCTATAATAGTAATAATAGCAATAGCGATTTATCATATTGAATTAAAATTAACTTCAACAATATAGCTGCTTCTGAAAGTGTGACGGAGCCGCCTCGATCTGCTGTTCGCGTATCTGCTCCTTGTGCATTATGTAACCTCATGCTATGATCATTGCAGTTTTGCAGATGCCGATCAACGCGCAAAAAGCCTGAGACGGTGCCACAAAAGAAAAGGGAAAAGAAAAATTGAACAAGATTTCAAAGGACTAGATCTACTCAAGGATGAATGTGTCACTTCGGGATCTTTAGATGACTCCCCCTCCTTCTCTAGCACGCGGCGTGAACTTTAGCTTGCCACTGCTGCTATGTTTCTGGAACACCTGACTATCTTCCACATTCAACTCGTTTGTCTAGTCACCTGGCTGAACGCCAAGTTCTACATTTTTGGACTTGACGTGACGCTGGTCGTTGAGTCACTTTCGCTGACTCAGCGGGTCTGCCTTAAGCAACTAACTGCACCTATATATGTGCAGGGGTGAATCTTTCCTACTTCCGAGCTATACCACCTATAGACAGGACATAAAAATACTGCCAGACAGTAAATCTCCTGGGCACCCTAAAAAGTGTGACAATAAAATTGAACTCTTTTAAATTGTTGTCTGAACGGTCTTCTCAGCCTTATTAGACCATCTCAACTTAAACTGGGAGAAGTGAATGAGTAGCCTACGCACAAAATACGTATCCCTCCACATACACTCACCCACGCCCACAACATTCATACTCAATATATGCATCTACACACAACCACGCAGATATATCAAGGCACCAACATGGATATACACTTATATATACATATACTTACCTATGGTCAATTCGCAACAATACACATATGTACACACGCATATATGTTCCTACATTCACTCATATGTCTATCGTGATATACATATATACATATATATGCACATATATTTAACCAAATGTATTATCACAACAAAGGTCCATAGTGTCGCAAAATAAGAACGGTATCATCCAAAGCTAATAAAAATCACAGAATGATGTGCTGGCCAAGTTGGCGATGTGAAATCCACACAAAAGATATAAATCGTCTTCTTTTGGTGAGATTTAATTACAGCTGTCAGCAGTGATCTTTAAATGTTCCATCCAGGTCAACAATATCCGCTAAAGAACCTAAAATCTGGAAATCTTCCACTTTTCTCACCAATTTGTTTCTTATTTTTATCTTCAATAATTCAGCAGCTGCCTCAATTATTGTCTCCATCGTGCAAATATTTGAACCAGCAACAGTTGGAATTATGAACGTGACAATTAGATTTCTTAAACATAAGAATAAAAATATACCACTAGTTTATTCAATTATTTCCATTAATCTCCCACTCAAGGCAATCAAATAAAAATGATAGATTTTTAAAAATGTCAAATTTTTGTATATTGGCATCTAAAGCTTTCTATGGGACTTTTTCTCGATTGTAAATGAATTTACTGGCATACATTAATTGCGTAGTAAATCATTTACGCGTACATTTCTTTTCTTCCTGAAAGTTATTTTCCTCAATAACTATAACTAATATATATACAGTTTGAAACTAAAAGATTGTACATATTTGTATGATCAGTTTGGGAACCTTCAGAAGATACCTTCTAGACGTATCGCTATGCATATATACTAGATGCATACGATAAGTTTCCAAACCTTTTTCGTATGGGCATTTAAAATTGTTGTATACTCGTGAAAATTCACTATGTTATTGCTATACATCTTATGAGATGACTGACTAATTTTTATGATTTCTGCTTCAAATGAACAGCTACAGTAGGAATTGGAATACACCCTACTAAAGCCTGATTGTCACAGCTGGTGAATTTCAAAAATGCAATCTGACACTTTAGAAGAACGATATGCAATAAAATTCTGTTTTAAACAAAAAACAAAACAAAAAAAAGGGCCACAGAAACGTATGGAATGCTTCAGACTGCTTTTGAAGCATCTTGCATGAATCGAGCATCGGTTTTTGAGTGGCATAAGAGATTCAAGGCTGGGAGTCTGTGAGGGATGATGAGAGGTGTGGGAGGAGTAAAGAAGTCAATACGCCAGAGTTGATTGGCCAAAGAGTTACGGTTAGGGTTACTATGTTGAGGTTTTAAGGGAGTTCAGGAAGAGATTCCGTCGGAAGAAGCCAGTACTCTTCAAATCGGCTCAGTGGCATTTCTACCCGGACAATGCACCAGTCCATAACTCCATCCTTGACACAGACTATTTGACCAAGATGGGCATCAAGACAGTTCCTCAGCCTCCTTATAGTCCAGACCTTGCTCCCTGTGACTTTTGATCATTCCCTAAGCTCAGAGGCTGTCGTTATGAGAGAATTGAGGAGATAAAAAAAGCTGTGACGAAGGTCATTGACACGCTCACACAAGAGGACTTCCATGGGACCTTCCAGAAGCTGTTGGAACGGTACATCAAGTGCATTGCAACCGGAAGAGATTCCTTCGAAGGGGAATAGAGTTTCATGTGTGTACTATCAATAAAAGAGCCCATACGAAAAAAGTCTGGAAACTTATCGTACGCACCTCGTATATTCATATGACCGAGAAAAAGGATTGTAGTTTTCTCTACCACCGTTATGTTATATTCGTGCATGGTAAGGCAGGGAGGGGGCCAAGAGAGAGAAGAAAGGACAGTGCTAACAAGGACAACACTATATCACACAATGTTCATGGTGGAGTGGTAAAGAAATAATGACAAACAAACAAGAGTCAAAGACATGGAAAATTTACAGAAAAACAATCTATACAGTTATAGAGTCTGTTCAGCAAAGTGTTCAGTTTAGTTAATTTTGAAAGTTGTACATTTGCAAAAAAAAAAAAAAAAAAAAAAAAAAAAAAGGAAAAGAAAAAGAGAAATTTGGTAACCAGTCTATTTGCTCCATGTTCACTGCTAGGAAGGTCAAGCTTTGAGAGAGGCTTCTAGCAATTTCTTTGGTGAGTTTGTAATTGTTCGAGGGACGAACGTTATTTTTAGTAGCACGAGTAGTGTGGACGGGCTTTTTCTTCTTCCAGATAGAGCTATAATGAGGAATCAGTATGAGGCAAACGGGTGCGTGGATACGGCGTTGCATAGAATATAGCTGTGTAAGGATCTTTTACGTTGCCCGTGTTACGTTGGAAGTGAGGGCTGAATATTAATTGTGCAAATTTGCGCGGGTGAGCCGTGACGGGACAAGACCATCTGGATCATGCGACCTGCCACCACATCCCGTTTGTAGAGTTAGCAGTTAGTTGGTGTTCTGTGCCGTTGGGTACTGTCTTATGTTTTTACCTTGATGAAGAATCTTGAATCATAGCGAGATTCGGTTTACAATATAAGAAGGGGAATGAAATTGTAAACACGATACATAAAAAAAGAAATATCGTTGCTTACATTTATTCATTTTCTTTCTTCAAAATACGAAACAGTTTTGCCTGGAGGAGGAAGGAGGCTGTATTGTCGCGAAACAAAAAAATTGGTCAGTCTTTTTATTCGTGCGTGTGTGCGTATAACTAACATAACATCACCTTCTAGATGCATCAATTGCATGAATATCCGAACACTCCATCTCCTTTGGCTTGATCTACTGCCCAAATATATTTGGTCCCTTCATCTGTCTTCTGTCAGATGCCATCGCAACCAGACACCACGAAAAGACTGCTTTATCTTGAAACATTCGAGATACACACGTTGAAAAAGAGAGTATCAACACTCATCTTGTAATATTATAGTAAGTAAAGTAAAGTTAGCGACCATAGTCGAGGGTGACCCGAAGGCTCCCTTTTCGATAGCTACTACACCAAGGTGTAGGGGAGGGCGCTACTCCATTCCCAGGATTGCTCCACTTTACCCTTGAACCGTACCTTATAATGCTGAGTGTTAAGCAAGGTGGTATCAAGTACCATTTTTAAAGTCTTTGGTATGACTCGACCTGGGATTGAACCCAGGTCTCCCGGGCCATTGGCGAACACTCTAACCGCTGGGCAGTCGCCCTTAATTATTCTACTAGACCTTCTACTGCAATCACATTAACAGCAATTTGCTAGTTGCTGTTGTTACTATCTCTCTCCAAAACTTGAATCTTCTATTCATATCAGAATACTATACGTAGATTTCATAGGGATTGAGAGATATTGTATTTAGATTCTTTTTGTCAGAGACGAGGATAAATCGAGTGAATTCTTTAAGAATGTTCTTCCACATCGATAAAAAAAACTGTCGTTCTACTTCCAACTTTTCATTTCCATCTTCTTTGATCTATCTATCGATTTATTTTAGCTTTTTCCTTTCGCTGTTTATTTATATGTCTTTTTGGCTTCACTTTTATCTTAAACAACTGCAAATCTTCCACAGCACATAAAGAAATAAAATAGTGTTACAATTACAAATGAAAAATGCTGAATTGTCGAAATCTACACGATATGCATGAGTAAAAGGGATTCAAAGTCATTTAAGTTCTCTTGTTGATTGAAAACTTTTTGGTGACAAAAAAATCAGATACATTGGGTCATAAAAGGTTATATATATGTAGATTTACTCAAATATTTTTATCATATTTAAATGAAAAATTTTCTGGTTCTGGTTTGACCAGTGAAAAATTCGCTTAAATAAGTATGCGAAAGGCATAGTAGGCTACGTTAAAGAAAATGAACACTTTATTTATTGTTCATTTGTGTCTTGGTAAATACAGCTGCAGTTTCGATAATTTTTAACACAATTCGTATACATCAATAAAATGGACTAATTCACGTATGTGGTTGTGAACTGATTGAACCAAACAGACAAGTGCCAAGCATACATCGATGCAATTGCATATTCTCATGAGTTTTTGAAACACATACATGCACGCACATATTCGTCTACAACACCCCCACACTTTAACGTCCATTTGCAGCTGAACAAAATCAAACAAATCTTGTTTTTCGGGTTTCTTGTCCCTTCTGCATGTAGCAGCTGTGGTCATTGGGCCTCTCTTCAACTCCAATAACAGAATTACAGTGCCAACACCTATTTCTTCTGAAGCAAACATAATTTACCAGGTCAGCAGTTAAGAGGTTGCTAATTTAGAATTAATATGATTAAGCCCCAGGTGTTTCTTACACCTTGCAAGTTTCTGACACACCTTAAAAGTATAAGTATCTGTACGTCTTCACAGATTAGCAAAGGACAGATGATGACGATGATATGATGTCCCCATGTCATAGTTAATTAATAAAATGATTATAATCCTAATAATGATACGATCAATAATAGAATTAAACCATTAACTGTTGATTATCAGTGGCCATTAGAAGAGGTTCTTCTATTTACTTATATGATGCTCTGCTAAAGTTTAATTTTAAGTTTTACTTTCTTTTTAAAAGTTCTATTTAATAGTAAACATAACTTGTGATGTTATAACTTGAAGATTAAGACTGAGAAAACGTTTTTAAATGGCATTATTATTTTGATTAGCTTTCTTCGTCTATTTTTGTGGCTTTTTGTAGCAATGTTTTTATAGCCAATATATTCTTCGGCCGTTAAACTTCAGAAATTTTGAATTAGGAACTAACTTCGGACGACGAGACACAAAAAAAGACATACCAGATTTCGGAGACTCGTTTTTTTCATGAATGATGTCTCAACCAATTGCGCTACCAAAGCTGCTAAAATTAGGTAAAGATTCAACATTTCAGCCATTACGTAATGGGGACTCTCCTCCTCTAAGGATACAATTTGGTTTAATGCTCGAAGCATAAGAATATATAACACTAGTTGAAGTATCCGTCAACTGCATTGGATTGTAGCAAGTTATAATGATATTAAAACTATTTATTAAATTTGAATGAGTAATTATTTTACATCTTCAGCTCGGAAAACTACCGATAAGCCTAATTAAAATGTGAATAATGATTTTTGTAAGACGAATAATTTGTTCATTTTTTCTTTTGAAATTTGGTTGTTGGTTGTTTGGGTTTTATGGCATATCAAGCTTTGTTGGTTATTTAATGCCAAATCCATTTTATACAAATAATCAGTTCTATTTCAAACAATTCAGTTTAGTACGAGTACATAATTCAATTGTCAAAAACATTTCTATTTCAAGCTATTTAGTTTAGTCAAACAGTTCTAATTCAACCAATTCAGTTTAGTATAAATATAGATTTTGCTAACACACGGTTAAATGTCAAAACAGTTCTATTTAAAAAATTCAGTTTAACGTAAGTACAGTTTCAATGTCAAAAACAGTTCTATTTCAAACAATTCAGTTTAGCATAAGTACACAGTTTAATTATCAAAGCATGTTTATTTCAAGCTGTTTAGTTTAGTCAAACAGTTCTACTTCAAACAACTTAGTCTAGCGTAAGTACAGTTTCAATATCAAAAACAATTTCAATGTCAATTCGACGCATAATTTCACCCAATCAGGATGACCTATCCTATTCATCCCGGTTCTTTTTTACGGGCAGCAGAAATTGGGTAAGCTGCCAAACCCTGTCTCTTTGGCGGGAAAACGCCGGCCAGTGCAGACGTCACACTGACCGTTTCTTCAATAGCAGCAGCAGCATGAACACACGAGGGAACCTATCTAATTTATGGATTCCTTGCAAGGAATCCCAGTTGAATATAAATTAGATACATTCAACATGCCATGCACAGGCACAACTTTATGTCATCCCAAAAATTGGCTATGTCAACGCGATGCTTTTATTCCGCTCTCGACACCTAGCTCTCAACTCACCTCTGGGCCATTTTAATGGAGACAACGCAAACTCTCCACCAGACGCACAAAATTCACGGTGACTCCAAAGTTCATTTCCTACAACGGCAACATGGCTTTCGCAAAACTACGGCGAACACAATCCCTCGCACGCCCCACGACACGCGCTGCCTTTCTCAACCTTGTCATAACTCCATTTCGTCTCCATACTCACAACCTTTCCACGAGTCTTGCAGCACAACAACAAACTACATTTTCCATGCTGCAAAGAAAAACTATTTCTAAAAACACATTTCGACTATTGGCATCTTACTTCTACATCCTTCCTTTATTTACTCTTAAAACTTAGCGAGGGGACTAACAACACTTAGCGAGGAAACGACACAACGTAAACACACACACACACACACACACACACACACACACACACACACACACACACACACATACGTTACACCATCTTCCTCGCTAAACACAAACAAATATTTTCCCCGCATAACAACAAAAATCTCCGGCTAAAGATCAAAAACCAAAATAATTAGAAATCTTTTTGCTTCTAGATTGTTTAAAATACATTTTTTTAATTAATTAGAATAATAGATTGATCACGAACTACTTGAATATTATTAATAAGTAATGAAATAGATAAACCATCAATAGATTTATAGATGCAAGATGTAAATCTAGTAAAAAATTTCGACTTTATTTCTTTTGAGTCAAAATATAACATTCTGTTCCTTCAAGATTGCATTTGATTTCAACATCACTTAATTATTGTAAATTGAATGAAAATTTTGTTTATTTAATGCTTGTACACCCATTTCAATCTTCCCCAGCTGATGAAATATTTTAACTGCGTCCGTTTACATATTAGCATATAACATGAAGGCAGATAATATTACCATTTATACATAAATGTTAGTTGAAGTTGTAGAATTCTGTGGCCTTTCGTTATATTAAAAGGAAGAACAAATGAGTCGACGAAGATATTGATAGTTTTCAATTTGGAAGTTTCATTAACAGCTTAAGACGAAAAGAACCCTTGTGCTGTTAGATGAAGGAAGAAGAAAATGGTTGTAAATGAAGAGCCGGTATTAAGACGCCGAATGTCAAAGCAGGAGTTGAGATGCTGTCGTCAGGACAGGAATTAAAATGCTGGAGTTAAAAGCAGGAGTTGAAATGCTGTCGTCAGGACAGGAATCAAAATGCTGAAGTTAAAAGCAGGAGTTGAAATGCTGTCGTCAGGACAGGAATTAAAATGCTGGAGTTAAAGGCAGGAATTGAAATGCTGTCGTCAGGACAGGAATTAACATGCTGAAGTTAAAACAGGAGTTGAAAATATCCAATTTGTTTCTTCGAGGATCCGTTGTTTTAGAAAGAAAGATGAATGATGAAAAAATGATTTTTCAGACACCAACGGTCCATAAATTGGATGAGGTCTCCTCATAGTGCTTAGCGGACTGCTCGAAATATGTGTGTGTGTGTGTGTGTGTGTGTGTGTGTGTGAGAGAGAGAGAGAGAGAGAGTCATTGAAGAAGAGTGAATGTGGTCTCTCATGTTGACTGGTCCTTCCAGCTGCTAGGAAGCGAAGAGAGAAAATGTGTGCTCTGTCATGTTGGCTGGCTTTGTCCTGCTGCAGGCCAGTGGGGAAGCGAGAAGAGAGGGGGAGAAATGGTTAGCGCGGCCTTTTTATGTTGCCCCGGGGAGGTGACCCGCGCAGAATGGCATCAGTCATTCTCAATGGGCGAAAATATGCGATGGCCATAACGGTCAAATTAATTTACGCGCCAAACAAAAATACGAAGTTCTTTCTGCTACAAGCGCATCGATATATTTTCCCTCCATCATAGTGACATACTAACACAAAGATATTTTACGATCGCAAAATATAAGATCTAGAGTTAGAGAGTTGCAAATTGCTAGATTGAATGCATGGACTTTTCTTTCTCGTAATATAAATATTGGAGAATATTTATGCTCTAAGTAATATTATCTTTTCTCACAAGAAAAGACTTTGTAACTTCTGTCCTTCAACAAACTATCCAATCAAGTTAAAGAAATGAAATTTGTCACGCGATATCCCACTGGGAGGAGGGAGATAAAATTACTACTCCTCGTATTTGAATTAACAGTATCAAGCCGACAAAAAAAGTGACCGTTAAGGAAGAATGAAGAGAGAAGCCAAATGATTGGCCGGGACCCCAAAACGGAAGTGGGGACTCCCTCCCTTCAGCGGAAGTAAAGAATAAGAAAGTCAGTTTTTGAGCAGGGTCCGTAGCGGGCAGACGAACCATAGCCATTTTACTCCGGGTTGAAGACAAAAGAATAACTGAGACATGAGGGACCCGAGTTCTTCAAGCCAGTATTAAAAAACAGAACAAAGTCTAATAGCCCGTGAAAGAAGAAAGATTCTCCAGTGGAACCCCGTCGAAAAATAAGATAAGTAACTCTGGGGCCATTTTCCTTTATACCCAAATTTTGTATACCACTCTCTCTCTCTCTCTCTCTCAGTTTGAAGAAAGACAAAAGTCAAGAAAAGACATTTATATTCGTGGACTGTCCAATTATTATATGTTTTGACACTCTGAAAGTGTATATAACTGTAGTAAAGGAATTCATGTATTTTTATGTTACCATGTGGTCTATGTTGTTACTTTATGCTTCCCTTTCAGCTTCCATTCGCCTTATGTTATCTTGCTCAGAATTGTCCTATTAATTCCTAAAATATCACACGGGAAACCGGAGTTGCCGACTACGACAATATAATATTATTACGACTAAAACCTATAGGCTCATATCTTCTGTTTGTCTAGGGGGAAGAAGTTTAGCGGCCTGGTGGGTGTGAGATAGTGTGAAATATGGAACCCCTTGCCAGCGGCGGTCAGTCTGGCTCTAAATTGATCCCTCACGTAATATGCCAGGTCTTATATGCCTGAGAGAAAAACTCTGAACGAGGACTTATTCTATAGGGGATCAAGTGCCAACCTGCTCCGTCTTCACACGTGCGAAAATAAAGTCCCGCTTTGGGATTTTTAGAATATTTGCCGTCACAAATTTATTCAATTTGTAACACGGTGTTTTATTTAATGATTTACACACTTTATATATATATTTATATATCGGGTACAACGGAAAAATCTCCCGGATCTAAAACTGCTGCCATGCGGGTGCTATTTGGAGTGAGTAGGTGGGAGATATACCATCGAGCAGTAGCAGCTATGTCGTTTTAGTTGCTATTATTGCGAAGAATGACTAGGTTCTTCAGCCTTGGTGAGGCAACTAGTCTAGGAGAGGGAAAACTCTGAATTGAAACCTGTTAAACTCCGCTTAAAAATTGACCTTGTGTTATATCCTGCCCAAGTGGAGGGGTCGGTAAATATGATTATTGCGAAGAATGATGAAAAATATTGTTTCACGCGGAAATCGAACTTTTGACAATGATACTGGACATAATTATCATGGGATCGTCGTCCAAGACTTAGTTTTTTAAACCACGTACCAAAATCTATAACTTGGACGTTAAAACAAAGAACAAATACTTTTTATGTAATCAATCCTTCCACACGGTTGATAGCATAAAAGGTAATTGTTTTTATGTTTGTATTTTGCGACCACTTCAAGGTTATTGTTCAACAGTTTTTCTGGATAGAGAAACACCACTATTCTGTATTTTTCCTCTAAACAAAAATTAGTCCCCTTATTTCAGAAAAAATCAACAACTGTATTTTTAGTTTTATTTAAGTTTGCAAGTAAAATCTAAACAAATAAAATCTAAACATTATTATTATCAAGTAAAATCTTAACATTAATGGAGAAAGGAAGCTGACGCAGCTGGGTGATGCAATATTTTACCACTGAGTGATTTCCTTTTTTAAAGCTGAATCTGTCTCTCTGAGATTTTGAACCCCCAACAAAACGGATTTCTTGCCAGGACCTCTTCCATGACCTACAATGAAATGCTTGTGAAATGAATGCGTTGCAATGATTGAATCTCTCTTTTAGAAATAAGTTCCAATCACAAATGTACGATGTTCTTCATTCAACGCCATGATGGTAACTGAAGTAAAGGGCTACTACTGCTGCCACTCAAAGACATATCTCGCATTCGCTCACCATAACTAACGCCCGTGCGGCTACAATTTTCGATACGGTATATTATTCTGTCGGATCACACACACACACACACACACACATATATATTCCTTCAAAATTCACACAACCATTTTGTAAAACTTTGAATATCTTTTTTGCTTTTTGTTTTTTTAGTTTGGTTTTGTTTATTGTTGTTTTAGCGATAGGATATTTGCTATTGTTTTTAGTGAAGAATTGTGTTCTTGCGCGCGTGTATTATTCACCCGCTAACTGTTGTTGTAAAATAAAGGAGAATGAAGAAGACGAAGATGCCGTTAGCTTTTATTGGATGGTTTTTAATGGCACCAAGGAATAAAGGGTTTATGTTTATGCTGCAAGTCTCTTAGGAAGGAAAGAAGTAAGGAAACGAAATGAAGTTATGGAGTAGAGAAAGCAGCGCGTGTCGTTGGACGTGCGAGGGAGATATGTTCGCCATAGTGTAGCAAAAGTTGTGTTTGCTGTTTGAGGAGTGAAACGCTGAAGTCACCGTTAGTTTGTAGTTCTGGTTTTTTCGGGTAGAAGCGTGAATGTCTCCAGAAAATGTTGACTAGAGGTGAAGTCGTCGCTAGGTGTCGGAGCGGATTTTGCATCGCAGTCGACATAGCCAATTTGGGGGGTGACGTAAAGTTGTTCCTGTGTGTGGCGTATTGAATTCATCTAATTCATATTCAACTGGGAACCCTTGGTCTAAGAGAAATAGACGCAAGGGGTCCATAAATTAGACGGCTTCCCTCATTGTGTCGCTGCTGCTGCTGCAGCCGCTATTGAAGAGCAGACAGTGAGACGTCTGCACTGAACGAAGTTGTTCAGCCAGAAAAGGGTGTTTGACGGCTTCCTCAGTTTGTGCTGCCCAGAAAGATATTTCGGGTTGAATAGGATAAGTCATCCTGATTGAGTGAAATTATGCGTCGATCCTAACGGTCGAATTAAATTACGCACCAAACAAAAATACGAAATTCCTTCTGCTACATTGTTATTGTTTTTTCAGTGAATACTGTGTTGAAAAAACCACTACCACAAGGTGACTAAAAAGCCACGACCTCAAGGTGGCTAAAAAGCCACTACTACCAGGTGATTAAAACAGTTGAGCTAAAATATTATACATATTAATGATATGCTAATCCTATTTACCAACCCCTCCGCTCGGGCAGGATATGACACAAGGTCAATTGTTAAGCGAAGTTTTAACAGGTTTGAATTCAGAGTTTTCCTTCTCCTAGACTAGTTGCCTCACCAAGGCTGAAGAACCTAGTCTGTCCTACTATTTACTTATAACTGGATTCATAATTGGATTCATACCTTTCCCAAGGGTATTAGTGCTATGTGAAATGCAATCAGTCTCGTCCAGCTTTTGAACTTGTGTCACCGTGTCTATTCCCTACGACGATAACCATTATACCACGGGCACCTCCACATTAGCATATTAATGATATGCTAATGAACATGATAATACTTGGTCAATCTACGCTGGTTCAAAAATTCTCTTGAATATTTTCATTTAATGTATTAAAAATATAAAAGAAAATATATCCGAATAATTTCAGAAAAATATTCTCATCTAAATATGTATCTTCTCTCTCTCTCTCTCTCTCTCTCTCTCTCTCTCTCTCTCGTACGAGTGGGGCACTTAGTATAACGGTTATCGTCATAGGAAATGAAATCGGCAACATGAATTTAAAACCTGGATGAATCTTTGTTTCACTTAACGCTAAAGCCCTCGAGAAAGACATGAATCAATCTATTATGGGTAAATCGTAGGGCAGATTGAATTCTTTAGCTTTGGTAAGGCAACCAGTCTAGAAGAAAACCCCTAAATTTAAACCTCCTGTTCGCACTCCACTTAATAATTAACCTTGTGTCACATATTGTTAGTGTCGGAGGAGTTAGGTAAATATATATTATGTTTGTACACGCATATATGTACTTGTCTGTGTGTACATGCATGTGTATGTGTGTTTGTGTGCCATGATAAGAAGTCTTCGCCGGTCACTTAGATTTATTTATCTTTGTAAATTTCTCTTGCCACGTTAATAAATATATTGCATTTTGTTGTTCCATTTAATGAATAAATCATAAGCCTTTTATAATTTGGCATTGATGCCAAATGCCTCTAGGCGAATCCTGATCTCATATTTCGTTTCATTGGCGGAGGCATTATTAACCTCCCGTCCCACATTTTCCCTTATCGATGGATTCTGGGTAATCTGGCGCGTTATTAACTTCTGGTTCCCTCAGGTCTACAATTCCGATTAACATGTCACAGATTCACGTCAAAGAATTCACAGGATGAAGTACGCATTTCTATGGAGCAATTAGAAAGATTGGGAAGCCACACGTTGGGCTGCGAAAAAGCCTATTTCGTTTTGGAATCCCACGAGCCAGTGAGCGCAAAGGTTTTTATGACAGTTTTTGATCAATCAAATATCTGATATCTTACAAAATACAGAAAATAAAAATAAAAAAATAAATAGATAAACAAATAAATAAGAATGAAATGAAAAATAAATAAAATAAAATAAAAAATAAAAATAATTCATTTAAAAGGATATGGAACCACGGAAACTACAAAATCTTGATCTATTTGATTTATAGATGTCCGTTAGGTAAGAAGATATGTTAAATATAAGAGTTAATAAAATAAGAACAGTGATTCTTATGCTTTTCCATAATGTGAAATGGAACAGTGTCATTCGATAAAAGCTGGTGTGAGAACTCAGCCAGAATGCCATTTAAAAAAAAATTAACGCCGTTGAATTTATTTTACTCTATATATAAAATAATTAAATTAGCTTTCATTATTATGTTGATTAATACATAAAGTTGATTTTTTCAGAGAGCTATAAAAGCTATTTGAATAGATCTGAAAATAGCACCTGAAAGTATTTAAGGAAACAATAATTCATCCTCATATGCCAACGCTTTATATCATCATCTCGAGTTAACGCTAATGAATACCAGAACTGTTGTTGATTTTTTGAAATGTTTTAAAAGTTTTGACACTTAATTTGATGTATGTGTGTAATCTCATTTAATTGGTAAACCATTGCGCCCATAAGCTAAATATTTCCAGTTAAGTGAGATCACATCCAACACTAAAAATAAAAGAAAATATACCAAATATTCATGGGATAACTTTAAAAAGAGATATCTATATGCCCTGACGGTGTCGCTTAGAATACGGTGATTGCATTTTCCTGCAGAAGGGTATGATCCCCACCAAAAAAGGGGCGTCCAGGGATTGACTCTAAACTGCCTCTTGTGGCGAGGCTCTAGTTCTGAGGAGTAACCTTTATTGCCATTACTCCCATGTCCACTCTGACCAGGAGTGGTTGTACATGTACGGGTCTCATCTATGAAGGGAGGGGGTCAGATAGATCTTATTAAAAACTATTCCTATTTGATGGGACCGTGTGCACCCCCCCCGCAAAAATCCCCCTAAATGAACATATAAACGTACCATGAATGCGATTCTATAACCTTTAGGTATAAAATAACGCAAGACTAGTTGACATGCTGTTAAAATCAATCAATCAGGATTCCCTAAAATATGTCTACGATCTGGAGTGTGTTTGAACGTGTTTTCTGCTTGATTTTTCATGAATTCTGTGAGCTCAGTAAGAGAGCTTAACTAGAGTAATTGAAGGTTAAGAAACGAAAGACTCAATATATATATATATATATATATATATATATATATATATATATATATATATATATTCGTGTATGGTTAGAAGGGATGACGAAGCGCTAACATGACATGAGCAAACACGGTCGTGTTGTCGCTAGTGAGACTAGGTGAAGAAGTAAACAAACAAATAGTAGCATACAAGATAAGCTTTTAGGAAGAGAATGTTTACATTCACTGAATTTCTGTTTAAGGGAGTAGACTTATTTGTCTCTAGTCTGTAGATTTAGTGTGTGAGGTGTAGTTGCATGAAGAAATCCTGGGTGTGCGTAAGATGCGATCTTGTTATAACCAGTGAGATGCTCGTATAATCGACTGAAGTTTTTCATATATTTTTGAAAGGATACAAGAAGAATTCGATTTATCAGCTTGTAGTGTTTTTGTCATGGTCACATGATCCGTTCTCAGTTACTTGCGCTCAGAAAAAGTGTCAACCTACTAATTGTTTTAGTTTTTTTTTTTTTTTTTTTTTTGCATGATGAAAAAACGTGTTTTTTTTCTTTTCTTCAGTAATGTTTCTCCAGTTCTGTTCGGTGCAAAAGCTTTTAATTATTTTAATTAAATTATGGTATCACAGAAATTTGATTTTTAATTATTAAAAAGAGTCATGAATCATAGAATATAACACTGAATTTTAAAAAATAAATCTACTTTCAATGTAAATGGCAATGGTTGTTTTCTAATTGTGAATGGTATTATTTTTTGAATCAACAGATTTTGCAATTGTACTGAGTAGAATATTTTACTATAGAGTAAAATAAATTTTAAAGACCATTTATTACAATTTCTATTGGGATCTGTAGAACTGAAATTATTTTTCTTATTTTTAAACTTTTGCACTGTAATATTGCACACTACTACTATATATCTATGCATTACCAAATTCGAAAGTATTTTATATTAAAGGGTCACTTGATAATATTTGCACGCAAGTGTAAACGCTAAGAAATAGCTATTAGAAAATCTTTCCTACAAATAATGAATGTACAGTTCATATCATCATCATCCTCATGTCGTGCCGCTAACTCGGATATCCCTGACCCTCTCTCGCCACTTCTCCCTATCATTCATCGCCTCTGGCAGGTCTTCAGGGCTACATCTCGTATCCTCACATAGCTGCTGTATGTATCTTCGAGCTGGTCGTCCTGCTTTTGCTTGGCCATATGCGGGGGTCCATAGGAGTACATCACTTATGAGCTCGTCCTTGCTTCTCCAGCAGTGTCCTGCATGTCTGGTTCGTTTAGCTTAGATAGTTTTCGTGATGGGAGGCAGGTGGCCGTATAGTTGGTGCCTTGTGGGGTGTTGCTGCCAGGAACAGTTCATATAACTAACAATATTTATATAATACAAAAGAACTCCATAATATTTGATTAAAAGCATTGATGATCAGTTAAAATCTCTTATTAATAAGATGTTAAAACCTACCGATTAGTCATTATCGCACACAGTTTTAGAATTAGTATCGTTTCTTTATTATTAACACAGTATTTTAAATTATACAAACTTTGGTCTTCATCAAAGGCATTCAGCGTTCTTAGAAGTCACTTAATCTTTTTTTCTATTTCTTTTTTATCTTTTGAACCACGATGACACTATTGATATTATTCTGGGGTGTTTTCTAAATTTGTTATACTTAATTCAGGGGGTTTCGCTTTTTCTATTTCAATTTGTAGCAGAAAGAATTTCGTATGTTCGGTACGTAAATTATTTTGACCGTTGGTCTCGTCATATAATTTCACCCAATGGGGATGACGAATCCCATTCGACCCGGACGACTTTTCCGGGCATATCGAATTCGGTGAAAGCCCGCCAAACTTCCTCAAAATCCTTCGAGCTGGACGGACGTATTTCAGTCCGCTCCTTTATCAGCAGCAACTCACCATCATGAGGATAGAGCCGTCTGGTTCATGGGCCCTTTAGTTCTACCCTTTTAGACCCAAGGGTTCCCAGTTGCTAATGAACTAGACGTATTAATTCCACCACTGATAATTCAGCTACTTCATTCCCGGACAACGTTTTCTGGAGACCTTCATACTTCTCTCCTACAGCAAACAGGACCACGCATCATGGGTGAATATTTCATTTCTGATCTACCGTCTAATTCACGGACCTTTGGGTCAACACTTCTAGACCCAGGGTTCCACCGTTGAATACGAATTAGACGAATTAATTCCACTTCTGACAATTCAGCTACTTCATTCCTGGACAACCTTTAAGGAGACAGCGATTACTTCTCTTCCACAACAACCAGAACCACATATCTACGGCTGAACATTCACTCCTGTTCTAAAATCAGCAACTCAATATTTGCCGTGTCTACAGCGACGCATATATCGCTCCGACATTTAGCTGCTGTAATTCATTCTCAACTCCATAACTATTTCTTCCTCCCTACGAAACTTGCAGCATAAAGGTACCCTTTATTCTAGCTGCCATTAAACCTTCTTGAAAACCTTTCGAATTCTTGTTCCGATTATTTTCCTTTTAAATATAACGGGAAGGTAACACGTTCAACCTTTCCGTTATAAATTCATTTGTTTGTAGTTTAAGAATGAATTATGTGGTTAATTCTAGTCGAAACCAAAATAAGGCATTTGCTTGATTTGCAAATTTCAGACCTCACGAGATTCTGAAATAGTTTATTAAAAATCGTTTTCTGTGTTGCGACAATCGGGAAATTTTTTCTGAAATATTTTAATTTTATTTATCAAACCACGTCGATCTCTCTATCGTTTTATTATTATTCATAAGTTGTTTCTTATACTTCCTTGGGCATCTCCGTTTTTTACTATCTTCTGACAACAACCTTAAAAAAGAATCTTCGTGCAGAACATATACACTTTTAATTCAATGTCTGTATACGGAACAAATTCTATTAAGTAGTTCATCCGATTCTTCCCCAAAATGCCTTCTTAAATTCTTTTTCTTATCATTTTTTATTGATCTTTTTACGCTATGGGCGTTTTCGATCTAATTAGGCATTTTGTTCCAAAGATGTATTACTCTACTGAAAATCTAATTGATTCGTAGATTTATTTTTTCAAACCTGCCTTGACCGTAAATTTCTAGTTCGATAGAAATATTAAAGAAATGTCAATCATAATTAGAAATTCCATTAATTATTTCCAAAGATTCAACTAACTCACCTCTCAGTCTTCTTTCTAGTAAAGTAGTTAATCCTAATTTCTCTAATCTCTCCCTGTAACTGTAATCTTTTTCTTTTTTTATTATTTTTGTTACTCTTCTTTGTATGCGCTCCAAACTCAACACTACTCTCCAATTTCCATGTCTCGAGACTGGTGCCCAAGCCTGAGTACAATGTTCTACATGAGGACATTTTGGAATTTTACATATTTTTAAAACAAAATTTGCCCCTTGAAACAAAATTTCTAACCATCTATACAATCACTCTAAACCCTCAACACAATAGACAGAATATGATTATCAGCTTTAAATGTATTATCAAAGCCAACCCTTAAATCTCACGCCTTATTTACTTTTTGGATTTCCCTGTGACTTAATTTATATTCAACTTAATGTTTTTAGATCGAATATGTAGGGTTTTACATTTTTCTATATTAAATTTTAATTTTCAAATGTCTTACCAATATGACAGATTATTTAGATCCATCTCTCTGCTTCTTTTGATAATGGTCTAACAAATAGTTTAATATCATCGGCAAATAGTTTTATTTCTGATATCATATAATTTGGTAATTCATCCATAAACATTAAAAATAACAAAGGAATTACTAATGATCCCTGAGAAACACTGGAGGGTATATACGATGTTTCAGAATAATTGTTACCAATTTTTACTTTCATAGTTCAATCTGCCAAAAAGTATCTTACAATAATTACTTTTATTTTAAATACCTAAATTTCTACTTTAACTGATAATAAGATACCGTATCAAATGCCTTGCTAAAATCCAAATATATGATGTCTACATTATCCCCTTCTATCAAATATTCATGTATAATATCAGTACCCTTCCAAAATATAACATAATTTTGATTTACCATTGACGAAACCATATTGATTACAAAATCATCCCATACAAAATTTAATGTGATTTCTAATCGTTTTTTTTAAAACTTTACACAAGATACATGCAAGAAAAACTGGTCGGTAATCACTTTTTAAATGTATTTAACATTTTTTATGTGGTGATATTACAACTTCTATTTTTCAAATATATGGAATCATTACATATTCAATACATTCCTCAAACAATTTACTTATTGCATTGATAGAACTTTCATTTGACGATAGGTATTTTGATATTTAAGGATGTATTTCATTTGGTCCTATTTTTTTTACTACGATTCAACTTGGATAATAATTGTTTTATGCCTTTAACTTTTATTATTAGTTCAACAATAATTGTTTTTGTATCCTCCTCAAAACAACTTGAGGGGGTATCCTCGTAGTGTAATGGTTAAAGCGATGGACTGCGGAATTGTAGTAAGCGAGTTCGTACTCCAGTCGCGCTATTACGTTCACTTTCGGGCAAATACCCTTGGGAAAGGTATGAACCTCCTTATCCTCCCAGCTATGGGTCAAATAGTACCACTACTGTTCTTCAAGGAGAATAGCTTTGGCATTAAATAACCTACAAAGGTTGATATGCCAAAGAAACCAATCATAACAACTTTCTTGTAATGGAAGAAACTCTTCCAAAGAATGAACAGATTAAAAAAAAATGTTTCTGTTAATTAACGTATCTTCTCATTTTTTATTGTACTAACATTTTGGCGAATTCTAGATTAATGGAATATCAGCCTTCGCAAGTAATTTAACGTTAAAGCCATCCTTGGAGAATAACAGCAGTGGTACTATTTACCAACCCCTCCGCTCGGGCAGGATATGACACAAGGTCAATTTTTAAGCGGAGTTTAACAGGTTTGAATTCAGAGTTTTCCTTCTCCTAGACTAGTTGCCTCACCAAGGCTGAAGAACCTAGTCCGTCCTACTATTTACCCATAGCTGGAGGGAGAATAAGGGGGTTCATACCTTTCCCAATGGTATTTGCCCGAAAGTGAACGTAATAGCGCGACTGGAGTACGAACTCGCGTACTACGATTCCGCAGTTCATCGCTTTAACCATTACACCACGAGGACACCCCAAATAACAGCAGTGGTACTATTTAACAATTAGCAGAGTGAATAAGGGAGTTCATATCTTTCCCCAAGTGTATTTGTCCGAAAGTGAACGTAATGAGTTCGAAGTCTCTTACTTGCACTTTAGGGCACCTCGGGTGGTGTAATGGTTAGCAAGGTAGACTAGCAAACCTACACGAGGGAGTTCGATTCTCATTGGGTGCCCAATTCATGCGGCCTTGTGCTACATCTAAGCAAAAAAGCTTAGTAAATTACCTCTTACTTGCACTTTAGCCATTACACTACAGGAACCCTTTCGAATTTCACTTTTTGATTTTACATATTTGAATTTCGGTTTACAATTTGATATTTTAACAATTTTACTTTCATCTTTTAATTTTTCATATTCATTTTGCTTATCTAAAACATTTTGATAATTTTCCATATTTGGTATAATTCTAAATTCTTTGCTTTATTAATATGTATTTTATTCAAGTGAAGTGTTATGCAGGTTAAGAAGAATTATTTCTTTTTCGATAAAACTGATTGTAGTTTTACCAAATATTAATTAAGGCATGTTCCAATTTTCGATTATTTTTAACTTTTGTTTTGTTTCCTGTCTACAATGTTCTTTCTGAGGTGTGAAAAAATGGCACAGGAAACTTCTAAAGACAACCAGAAGCAATACACACCTGAAGAAGGCTGAAAAATATACTGGCAAGAACGCTACATTGAAATCTCACCCGAAATATACGTAGAACAATAAAATCATTTAATCTTAAAACTTGAGAAAACAGTCAATGAAATGCAGTGATGTAAATTAAAAGATTTACGATCGTATCAATCTTATTTGGATCTTTGCATACATTGATAATAAATAAATCAGTCACTATGTGTGATATAATTAATAACTTGTTTCTTCGAGCAAATAGCGGAATTCCAATTCTAATTTCTTCCCGATAATACTATTTAATATCTATGCAATTTCCTGCGGTGTGTCGACAAACTGTCTCACCATTATAAAGCTCGTCAATATTAGATGAGTGTGATAATCAAGTGAAAGGAAAACACTTAATAGCTTTATTAGGAAGAGTCAGTGTCGCCAAGTTTTATTGAAAACTTGACAATCTTCTGCTTGCAAACATTTCACATTTGGGTTGATACAACTCTAACTGTATTGCTTTTGTATTCTAAATACATAATTGTATTTCATCATCTAAGAAAATAAGATAAAACATTTTCTGTCGTATAATCAGTATTAAGGACAATTGAAAATCATTCATTTTCTTTGATATTCAATGAGAACAGCTTTTTTAGGGGTTTTTTTTTGCATCGTTATAAGTCAAAAGTCGGTTGGACTTCTTTTTTTAAAATCTAAAATCCTTCCATAAAATCCTTAATTTAATTAATTTCTACTTATAAAAAAAATGAAATAAAAAAATATATATTTGAATAATCCTTTTCTTCATTGTTTTAACAGAACTGTGAAATAAGACAATTAGTCGTGAATGCAGTCATTTAAAACGCATTTTGTGATTTCACTGACTGATGTGTTGGCTTCTAGAAAAATGTGATCATTCAACAAAATCTTTTTTAGCACTAATCATCTAAGCTTTTGTATTAATTACCGAAAATGTTTAATGAGATGCTCGTTAAAAATGTGTGTGTATTCGATGATTCGCCAATTTACTTCTGCTGTGTAAAGCTCCTGGTAATCAGAGGAAACCAATCTTAAATAAAAAAATAATAATGATAAAATAATAAAAACAAAAGACTAATCATCCATTCTTGTTGCTATAGATTCTCCCGTTAGGAGATGTCGATATCTCTAGAGAATATAAAATATAAGCGACACTTTGTCGTCTTCCTCTTTTCTTTTTGCTGTCGCTAATATAGAGGTAGGTCCTATATTTCTTTTTATTCTAACTTCTGTCTTTTCTCACTTTTTGATTTTCCACTTTTTTGTACAGATTCCACAAAGAATGGAGGTGCCTGTGACGTAACGGTTATCGACCTAGGAAATAGAATGAGCTACCAGAATTCAAATCTTGGACGAAACTGTTTCACTTTTGCGTTGGGAAACGTATGAATCTATATATTTTCCACTCAACTATTTGCAAATAGTTGGACTGGCTGGGTTCTTTAACCATGGTAAGGTAACCAATCTAGGAGAAGGAAAACTCAGAACTCAATCCACTAGTACTCCGCTTAAAATACCCTTGTGTCACATCCTGCACGTTTCGAAGGGGTTGGTAAAGACACGTGTTGAATAAACTCTCAAAATAAAGAAATAAGATTTTTTCTGTGCAATATGGACATTTTTCTTTTCTTTCTCAACTACACTGCTTCTGTTTTTTTTAATTCTTTCCATATGTTATATGGCAGTTATTTTGTTTGTCACTTTAGAATATATATATTTTTTTAGGTTTTTAGATAAAGACTCTAATGATATTTTTAAAACTTAGGAACTCTAAAAAGTATGAGTTGGTCATTTTATTGCTGATAGACCAACCAGTCTGCATGTAATCTTGAATGTTCATTTCTTGTGTCTTTAAAACATTATTGTTCCTTTGACCATTCAGTCACCTTCTTAAAACTATTTCACTGACAGAAACAAATTTTCCATTTTTCTTCCGATTAATTTTCCTTCCGTTAATTTTACGAACTTTAACTCTATAAAATCTGTATTCTGTATTATTGCTTGGTTTCTAAATTATCTACTTTTCTAAATGTATAATATGTTTTTTCCTTTTCAAATTTTTAATACATTCATCTTACTGGAAGACCTTGGGTTTTAATGTTCCTCGTTTGAACATTCAGACAATAGGAAACAATATCTTTCGCTTCAACTGAATATGTCTTATCGTCTATTCTTTTCTTTCATAGATCAATCCCTTGAAAATATTTGGATATTGGGACTGGTGTTTTCAATGTTTTTCGAATTCTAATGTAAGTAAACTTGGCGACCTTAGTCGAGGGCGACCAGAAGGTTCCCTTTTCAAGAACTACTACACCGAGCCGTTGTGGAGGGCGCTACTCCTTTCCCTGAATTGCTACACTTTACCCTTGATACGTACCTTATATTACTGAGTGTTAAGCAAGGAAGTATCAAGTACCATTTTTAAAGTCTTTGGTATGATGCGACCTAGGATTGAACCCATGTCTCTCGGACCATTGGCGAACACTCTAACCACTGGGCCAAACTTCCTTAAATCACTAGCTTTAAATAAACACACACACACACACACACACACATGCAAAGTGGTGAATTGAAAACATTTTAAAACATTTCTATTGCTTGTGAATTTTTAAAAGAAATTAGAAAAAAATGAAACTAAAAAAATTGTCAGCTGTTTAATATTCACTAAAAGATCAAATTAATTCAATTAATTTTTTTTTCAGCTTTATTTTGAAACAAATTATAACCACCAGGTTTTGTCTCTACGTATACAGAAAATGTGTTTATTGAAAATGAAAGTAAAATCTTTTAATTGAGGTGCCAAGGGTGGGGTTTGCGAAACTTCACCAGTGAGTTCGAGTCTCAATGGGTTCCCCATTCATACGGCTTTGTCCTATATCTAAGCAAAAAGCTTAGTAGATTACTAAAATCTTTCAATTGGGGCGCATCGAGCGGTGTTATGGTTTGCAAGCTTGACAAGCAAACTTTCACGAGTGAGTTCAAGTCTAATTGAGTGCCCCATTCGTACAGCCTTGTGCCACATCTAAGCGAAAAATCTTGGTAAATTACTAAAATCTTTCAATTAAATCAATACAAAATATTTTCGATGTGATTTTAAGTAGAAAGACAAAAAGCATCATTATAACTTATCTATGAAATCAAATCATGAAATGTTGAAAATGTAATTTCTGTTAATTTTGATATAAAACTCTTCACAAATCTTTCTAGAACATCATAGATACTGGCAAGTACAAAGCAAAAAAAAAAAAAAACAAAACAAAACAAAAAGCAAAAAAAAAAACAACAAAAAAAACAACAAAAAAACAAACATGTTTTTATTAAGATATTCTTCTATCTTTTCATATCAACCAGTATAAATCTCGTACTGTCTCATTTAGATTTTAGATAGGTTGACTTAATGCAGTCAAAAAGTTGCAGCAATCCATAAAAGTTTGGTATTCTGAAGCGTGGGCTTTATTACAGGAAGCAGTAAGTTTCCTTTCGCCGGCACATAATACATAATGGATGCATACACCTCCTTTTTTATCAGAGAAATATGTTGGTTCCATAAAAAATGGGATAAGAATTTAATGGATTCACAACGGGACTCAACGAAGAAAAAAGAACAATGTAAATCACACAAGTATCTGTCATGTCATTTATAGAAAGACGACCGTTATGGAAATTGCTGAAAAGGTCGTGTCAGAGCAAAACAAGTATTTGCAAACATTTAGTTCCTTGGAATGACTTTGTAATACAACATATATCTGTGGGTGTTTTTCTAGAATGAAATATCGTATCACTTTTGTTTTTTGCTCTACAATTTTAATCACTTCAGCCCTTCCCACTTTCCATTTACGATCTTCTTTATTACATCTATTCTATCTCATTATTTTTATTTTTTATTATTTTTTATTTTTTTAATTTATATTTCTTTCAAATTCTGTCTATATGTATATACCTATAGCGGTTTGAGGGAATTAGTTATTTTCCCGAACACTATAGATTTTATGGTAACAGAAATGAATTACGAAACTATTCTTTAACAACACACAAACGAAAGTTCTTTATTTGCAGCTTTGAGGCGGTTTGTTCTTGGTGCTGCAAGACTCGTGGTGTTTAGGCTTGTTGGATGTTTGAGACGAAATGACTTAGCTAGATGTTGCGATGGCAGCGTGTCGTTGGACATGTGAGGGAAGTATTTAAAGTCACCGTGTAGTTTTGTGTCGAGAGCAGAGTGGCGCTCGGATCGACATAGTAAATTTTTGTGGTGCTTGTGGAAGGCATGCTGAACGTATCTAATTCATATTCAACTGGGATTCCTTGGTCTAAAATATTAGACGCAAAGAATCCATAAATTAGAAGGTTCCCTCGCTGAGTGTCTATGTTGCTGCTGCTAGGGTTAAAGCCACAGTGATATGTCCACACTGGGTGGCTTGTTTAGCTAAAAAGCATCGCTAAGCAGGGGCGACCAGAGACACGTCCATTCTGGTCGCCGTCTCAAGCCGAAGAGAGTGTGTTTGGCCGCTCACCCGTTTTGCTAGCCGGAAATGAAGGTCCGGGCTGAATGGGATAAGTCATCCTGATTGGGTGAAATTCAGTGTTGAATTAAATAGCGCGCCAAAACAAAATACGAGATTTTCCTCTTCTCTACATACCTTTTACCAATGAATACTTAGTAGGTAAAATTTTCTATAAGCAAGATTTCACTTGTTTGCACATAATTAATCAGTTTTAATTCGTCATATTTTTCCATACAACCCTGTTTCTCGCAAGAAGGACAGAACGTCATCTATTTTGATGTTTTCGAACAATTCGGTTAAACTAGTCACTCTGAAAAATCGCTTTCTGATGACAGCGAAAGCTCTGCATTCAATAAGAATGTGTTTAACCGTGCAAGTTTTCTGACACGTTAAACACTGTGGTTGTGGTTCCTGTTTCAGTATGAAAGCGTGAGTAAGCCTTGTATGACCAATGCGTAGTCGGGATATAACGACTTGTTCTCTTCTCGATGCTCTAAAAGCTGGTCTCCATTCTCCCGAGGTGGGTTGAATTTGGAAGAGTTTATTATTGATGTTCATCAATAGATATTTTCAGAAAATGGTAAATTTGGGTAAAAAAAGAACCAAGAATTTACAAAGTTATAGAACAAAACCTGTTTATTCCAGAGGAGAATAGGGAACAAAATTGGAAATACACAGGTAATTGAAATTGCCATTAATGACGTAATATTCAGACAGATTATTAATAAATTGTATATATTCTGCGGATCTGAATTAATTCTACACACCAACAACTTCACAATTTTTATAATTCATTCAGACGTGAATTTTTCCTATTATCATATTTACCAACCCCTCCGCTCGGGCAGGATATGACACAAGGTCAATTTTTAAGCGGAGTTTAACAGGTGTGAATTCAGAGTTTTCCTTCTCCTAGACTAGTTGCCTCACCAAGGCTGAAGAATCCAGTATGCCCGACTATTTACCCATAGCTGGAGGGAGAATAATTGGATTCATACCTTTCCCAAGGTTATTCGTGCTATGTGAAATGTAATCAGTCTCTTCCAGGATTTGAACTCGTGTCGCCGTATCCATTTCCTAGGACGATAACCTTTTGTCTTAATGATAAACACATATGCACACTGACATGAACACACAACACACATTTACATAATAGTTGTATTATACACACCCACACACAAATACCTAGCAAACATTTGTATTAGTGCTATGTGAAATGCAATCAGTCCAGGATTTGAACTCGTGTTGCCGTGTCTAATTCCTGCGACGATAACCATTACACCATTTCCTATTATTCCCGCAGTGTTTGACCCAAAGTAATATTGTCTGTTTCACCGACGATTCTTCAAAGCTTCACAGTTGAACTGAGACGTTGCATGGACCATGCCATTTACAGTTTCAAAAAATTGTTTTACAGTTTTTGCAGTATGAAAAGTTGTATTATCTTACCTAAAGATGACCCCAGGGACAGAAGATGCTCTCAAGGCAATTTGCTGTTCGATAATATTTTTATACACTGTAGCCTTTATTATCTAACCGAATGAATGAGCCAACACGAGTACCAGAGAAAATCGCTCCTCACCAATACGCTATTACTGCTAAATTAAACCGATTTTTCACCTATTTAAGAAGGAATCTCTCATTATCACGCCATATGACATACTGCTTGCTATCAAATTCAACCCAATTATATCTATTTTCATAACTTAAAGCACTCCTGCTCAATTGTCATCGGCTTCATTTGTAATGAGAGTCTAACTTTTTGATTGTTCTCGCTGATGAGGGCTTTGATGTTAGTAGTATGTGCACGAAGCCCTGCTTCACATAAACGTCACGACATTGCCTGCCAAGACATTTTCATGCCAAATTCTTCGGTTATTTGACGTGCAATGGCCGCCAAAACAGTTTACGACAGTCATTTTACATGGAGGCCTTAGGATTTTAAACAAATGAAAAGAACCAGTATCTTCATAAAACTTGAATATTCTAGAAAGTAGCATAATTATCTTCTTTTGCAATAGCAGAAACCATCCTCTTTTGAAATTTTAGTGTGTTAAGCTGAAACCTAAGTGATTCATTAATTTTACAATGGCTTATTATCCAGATAACATCAGAAACAATGCTGCAGACAAGTAATGATGTTTTCATATTTTACATTTTATTATATCTTACACATTACATACATTTTTTTTTTAGAAATTCTCCATAGATATAAATGATGATATTAGTTTTCTAATTTAAAATGCTCCAGTTTTTGTTCTTTTCAACAATGTTTTTGTACAGCACTTAAATACATGAAATGTGAATGCAACAAGAACATTTTGTTTCCTGGTTAAAGCCACATAATTATGTGTACTAGTTAACCACATGATTCTCGGTGTACATTTACTTTGTTACGTAATTAGATACTCTTAATGCCTTCTTTCGATCACGTCATCTCACTGATTAAATGATTTTGTACTTTGCTTGAGATGTACCATAGGACCAACGTTTTGTGCTGTAAAGAAAGAAGTCCGCAGAAAAAGATATACACAAACTCGAAGGTAAAGGAAAAATATAGCAGTCGTTTTTATTCAGCTATGATCACTCCAACTCGAAAAGTTCCTTCCTCTCCATTCCTCTCGGTGGCGACGGTGTGTGTGTGAGAGATGGCTGTTTGACACACGCTTGTCACAGTAGATAGGTCGTAGCAGACTGGGGTATGACGGGTCGGGGCCTGTTTTCTTATATAGAGATTTTGGAGAACGAATCGAATATCCTCGAACGTTCGATGTCACTAGTGAAACACATGATGATAAATCTGTGATTATTTCAAAATCACGTCTAACTTTGCAAGTCATTCTACCCGTACGCGCTAGTCTCGTGACACCTTCACTGATTGACGACAGCGCCCGTCCGTAATATTACAGAGATACATACCTTAATATTTAACACTTACTTTCTCCTTTTGTTGTTTTCAGGCCCTAGCTACTTTTATTTATCAGATAATCAAAAAATCGATCTCGTATTTATCACGATTAGCTTTTTATTCTTCAGATTTGGATTAATTGTTATTGTTAATCGATCATTTTTCTTTCCTCTGTTTGAAAAAAAAAAAAACTTAAAATTTATGACAGTTAACGGTGAAGATATTTAGTTATTCAGTCCGTAGTTTTTATGTAATGTCAGAGTTTCAATTCTGTTGGCATTGATAAGTGCTAAACAGGGCACTTCAGCCACGACCACTAATCAAAAATGTAAGAAATCTCTTGGTAAGAATTTTTGAATGGTACAAAACTTAGCTCCGTGTATTAATGCTCTTCACTTTAATTCTATTGAACTATATATTTACCTTTCTCACTTAAGAACTTCTCTATGTGACCTTTGCAGTTTCCCAAAGAATTGGAATTTCTTTCAAAAGAAAATTCTCAAAAACTGGAATGGTAAACCAAACGTGAATAAAGCGAATAAGGGAAAACTTTTCCATCCGAGTTGGAATAGCAAAGAAAAATATGGTTTGCTGTTGTCCTAATGAAATCTTACACTATGTCTTATCTTTAATATGATTAATAGTCATTCATTTCACTTACGTCAATGCGACTAACATAACGAAACTAGTGCAAATGATTTGTACATATAGGATTGAGATATTTTGTTTATATTGCTTGTTTATTACGTTGTATGTCATTGTTTATTCTGAAGTAATATTTTCTTGGTTTGATCAACTTATAGGAATGAGGAGAGTCCCCGTGCTGCAGTGGCTAACATGCTGGACTGCAACATTGTAGTGAGCGAGTTCGAACTCCAGCCGTGGTATTACATTCACTTTGGAACAAATACCCTTGGGAAAGGCATGAACCCCCTTACCCACCTCAGCTTAAACTACCATTGCAGTTCTTCTATAAGGATAGTTTTAGCATTAAATTATCCACGAAGGTTGAAATTCTATTAAATAAACCAAAATCACATCATCAGGTTTACCTGACTGTGTGGAGCAGCGTTCTGTGAGAAATCGCCTGCACGAAACTTTACAAACTACTTTTTATTCATTTTTCTTTAAGTAGAGGAATTATATTATGAATTGAATTACCATGACCAGAAAACCCTGCAAGCACTGCATGCAACATACGGAATCACTTGACCGCTGTTTCGACCTAATTAGGTCTCATCAGAAGTATATACTATGATCTCACCCACTGGAGATCGAACCAGCGACCACAGCCTGTAGAGCCGAAACTCTAACATTGAGCTACTGGTCCACATCGCACACAAGTGATGCGAAATTAACTAATCATGGTAAATGCACGGCCAATTAACCTGGCGTGTCTTGTGGTTACAACCAAACTCTTACAGAAGACACGATCATCCCTAGGGCTCCGTCTCCCCAAGAGGATTAGAGATACGTATCCGCGTAAACATAACCTCATGGGCAAAGGAATCGACATACAAAATAGCTGTCAAGTTGTCTCGTATGTCGCGTGCACTGCAAGCCGGATTTTCTGGTTATGGTAATTCAAATTTACAAAACAAATTTTGTTTAACGTTACTGATAGCAATGAACGTTAGACATAATGTCAACAATAAAAAATCAAAAGTTGAATTGTGTATATGGATTTCGCCACGAATAACTGTCTTTTAAAGACCTGGGTTCAATCCCAAATCGCACCATACCAAAGACTTTAAAAATGGTACTTGATACCTCCTTGTTTAACACTCAGCAATATAAGGTACGTATCAAGGGTAAAGTAGAGCGATCCAGGGAAAGGAGTAGCATCCCCTACACCTTTTTGTAGTAGCTTTTGAAAAGGGAGCCTTCTGGTCGCCCTCGACTACGGTTGCCAACTTTACTTTTATGCCTAAAGAGAGGTCTTTGTAAAGAATCTGTGTAATTTTAAAAACTGCTTCACATTGAGCTCGCCTTGCATATTGGCGCCAAACAATACTTCACAGTAACAGTTTTATCGCTTAATAAGGGACAAATCTTTTTTTTAGAAATGCTTCATGTTAACCCCATCTCGCATATTGGGACCAAACAAAATTTTACTGTAAAAGTTTCACTGCTTCATACTGGGTGACCCCCAAAAAACAGAACCTATATATTTTTGTAGAAGTAATACGGGTTCTGTTTTTTTTGGGGGGGTCACCCTGTACGGGAAAAATCTTTTTTAGAATTGCTTCATATTGACGTCACCTTGAATATTGGCGCCAAACAAAACTTCACAGTAACAGTTTTATTGTTTGACAAGTGAAAAATCTTTTTTAGAACTGCTACATATTTATCTCGTCACGCATATTGGCGCCAAACAAGATTTTACATTAACAGTTTTATCGCCTGATAATTGAAAAATCTTTTTAGAACTACTTCATATTGATGTCGCCTCGCATACTGGCACCAAACAAAAGTTCACAGTAACAGTTTTACTGCTTCATACGTAAAGAATCTTTTTCAGAACTGTTTCAAATTTACGTCACCTCGCATATTGGCGCCAAATAAAACTTCAAAATAACAGTTTAATTGCTTGATAAATGTAAAAAACCTTTTTTTTAGAACTGCTTCATATTGACGTGGCCTCGAATATTCGCGCCATACAAGAGTTAACAGTAACAGTTTTACTGCTTCATACGTAAAAACAAACCTTTTTTGGAACTGCTTCATATTGACGTGGCCTCGAATATTCGCGCCATACAAGAGTTAACAGTAACAGTTTTACTGCTTCATACGTAAAAACAAACCTTTTTTGGAACTGCTTCATATTGACGTGGCCTCGAATATTCGCGCCAAATAAGAGTTAACAGTAACAGTTTTACTGCTTCATACGTAAAAACAAACTTTTTTTAGAACTGCTTCATATTGACGTGGCCTCGAATATTCGCGCCAAACAAGAGTTAATAGTAACAGTTTTACTGCTTCATACGTAAAAACAAACCTTTTTTTAGAATTGCTTCATATTGATGCGGTCTTGTATATTGGCGTCAAAGAAAACTTCTCAGTAACAGTTTTATAATTTGATTGATGAGAAATTCTTTTTAGAACTGATTAATATTGTTCTAGTTTCGCGTATTGGCGCCAAAAGAAAGTTCACAGTATAAGTTTTACTGCTTCATACGTAAAAAATCTTTTTTAGAACTACTTCATATTGACCTTGCCTGGCATACTGGCGCCAAATAAAACTTCTCAGTAACAATATTACGGCCTAATGAGTGAAACATCTTTTTTAGAACTGCTTCATTCTGACCTCACCTCGTATATTGGCGCCAAACGAAACTCCACAGTAAAAGTTTTATGATTTGATAGATGCAACATCTTTTTTAGAACTGCTTCATATTGCCATCGCCTCCCATATTGGCGCCAAACAAAAGTTCACAGAAAACTTTTTTTGGTTGATAAGTGAAAAATCTTTTTAGAACTGCTTCCTATTGCCATCGTATATTGGCGCCAAACAATAGTTTACAGTAAAAGTTTTTTCGCTTGATAAGTGAACATTTTTTGAGTCTACTTTTCAAGTGTAGAAATTGCCTTTTGCATTTACTTGTTATTTATGGTTACTAATCACAAAAATGAACGTTCATTTTTAAAAGTAAAAAAGTGTAAAAATTAGTAAAATAGCAAAATAGTTTGATTAATCTCATTTTTATGAGTATTGGTCCTTGACTGCATGAAATGAAATATTTTCAGCGTTACCAACAAATTCACTAAATCAAGAAACGATGATTTAAAATTTCATCGTTAATCTTTACATTTGAAATTGTCAGCTATATGTAAATAATTCTATTACTAACATGTAAGACGTACTTGTATTAATAGTGTGAGTCAAAAGTTTTGCAATGTTTCATTTGGAATTCGACACAATACAGCAGCCCCATGTGCTTTTGTTGAGATCGCGAAGATGACGAACTAAACTGAATTGTGAGGTCCTGAGCTCGCCTGATACTCTTCTGCTATTACTCGCCAGATTTGCTTCTATGGCTTGGAGCACGATTTCGAAATTAAGAGTTTTAAGCCTACCTGACCTTGCCTAATTGTCATGGTTTTTGCAACCCAAGCGAAATTTCTTGAACCATTTCATTACTGTACAGTAATCAACTTCGCCCAAAATTTTTGCGCAACAAATGTTTTTGGTGGTTTCGGCGGCGTTATGGCCTAGTTCGAACACATAAAACCTAAATTCCAGAATTTGTCGACGTTGTACGTTGATCTGTTCGGCTTTCAAATTACGCACGGAGTGAAGCAATGCACAACAAGTCAGCGCACCAACTACCACAATACTATCAACCTCAGCGAGTACCTCTTCATGGCTTTTACTGCTTATTGCAAAATTTATGATTCGCCCTTGTAAAATAGAAAATAAAAAATCAATTACTTTAATATGTAAGAAAAATTATATATTTTGATATTTATGTGTATTTTTGAATTTAAAGTTCCTTTACAAAATGCTCTAATTTAATCCAAACTCATCGATGGTATTCTAAAATTTGTTTAAAAAAAGATTGCGAGAAAAATGATTAAAATTTGATACAAAATATTTTGGTGTTTGTTTATGTCTATGAATGTATATTTTTATTAAATCTGAGAGAAATCTTTTCACTGTGTATCACAAAGAAATTTAATTCAATGAAAAGTCATATATCACCATATAAATCATTTGTTGTGTGTTCGATCCTTACTAGGTATTTTAAACAATTCTTATATAGCTATATATGCCCGTGGTGTAATGGTTATCGTCGTAGGAAATGAACACGGCGACAAGAGTTCAAATCCTGGACAAGACTGGTTGCATTTCACATAGCGCTTATACCCTTGGGAAAGGTGTGAATCCAATTATTCTCCCTCCAGCTATGGATAAATAGTAGGGCAGACTAGGTTCTTCAGCCTTGGTTAGGCAACTAGTCTAGGAGAAGGAAAACTCAGAATTCAAACCTGTTAAACTCGGCTTAAAAATTGACCATGTATCATATCCTGCCCGAGCGGAGGGGTTGGTAAATATGGTTAAAGTAATGATTTTTTTTATATTAATCGTTTTTCGCTAATTATATTTTATTATTTAGTTTGGTAAGGCTTTGAACTACTCTGTGTCTCTTAGTTCAGTTGCCATAGTCAGATGGGCACTTTTACGTCAGCGCAGAAAGGATATGACAGTCATCATCTGTCATAATAAACCCCTAGTCAAGAAATGGGACTGGACGGCCGTTGGAGTGAATTGAGTGGGTGGTTGACGTCGTACCTGGAAGAATTGAACATAAGAATTTGAGGATTCTGAAAAGACGTGTAGCTGGGGGTCGACCGTCGAAGCGCGAAGCTAGGTTTTTCGGCTCAGATCAAAGCAGATCAGTTTGGGTTTCGACCGGCAGAGATGAGTTGAGATCTTAGACACCACAAGATGCGCCGTGCGAGTGTGGGTATGTCAGCATAGTATGGTTAGCATGGCGTTCTATACTACAGGCCACTTCATGGCGCAGCCAAGTCATTAGACTGGAGGCCGGTTTTATTGCAGAGAGAGAATAAGGTCGTTTTAGTTTCAGTTTGAGCTAGCTGCTATATCATCATCATCATCATGTCGTGCTGGTAGCACGGATATCCCTGACCCTCTCTCGCCACTTTTCCCTATCGTTCATCGCCTCAGGCAGGTCTTCTGGACAACATCCCGTATTTGCTGAATGTATGTTCGTGCTGGTCGTCCTGCTTTTGCACGTCCATGTGTGGGGGTCCATAAGAGTACATCACTTATGAGTTCGTCCCTGCTTCTCCAGCAGTGTCCTGCATGTCTGGTTCGTCTAACTTGAATAGTTTTCGTGATAGGAGGCAGGTGGCCGTACAGTTGGTGTCTTGTGGGGTGTTGCCGCCAGGACTTGTTCAAGATTGCTCGTGTGTATATACCCTTGTGTTGTCGGTTCAAGAAATTCAAAGGAATCTTTTAATTTTACCTTTGGTTGGAATATCATTTAACTTATTTCGTTGAAGTAAGTATATTTGATTATTTTAGTTTGAGTTGATACATTATTTTTATTTAAATTGTGAAAAGGAAACTTTGGGGCTGAAATTCACTCACACAAAAATATTTACTTAAGTTTAAAGCTTTAACATTTCTAAATTAAATTTTAATTAATTTTTGGCATTTTCCCTCTTAAAGTTTCTTCAACATTTTTTAATTAAAGTTTTAAGAATTATTTATTGATAAAATGCAATTCTTTTTTTAGCAATTTGTGTTATTTTAAAAAGCAAAACATTAAACATTAAACAAATTTGAACAGAATTTAAATTAGTTTTTAGTTTCTTGAAAGATGTAAAGCAAACTATATTATAAAATGAATTAAAAAGTTTTTTTTCCATAGATTTAAAGTCATAACTTAATTTGATATTTATTTTTGATATCGTTAAAAAAACATTGTTAGTGTGGGTGAAAATGCAACATAAATGAAATTAAAGTTTAATTTTCTCAAGTTTTTAACCATGATAAAAATTAACAAAAGTTAACATTTTTCTATTATAAGTTTAAGTTTGAATAATGAATTTTATCCAACATTTCCATTAAAAGTAAAGAAAAAAAAAAAAAAGCAAATTTCTTCGTGCTTTTGTTTCTAAAGTTACAAAAGAAGAAATGATTATTTTTACTACATTAGTTACTAACTGGTAAAATGTAATGATTTTACTTATTAGAATTAAAGAAAAAAAAATAACATTATTAGATTTTATTACATGGAGTTAATGTCAATATTTTAATTAATTTTTTTGAAAGGTCTCCTATTACATCTTTTGACGTTTCCTTTTTTTTGTACTTGTTTTAATGTTTTTACTGCAAAATTTATTTTAAAAGAATAATACCATTTTATCTATTACATTTATTTTAATATTTTTCTGATATTGTTGTTAAAGGACAAAATGCATTATTTTTACTTTTAGTTTTGCTTTAAGGTAAAAAGTGTTATATCTTATATATATTTTATATATATTATATTTATATACTTTATATATATTTTATATATATTTATATTTATAACTTTAAAGCGTATTAAAATAACCAAACTTAAGGAAAGGCTACTTATGAATGTTTTTAAATTTAATATAAAGTTTTAAAGTAATAAAACTTTTTAATTTCTAGTTTAATGGCACTATGAAATAGAGGTTTAATCTACCATATTTGATATTACTTAATTCTTAGACATGCCCCCGAAGGGCTGTGTGTTTGCTTGCAAAACAAATTACAGAAGCCAGCAAGACAAAACTATGTGTGGTGAGATAATAAAATACCATGGGAGAGAGAGAGAGAGAGAGAGAGAGAGAGAGATAGAAAGAGAGAGAGAGAGAGAGAGAGAGAGCAATGGATAAAATCAGTTCCAAATGTCAATCCAAATGTTACTTACTATACTGTTATTTATCAACAACATTGGCCTTCAAATTTTGATACCATAGAAGTTCATGGAAATATACGCCCCCAAAATCCACCATCTCTATGGCGAGGTGCCGAGTAATCAAATACCAATACCCTCAGCTGTTTAAAGGAATATAAAAAAAAACTCCAGTGCTGTTAGAAATCAAATTGCTGATGAACGTAATGGGGTTTTTTTTAGGATTAGGTAAGTTAATTACACAAATTTGAAAGTCTGCTTAACGAAAAAGACTTTGTAGTTGTAGCACTTTTGGATGAAAATATTCTAATTGTTCAATCATCAAAATTTGTTAATGGTATTCTTCTCTTTATGTTGAGAATTTATAACAATTTGCGCTTTGAAACATTTCATTATAGAGTTAAGTGTTATATAAGCAGCCTGTCCAAAAACCGTATAAATACAGTTGATACTTGGTCAAAACTGGAAGAAATCATCTGATATTTAAATTCTATGGCTTTTGATCACAAGAAAAATATCCTGAGTCAACAATTTTAAGCAATTGTTCTCAAAATGATTGAAATAAAATACAGCTCAGATATAGTTATATGTGCTTTTAGGTACAATCAGGGACATTGTATAATAGATTAAGAGACGATTTTCAATTACCCTCATCAGCAACATTAGAAAGGATGACGTCAAGAGTTTCAAAACTTTACGAAAAAGCTTTTTTGTTATCTATATTTAATACTCTTAATACCAGTCAGAAAGGGTGCATAATTCTCCCTGATGAAGTATATATAAAAAATGTTGCTATATTATGGCAAACAACTATTTGGTAAATATGTCGACAATCCATCTCTACTTGCTCAAACAGTATTTGGTATAAGGTTGATATGTCTCAATGGGGGTCCAAAATTTCTTACAAAATTGATTCCAATTTCAAAATTAACATCAGACTTTTTATTTAAACAAAATAATTTGTTGTATAGCCACATACATATATATAATACAAAAATAATCGGAAATATAGTCAACAATACTGACGAACTTCAATGAACGAACGAACACACTCCTTTATAAAAATATATCTCTCACACTTTATTCTCGAAAGGGTTGACGTTGGTTGTGTGTGAGAGATGAGCTGGAGACGGGGACAGACTGTTAATTTGACCAAAAGTTCTTCTTTCGACCATAGCAGCACTTCTTCCTCATCTTGGCCTGGTTGCTCAACCGTGGGTCACTGAGAGCCCAAAGCCCTCTGTCTGCCGCTGGCTCTCAATTCGGCATCTTGTCTCTAACTGGCTCCAACTGCAACTGACCCAAGCCGTCTGTGTCCTGGTTATATTTTTGTTTGACGTCCACCTGATTCTGCTGTTCTTCCGCTTATTTACACAGGTGCATCTCTTGATTGACGGCTCGGCCGAGGGTCAATATGTTACGTTAACAGTCCAGGCCATCGCATCTGTACCAGCTGATATAAAGGCTATTATATATGATAGCAACCGAGTAAATCAAGCTTTTTTGAAATTATATCCTACACTTTCTGAAAAATTTTGGTTAACTGAAGATAATAAACATTTGCTTTTTGATTATGTTCATCTATTGAAAAATATTCGCAATTTGTGGCTGACAGAAAGAATAGGAGAACTAATCTTTGATGATGATGGAGTAAGGCGAGTTGCAAAATGGGCACATCTTAAACAGTTATATGGTTTTGAATCTGAAAGACTAGTCAAACTTTCCGATTTAAAAGAAATTTCCATTGCTCCAAAGCCAATAGAAAGACAACAGGTTTCTATTTGCCTCAGAGTGTTTTCTGAAAAAACTTATAATGCACTTCTCACTCAGTTTGGAATAAGTGTAGATAAGAATGATACATCCCTCTTCATAAACAAGGTTTTGACATGGTGGAAAATTTTAAATGTTAAGTCTCTTCAAATTGATAAATTAAGTAATGATCATCTACGAGCTGAAATCAAATCTACAAATGACACCCGACTTGATTTTATCATTGAATTTGGTAAAATGGCTCTTAATAAGGCTGACAATCAAGGTAATCGTAAAAAAACATTTATCCCAAAACACTACTACTGCCATACATCATATTTGCAATGAAATAGTTAGTCTATGTCGACACCTTTTAGCTACAGGACATAAATATTTACTACTTGGGCAATTTTCAACTGATCCATTAGAAAAAGAATTTGGTAAACTTTGACAAGGATCAGGTGGCACCTAATTCTATTAATGTTCAACAATGTATTGAAAAACTGCATATTAAGCAGACATCTTTACTTTTAAATCAAAATGTAAATATTGATGAATTTGATGTTAATCCAGGTCACCAATGTACATCTTGTGATTATAAAATTTGTGAGGAAAGTTCAGAAATGTTTGACAATCTGGAAAATTTAGAACCATCTCTTTCTAATGAAATAAAAATGGTTCCGAATATATTACAAGAAATGATAATAAACCCAGTGAATGTAAAACCAATTTTTATTATGAAAAGTATGGTAAATATACTAATTTAACTGACCATGGAAAACTAAAAGTTCCTTCTGATCACATTTGCCAACGTTTATTTTTTTGTTTCATCCTTTTCCATACAATAAAGGAAAAGGTTTGCTATAAATCATTGAGTAACATTTTTATGCTTATTTCTGAGTTTCATTTTTTCAACAAGGAGAAAAGGCGTGCTTCTACTTTTGCAAATATAGTTTTGAAAAATATTTGCAAACATGACACACCCAGATCAGAAAAAGAAAGTGCTCTAAAGGTTTTGAAACTTTTCTAGAATGATTTTATTTTATTTGTCTATATTTCTGAGATGATTGTTATATACACATTTTGGCTAATCTCTTCCAGCCTTCTCGAGTTCTGTTTGTCAATCCCAGTCACTGTAATGTAAATTTAAAATGAACTCTTATTTATCCACAGGGAATAGATTGAATAAAGGATTCAATGACACCTGTAAATGATATAAATATTTCTGATTCAATATTATGGATATTATATCTTTTACTAGAAATCAAAATTACTCCTTTGTGTTGTTTAATGATTATCAATGTCCATAGCAAAAATACATATTTTAATTTATCTAACTTTCAACACATCCCGTTATCCTCAGGTGTGAATCAAAATGTTAATCTAGGTATTTTCAAAAGTGGTTGACTTAATTTTCATCTAAAATTTCTGAAAATCATACATTTTTCAATAGGCCTCCAGTTGGCCTGTAGTATAGAACGTCATGATGGTTAGCGTAGGCTTTTATGATTTGCGTCTCTCTCCTCGAGTCACCAAGTGCTGAAAGCAGAAAGAAATTAAACCGTTCGTATCCAAAACGAGAGAGTCACCCTGTATTGTTGTTACTGACATTACCAAATCAATACAAAATCATTCGATTTGTTGCGCGGTGATTTGCTATGTCTTTTGTAAAAAAAAAAAAAAAAAAAAAAGAGAAGAAAAAAGAAGACATAGATTGATTTTGAACTTGGGTTGTCCACTCGACGATCCACGGTATTTTAGACGATTAGAAAAGGCTAAGAATGATGGAATTCCATTTTAGGCGACTGTTGTTTCAGGCGGGAGAGATGGAACGTAAGATGAATAATAAAAACCTCAACTCAAAAAACAAACAAAAAAAAAAAGACAAAAAAAAAAAAAAACCCAAAAAAAAAACAAAAAAAAATAAATAAATAAATAAAACAAAAATAACTCTGCTACTCCAACCGAAGAAGGAAACAACGGAAAGAAAAGAACTCAGCTCCAAAGACAGGAAAAAAAATGCGGCATTCCAACCAAGAAGAGTGGAGAAAAGAACAACACTAAATATTGAAAGACAAGCAACAGGTTAAAAAAAAGAGAGAAAAAAAATTTCGACACAAGGCCCTAGAACGAGGAAGGAAAAATTAGAACAAATAATTCGAGAAAAAGTGGCGTAATGGTTCAAGCGATGAACTCCGGAATCGTAGTAAGCGAGTTCGAACTCCAGTCAAGCTATTACGTTCACTTTCGAATAAATACCCTTGGGAAAGGTATGAACCCCCTCATCCTCCCAGCTATGGGTTAAATAGTACCACTACTATTCTTCTCGAAGGATGGCTTTGGCATTAAATAACCTACAAAAGTTGATATGCCATTAAACAAAGAAACCGAAACCGTAAATGTTATGAGCATTGAAAGTGATTTCCGCCCTTAAAGAGCATACACACATTTGTCAATTTAAATGCGAATAACTGACACTGTCTAATTACAAAGAAAATAAGAAAAATAATACATGCGTGTTTGTGTATATATATGTTCTTGTGTCTATGTTTTTGTGAGTTATATGGTTCTAATGTAATCTACATGATAATATTTCTATATTTCACCAATATATTTATTCTTTGGACGCTGACTAAAGGGCTGGAAAAGAAGCTAGACGGCAATTACACAAGAATGCTGCGAGCAATATTGAACAAGTCCTGGTGGCAACACCCCACAAGGCACCAACAATACGGCCACCTGCCTCCCATCACGAAAACTGTCCAAGCTAGACGAACCAGACATACAGGACACTGTCGGAGAAGCAGGGACGAGCTCATAAGCGATGTACTCCTATGGACCCCCACATATAGCCGGGCAAAAGCAGGACGACCAGCTCGAATATACTTTCAGCAGCTATGTGAGGATACAGGATGTAGCCCTGAAGACCTGTCAGAGGTGATGAACGATAGGGAGAAGTGGCGGGAGAGGGTCAGGGATATCCGTGCTAACGGCACGACAGGATGATGATGATAATATCTATTCTAGTTTTGATGTGTAAACTACATAATCTGATACACTGTTAACAAACAGAAAAGGAATAAGAAAGAAAAAGAGAAATTCTCTTTTTCTTTTTTATTTCTTTTCTGTTTCTTCTTCTTTCATCATTTATATCTTTTTTTCAATATAGAAAATTACCTTTATTTTCCCACTTCTTCGAAAAATATTCATCCTAAAACAAGTCACAATTCTAAATACGAACAACGATTTTCCTGATATCTGATATTTTCCACTTAATATTCATAGAAGTCAGAACGGGTTTGTGAGATTGTTTATGATATTCGATCCGCTAAAAAAGTGTATTCAGTTTCTCCTGAAAAGCTATGACTTCAGCGTATTCATCGACATTAACGTCTGTAAATATGCAGGTATTCTATTGCATTGACATAAACAATCTTCCTCACATAGACAATCTTTAATTTCATAGAAAAACGATTTTCGCGTCGATTTCCAACTAGTGAAAAAGTCATAAAGATTGTATTGAGTAGGGATGTACATTTATTGCGAAAATGTATTCTCTCTTTTTTTCCCCTCACTTGGCTAGTGAACCAGCCGCTTTTGTGAATAATGATCTGCTGTTTGTGTTGTATAGCCACATACATATACAAATATATGCGGAACATAATCAAACATAATGACGAACTTCAATGAACGAACGAACACATTTCTTTATAAAAATACATCTCACACTTTATTCTCGAAAGGGTTAATGTTGGTTGTGTGTGAGAGGTGAGTTGGAGACGGGGACAGACTGCTACTGACTCAAAGTTCTTCTGACCATGGCAGCACTTCTTCCTCATCTTGCTCAACCGTGGGTTACAATTCGGCATCTTGTCTCCAACTGGCTCCAATCCAACTGGAACTGACCCAAGCCGTCTGTGGCACCTGATTATATAATTGTCTTACGTTCACCTGCTTCCGCTGTTCCTCCGCTTATTTACACAGGTGCATCTCTTGGTTGACGGCTCGGTCGAGGGTCAATATATAACATTTGGGCCAATTGAAGATTTATGAAACTTTGGATTTAGAAGGTTATATATATTTATCCAAACCCTCCGCATGAACAGGATACAACACAATGTCAATTTTCAAACGAAGTTTAACTGGGTTGAACTCAGTTTACCTTCTCCTAGATTGGTTGCAACACCAAAGTTAAAGAGCTCAGTCTGCCCTACAATTTATCCATAGCTGGAGAGAGAGTGGTAGGATTCATGCCTTTCACAAGGGTATTATCGCTATGTGAAATACAAACAGCCTCGTCAAGGATTTGAACTTAGGTGACCAAGTGGATTTCATACGATGATAACCATTACACGACGAGCGCAACCTATATGTAGCATGGCATAGTGTTGAACAGCTCATTCAAATTTATTTAATTATCTTAAAAGGAAATGATAATAGTATGAAAAATTGCCGAGGTCAAAATTATGACAATATGATTTGGCTTCTTTGTTCAATAGCATACCAACTTTTTTAGGTTATTTGGTTCCTGTGGAAGAGCAGAAGTGACACTATTTAACCCATAGCTGGGATGACAAAGGGTTTTATACTTTCCCACGTGCATTCGCCCGAAAATGAACGCAACAACGTGGCTGACGTTCGAACTCGTTTATTCAGAGACTGCAGTCGAGCACTTCAGCCATTACGCCACGTCAGCTATATGAGAAGTAAATATGGTGTCTTAAAAGCTCAGTAAGATTTTCATTTTGCTGCGGTATCTAATGATAGTGCTCATTTGTTCCTGGTAAAAAAAAAAAAAGAATACCAAGAGGTCAATTCGTATAGATCTACCAAATACAGTTTTACGCAGCTTTTCTGTAATAAAACAATACTTAGAGGATATTTTCAATAACAACAATTAGAAAACAGAGTGTTGACAACGAGCACGTGGATTTCTTTCAATCATGATGAAGTTTTAAACAGGAATAATAGTCATGTTGCTGGGATCAAATATTCAAGTATTATTAAATGACCAATGTTTTTGTTTTGCAATACTCTATCCAACACTTGAACTTAGTTTATACACTCTTTGAATCCTTTTGTTAATATACTTCAATTATATGATCTACTTATCAGATTGTTTGATGCACTTGTGACACGATGCAGAAGTGAACATTTGTTTTGGTATCATGTTGAATATGAGGTTGAACTAGGAGTGTGTATGTATGTGTGTGTGTGTGTGTGTCCAGATTTGAACGTGAGTGATCCTACCCGAGTAAAGTAAAAAAAAAAGGAGAAAGAAAAGTTTTTCTTTCTCTTGAGATGTCAGATCATTGGGTGAAAGGACCTGCCCACCACTAAGTCTGCTTTTGACTTCATGCCCCAGAAAGATCAAACAAGTAGAATTTTTAGTACTAACAAATTTTAGATTCTCGGCCATATATATAAAAAAAAAAAAAATTGTTTCTTCAAAAGGCGGAAAATTTAGTTCCGGATATTCTAAATAAATAGAGGTCGCTTTTTGAGAGAAGGGGGCAGTTGTCTTCACACGTGCTTAGAGGTAGTTGTGATAGCAGTCGTCCCAGCACGTGCTGCTGTGGTGTCTTGGAATGCGCCGATAGAAAGAGTAGAATATCGTAGCGCTGAGCGTCACGTTGCCTCTCTCAAGTCCGATTGAGAGAAATTAAAAAAAAAATATCCAAATCAAAAGAATCTTGGACTTTTCTATCGGCGTGGGAGACGAAATGGCTGGAGAAAATATCCGTGGATACAAATTGTTAATATCACCTAAAAGAAGGGGTATTACTCACTGAAAAGCTGCAGGTCGATATTTTAGCAGCGTTTGTACATATATTCAATGTGCAAAGTGTAGATTTTAGATTTGAATAAAATCTTTTTTTATTTGATCACAATGATTCTAATCTTATGATTGATTTATTCAAAAGATAACTGGTTCAGTGCAGTTAAAATTTAACTAGATTTCTGCCTATTTACATATTTCAGTATTTATAGATTTGCATCTAATTTTTTCATAATGTGTATTACATGTTCAAAGTGATACCAATTTGTCAGGTTTTGCTATAGTATAGATAGTCTAAATGGGTGAACAGTTTTCTCGTGTGTTAGTTACCAGTTTTCTTGTGAGAGACAGAATCATTTGTTAACTTGAAAATATTGGCTATGCGTTTTCATATTACAAACCCCTCCATTTCGCACATGTCATCTAAGCCCCTATGGTCTAGTCTTCGTTTCTGTTGACGTGCAGCATTCAGTTCGGACCCCGTTCTTTTCGATATCCCAATCTCCATACAAGAATGGGTGAGTGTTACAATTCGAAACTGTCGGGATGTGGTACCAGTTTCATTCGTCGATCATCCTGTCTAGTTCTTCAAAAGTGTTGTGGTTCTTACCAACTAAGAAAGATGTCTTTCCTCTCGAATCAGTTAGCCGTGGTATGTTTTCTTGTGAAATATGTAGAGTTTTGTCGATGAAATAAGAATGCCAGTCTTGGTTATATATAAGCGATGTAATGAAAAGAACTTACAATCGAATATATGTTGACAATCTATTACATATAAGAATACAAGACATCGATCTGGAATCTGATCTAATGTGTCCACAAAATTCAATCAGAAGATCAGCAAATCTCTGGGGTTTAGCGAGTGTACGTCTTTTGCGTGTGTGCTGTTCAGCCTTCGCCTGCTCGCAAAGCTCGTCTGTCGTCTCTATGCCGTTTGTCTGTTTTCCCAAAATCGAGCTGAATTTATGCATAACCTTCTGCCCACATATTATACTGACTCACGAGCTAAAACAATCTAATTTTTCATCTTTTAAAATCGAGGTCATAGTCCATTTCCTATGTCTTTGATTTTTCACCATTTCGTTCACAAAACTAAAACATATTTCTGAAATTTTCGTCAGAAACGGCATGAAAAACACACGGTCTGACCTGTCCAATTTTGAGATCCCATCTGATTTCTCGACAAATATTTTCGCCAGGGAAAATTAATAATATCTAATCCCACTCTATCTCGTCTGATTACTGGCTTGCGAAAATTACAATACTTTCTACTGATATTACTGTAACATAACCAGATATCCGAATGTGTGTGAAATGGACATAGAATGTTCATAACATATATACATAACATAGAACATAGGAATCCTGAAACACAAAAAACACTTACGACTTCTTAGTTCAGGTACGAAACTTTTTATTACCTTTGAGTTAAAAGGTTTTTCGACATAAGGAGAGAGGCAAAATCTTTCTATGCTGACTTTTCCATCTGCCCCCCATCACGTGCGGCTCCGAAAGTCAACCGTCTTTATCCGAGCCAGGAATTCAATTCAACTCACTTTTTTCAAATCTCCCAAAATCCTCCGCGCACGCTTCCGGTGCATGACTTCATTCACATCCCCTGGTCCTGGGATTTTTATTTTGACATCTGTGAACGACACATCCTCCCCGCGTGCGCGTTAACACCTGCGCTCAAGTTTGCACCTAACTAACCCATGCACAGAGCCGAAAGGTTCTCAGCCTAACTAAACCCAAAGGCAAGATATATAAAACGAGATCACTCGGCCATTATATTACATTACAAACTACAATATTCTTCAAAAGCTAGTTACCTTGTTATACCTAAATATGAGAGTATAATTACTTCAAACATATGGGATATCTTTCCTGACTCGCTAGGTCAGTTACCATAGATGCTAGAAATAATCAGTCACTGAGAAGAATATTTTTGACATTTTATAAGACTTGTTATAAATCTGAAAAATTAAAATAAAATTTTTATCAGTAAATTTGCGATAGAACATTTTAAAAGTTCTAAGCTCACTCACAAAAATTAACAAACTCTCTCTCTCTCTCTCTCTCTCTCTCTCTCTCTCTCTCTCTCTCTCTCTCATCTCTCTCACTCGTTTCTCTCTCTCTCTCTCTCTCTCTCTCTATCATCTCTCTTTCTCTCGTTTCTCTCTCTCTCTCTCACCTCTCTCTCTTCGAAAAATATCATTTGGAAGTGAATCATTATTCACTTTTCAGTAGCTGAGCACTAAAAATTTGCATAAAAAATAACGACGAAACCTTTTTGTTCACAATTTCCTTTAGTTAAAAAATTTACACAAAATGATCATCAGATAAGGCGCAAATCTAAAGTCTGAAAAAAAAAGAGATTTAATTATGTAACCTGGTTGGTTGAAAAATCTTTCTCACAAAAAGTGAAGAAAAAAAAAGGAATTTTGACCGAGTTGATACGAGTCATTCTGTTTCTTTGTTCCTAAATAAGCGTCTCGAATGACATTCCCTAGCAGTGTAGGAGAGAAGTATGGATACTCATCGTCCTGTGGAAGTGAATTGCCTCAAGAAGAAATTTTGGTTAGTTTGATGTGTCGCCAAATGAACGGGCGATGCTTATTTTTAGAGAGCTGTCTCTTCTTAAGTCAGGAAGACAAACAAAATTCCCGTCACCTTTTATCGCTACTGTTCAAATAATTTTCAACAACTTTCTCCAGAAAATACTTTTGGAAACTGCACCTTCAAGAACTCAACTTCTCTTGAAAATTTCGAGAAAAAAGAACAGCAACAAGTGCAGAATAAAGAATCTTTTGTAGCTACTCAGAAGATATTTCTGGTCGCCTTCCAAGGTGCGAATTGCTAAATAATTCTTCGTTACTGACTCAGATTTTCAGAGAAGATTTTGAGCAAATTTTCAAATCAACCTTAAAAAACAAAAATCCCTACTCAAATGCATAATAGCGGTGAGTTCATCTATTTTGGAACTTTGATAAAAGCTATTATTTCCTGACTACATAATAATTTCTTGATACATATTCTATTGTAGTAAAATAAAATAATGCTCGACACCCATTAGACTCGACTCCCGGCCCCGTGTCCTGGGCTTGACTGCTAGGCTTAGCGTCCTAGCCTCGATTGACCCACGTCCTTGGTTCTTGATGTTCCTACTTCCGGTCTTGCGTGTTCACGCAGGCCCAGCTCTTTGTGTTGTCTTCGCGCCGAAACAAAGGAAGACCTTCTAGACAATCTGAAATTGCCTAAAAAAGCTGAAGATAAAAACCTCTCCGATTGTGACGACGACCCAAAACACACAGAGACCCATACACATACATCTAGATATATATATATATATATGTATATAAATGCATATTATTGTACCACACATGTAATCTTCATTATTACAAAATTCCCTTTTTTAATAATGCTTTCTTTTTTTAATAATGCTTTCTTTGGGCAGATTACTCTTTTAAGTGATACAACAATCTGATATTACTGTTTCTAATTTGACGTACAAAGATTTATATCTTGCATACGAAAAAACTTGAAACTTTACTCATGCAACATCAGTCTTTGACTCGGTCTTTTATTTAACGATCATTTTGATATTATAACTTTCAAAACTGAATAAACATGAATTTTTCGAGAAATAATTATTTATTCAAAATTAGCAAATATTCCTTACCGATAACTATAAGTTTTAAAACAATTGTTAAATAATGAATAGGTTGCCAATTAATTTTGTAAAATAAGTGTAAAAATATATAGGATTTCAAAAGTTAACTAGTAATTCATTAGAAGAAGAGACAGGGAAAATAATCAGTGATATTATAGACAAGATTTGATCTTTGGTTGACCTTTTAAGCAGTTCTCTGATTGGTGGGTTCAATCGTGAGAACAGTCAGTTAGGTAGATTGAATTAGAGTAGTCTGGAAGGTTGCAACGAACGGACGCTTAAAATAGCTATATCTACAGTTGTACGGTTGACTTGGGAAATTGGGTGAATAAAGACGTCGAAAACTCAACAAAGTCTTCGTATCCATTTATAAGAAAAGAAGCGGACACGGAGACCAAGATAAACCCAAGACGATCCGAAGAAGTCCCAAACAGAAGACCAGAGAATCCGACCAAATAAATAAGTATAAGGAAAAGAATAAGGTGTAAATCTTAGTAGTCCCCTGTCTATTTCGACTCTCTCTTCATGCAATAATTTCGCCAATTAATTTCGTACCTTTAGTAATAAACAAAACAGAAGAGATGATATTTTTATATAGAGGTATTATCGTCTTTCTCATTCTGGTATATAACCCTATATATTATAAAAATAACTAATAAAGAATACAAAGAAGAAAATAACAACGTTTAGAATAATATCAAATCATTGAATCATGTCAAATTGCTTTTATTTCTGTGAAATACAGTCGAAATCCATCACGAAACAGTATCAATGGTACATATCATAGGGACCGGAGTGAATTCCAAATGTCAATTTATCTGAAAATAAACGAAAGAATTATTCAAATTTCAACAATAATAATGAAAACAAATTATGAAGAAGACGAAGAGTATTGTTAGAAGATAGATAGATAGATAGATAGATAGGGTATTATTAAAAACTTATATATTAATAAATTATATTGTTGTCATTTACAAAGACTAGTTTGACACAATGCTAAATGTGCTGAAGGATTTTTTTTTAGTTGAGAGGCCCTTCCTTAAAACAATAGTATTTAAAATGTTGGTTTTTACTTGGAAATCGGTAGAAAATACGCCATTACTTCACATCCTTCTTCCATTACGCATTCACAAAAACATTTTTTATGAAAGAAATAATGTTGACAAGCACAATATGTGTAAGTCGTAATCCGCAACGAAGCATCAAGTCATGGCGTATTCTAATTAGTTTAATCCTTTAATTAAACGATTCAAACTGTGACCCTACAGAAAAACAGTTTTCAATTCGTCCACCCATAATAAACAGTAATGATAAAATTCATCACTATGTATAAACTCAAACGCAAATATCTAAAGTCAGATGTAACAAAAAAAAAAACAAAACGAAAAATTAGAATATCAAGATTTGTTGACGAGATGAATTTTTTTAGAAATGACAAAAGTTTAAATTTACCCCGTTGTATTTTCGGTTTTGTACGATGAATTACCTCAAAGTACGGGGGATTATGGATGCAGTTTTGATTATTGTTTGTGACTCTTTCTTAAAAATTGGAAAAATGGGGTTTAGACAAAAAATCTCAGACAAGACATTAATTCTCGCTGTTAGAGTGTAAAGTAGGATAAAATCTTGTTCTAATTAGAACATGACACAAATTTAATTACTGGTGGTATTAATTTTGCGTCATGATTACTTTTTTTCTTCCTTGTTTAATTTACTTGGTAACAAAATGTAGGGAAATATATATCATGCTATAAACAACGATTGATGAAGAGTTGATAAAAGGGAAAATTGGCTAAAAGTTCATTTAAACGATTGTGTGAGAGATGTTACTTTCTTTGTCCAAATTTGAGTAACAAAGAATAAATGTTAACTCGACAGAAATATTTGAATTATATGTTTACACAACCCCTCCTTTACAGGAAAAATGTGACATAAGATCAATTTTTATAGCGGATTAGAGTTGGTTTGAATTCAGAATTTTCCTTCTTCTGGACTGGTTGCCTCAATCAGATTAAAGAACCCAGTCTGTCGTATTTACCTTTGCGGGGAAGGAGAAGAGTTGACATTAGCACAAAGGGAAATGCAAACTGCCTCGTTCAGGATTTGAACTCAGGTTGCAGATTCCATTTCCTAAGAATATAACCGTTACACTAAGAAAGTCTGTGTAATGCGAAAAAAACACAAGAAAAGATGCCCTTTGCAGTTTTATAATATAACTAACAGAATATTTTACATCTTAGAAATTTAATAAATAAATTACGAATAATAAAACAATATTTTCATTTAAAAATATCGTATATTATCTTTCCAGCGGTAATTTTGTGGTATGGTGGTCGGGTGGAAATTTTACTGTGTTGGTGTTTTGTCCATAGGATAGAGAGAGTGTACAAGAAGAAGAAGAAGAAGAAGAAGAAGAAGAAATGCATAGATAAGAAATTAATTTTATTTTGTTAAATTTGGGGCGCAACCTCAGGTGTTACAAAGTGGTCAGATATATTCAGCAGATTCATCGCTGCTTAACTTTGGTAATCTAGCGGGAATCGGTCCTTTAAGTGTAAATTGATCGTAAAGTCAGTAAATAATTTTAAAGAAAAATATATTTATGATTGTCTAAGAAAAATATCATATAGAAATAGATATAATATACTTGAAAATAAATCTATATTATATTTATTCGTAACACTTTTTCTTTTCATTATCTACAACCTATTGATGCAGAACAACAGCAAATTGTTGGGTAACGTAAAAAGGCCTCTTTGGTTGTTAAAAAATCGGGAAAATGACTTTTATAAACAACAGATTTATCTGGAGCATATATACTGAGTATGATAAGCAAGTACTGCATATCAATCAAAATGACAAATTTATCAAAATTATTGACAATGGATCATTTGGAAGGAACTACTTTTCTGTTCCCTGTAATAAAACATTTTGTCAATATTTAGTTGGAGAACACTGGATGAGTGCTAGAATAATTGGAGGGTGACAAAAATATTGATAAAAAGGTTATTTTGTATTTTCTTAAAAGTGTTTTAAAGTCTGGTACAGCATTTTCAGTGGTCTTCACAACATTAAAATGTCTTCTCCGGTCTATTCACAACATTACTAAGTTTTCTCTCTACAAAACTTTATAGAAAAGTATCCCTTCACCAAGAAAAGTATACGGTCGTCAGTATCTTAAGAAAACGATAAGTTGAACATTTCAATTAACATCTGCCCATTCACCAAGTTTCCTCACTTGATTAACAATGTCTGTTCATAGTGTATCGATTTTGCGTCAAATTGAGTCATTTGTCAAATGTACAGTTTCGAATTTATCGCTTAGGGTTTTTTTTTTCAAGTATAATCTCGGCAAATACAATACTAGCTAGAAGTAGACTACAAGGTCTTCAGCTGAACTATAGACAAGGTCTTGAGCTACAGTGAATTTATTCTTGTCTTTCGCAATGAGCAAAAACATTATCTCAAGCGTTTAAGCACGTGTTATAGAGAATTTTCTAATTGTTTCTTGAAAGTTACAAAATGTCATGTTTCAATGAAGGTGCATTGACATCATGCAACTCTTGGCTACGTTCTTCTGAGAAAAAATGTTCTCTTTGTATCTGTTTCTAATATAAAGAGAATATAAGTCTGTATTTTTGGAGTTGCCTTCGTAGTTCTACTAGAGTTAGAGTTTAACACAAGTACGCAGTTTAAACGTCAAAACAGTACTATTTCAAACAATTCAGTTTAGTATAAGTACACATAATTCTATTTGACCCATAGATAGGACCCTATCAGGTCCTGCCACTCCGGGCCAGAGTGGACCTGGGAGCTATGGTAATGAAGGGGTACTCCGCATTCCCCAAATCTCCAGCATTACTGGAACAACATGAGGGGTGTCTTACCCCGCTGCAGAGAAGCAGTCGGTGTATTCTGCCGCCCCAGCCGACTGGGCAATCAGAATATAGGAGTATATTTAGGGGTGATACTCTTATATGTGCATGGACATATGCATTTATATAAGTTTTATTCTGATATGTATATGTCCATGTATGAATACTATGTAGATTAGGAGTTGCACGTATTGTGCTTTTCTAACGTATGTCTTTAAAAAAAATGAATGTGTAAGAAGGATGTGAATAATTTTTGCTTTTGTGTTATGTCTGTAGCTAAGGGAGGGATAGTCAAGTTAAGTTGAATATTCACTTAAGAAAAGAGCCACTTAAAAAACAAAACAGATGAGACCTTTTACATTTTAACATCTGCGATGAAGTTTCCTGGGAGTCATTCATTTTAACCGGAAAATGTAAGCACTATGAATTATTTTAGCGTATATTCTGAAAGTTTACGGTGATTGGGAAGATTGCTAGTTACTATTTTTTCATTATATATATATATATATATATATATATATAATCGAGCTTTCGAGTAGCCTTCAACTACGGTTGCCAACTTTACTTACTTATATATATATATATATATATATATATATATATATATATATGTGTGTGTGTGTAGCTCTTCGTAAGAGTTAAGCCATCTTGGTAGCCGATAACGTATTTGTAGAAAGTATACGTAAAAAATTCCTTAGTTTACGATGGAAATAACGATGGCCTTGGGGTAAGATGTCCTAGTGATTTTAGGCCAGTCGGGTTCCGACCCCAGCTTGAAGTCTCTCGTGGGTTTAGCCACACTGAAGAGTTGCAATACCATATGCATTTTTTTTTTATTTTTATACCTATTCCTATCACTCTGACGACGTGAAAAAAAGAAAAAGAAAAAAAGATGATGCTGTTTATAAATTTTTTAAAAAATCGCACTAACTGATATCTGGGAAAATTCAATAAAAAAAGAAAAGATTAAAAGATTCGTACGGCTTGAAAATAGTCAATCAGCATCGCAATGTCAAGCCAACTCTCTTTAGTCAGAATTATGATGACCCAGTAGCTAAAACCTAGGTTAGTAGTTTCTGGCTCTTTTAAGTATTTTCTCTCTCTCTTTCTCTCTCTCTCTCTCGATCTATCTATCTATCTATCATTTCTCTCTCTCTCTTTATATATATATATATATATATATATATATATCAGTTGGTCCACGACCAGATGATTTATTTATTTTGCATAACATATATCGGTTTTGGTTTCTTTCTTTAATGGCGTATCAACCTTCGTGGGTTATTCAATACCAAAGCCATCTTTGCAGAAGGGCAGTAGACGTGCTATTCAATGGATAGCTGGAAAAATAAGGGGGTTCATATCTTTCCAAAAGGCATTAGTCCAAAAGTGAATGTAAGAGCACGATTGGAGTTCGAATTTGTTTACTACGATGTTGTAGTCCAGTACATTAGCCACTGTGCCACGAGAACCACACCCGCAACAAATATCTATTTTTCAACAGAAACTCCTTCATCAAGGAATTTAAATTACTTGTGAATAATAATGGTATAGATTGAATATTATTCAATAAAAGTTTCAGATTAAAATTCAGGTAATAATTCACTGATTCACCTTCGTGCAATTCGACAATACGGTTTAAGAATATGAGTTCAAAATGAAAACCAAGTTATTGAAATAAACAACTTATTCTTATAGCATGTTGTGCATCAAAAAGAGCTTTGTAGATATTCATGCTAAAACCAACAGGACAGAGATTTGCAGTAACAGTTCAAAAGAGCAATCTGTTCAATAGAATCATCACGGAGATTTTGGCAGCAACTAAAAGAAGCAGAGTGATAACTCAGTAGTGTTTATGATTCTATTTTACACAGTTTTCTTTTTGTAAAGAGTTACGAAGGTTGAATTATTAAAAATCTTCCGATAGTTTACTCTGTATTCAGAAGTTGACAAGAAGCTTTGTATATATTTATATACGTTTGTATAATTAGCTGTTCCTACTGCTATCGAATACGTTCTATCCAGTTCAGTTTTGTTTTGTGAGTTGAGATGGACCAATTGACAAGAAGGAAACCAAATCCTCAACTGAATTCACACTAGAAAAAGCAAGGGAATGGAATGGATTGATTTACAGCAAAGTCATACTGAAAGCACTACCAGATCAGCAAAGTTAAGCAGTAATAAGCCTGTCCAGCACTTTAATGGGTAACCTCTATGTAACAACAAGTACTGTAAGCAACCTGAGGCTTTTATGCCAGACTAAGTCATAAAACAATGCTAAATGGTCTTTCTCTCTCTCTTTCTCTCTCTCTCTTTCTCTATATATATAGGAGGCACACGCAGTGTGATGGTCACCGTAGTGGAAAATAGACACGGCGACCCAAGTTCAAATCGTGGATGAGTCTATTTACATTTCACATCTTGGTAATGTCCTAAGGAAAAATATGAATCCAACTCTTCTCCCTCCTGCAATGGGTAAATAGTAAGGCAGACTAGACTCTTTAAACTTGGTATGGCAACTGGTCTAAAAGAAGGAAAACTCTGATTTCAAACCTGTTAAATTCCGCTTGAAAATTGACCTTATGTCGGGTTGGGTTAATATATATACGAGGGCCATTCAATAAATAAGGAGAATATTGCCTGTAATAGAGTAACCCTGGTACTTGTATATAGTGTCGCATGTGTGTGCAGCTAGAGGCAGCGGATATCAGATTTCTTGACGGAAGAAACCTGGTGGTTCAAATTAGTATCGATTTGAACTTATGAAATACACAGGGTGGGTTTGAACTCGAAATTAACCGAGTAAAAGTCGGTATAACAGAAATTCACCTTTTTCACACAGTCTGCCAACTATAGGGTGCCTCGGGTAGCGTAATGGTTAGCAAGCTAGACTAGCAAACCTACACGAGTGAGTTCGAGTCTCATTGGGTGCCCCATTCATATGGCTTTGTGCCACATCTAAGCAAAAAGCTTAGTAAATTACCAAAGTCTGCCAACTATGTTTTTGAGATTGTTCAGGGTTTTGTACTTATTCAGTATCAGGAAATGTTAGGAAAACATTATCACCTTCATCAAAATATGATGGCATCAGAAAAACTGAAAAAAGAGACAGTGAACAAGTGTTTTGGTAAAAAGATGGGTGGTCGAAGTAGTATTGATATCAGAGCGTGTGTTTTCCTGTGTGTTTTGAAAAAATTAGAGAATTATTGTTTTGTTATATACCATATGCATATGGTATCCGAATGTTTATTTTATGTAGGCTAAGAAAATAGGGACTATGAATCTTTATTTTTAAAAAAGACAATTGTGAATAATTTTGCGAATTAAAAACGATAAATAAGAAGCGATCTTTAAGTTAAAAGAGTTAGCTTGAGATAGAACAATTGAGACCGAAGAGCAGAAAAGAAGAGAGAAGAGACGAGGCAAATATTTGAGAAGCTGGAGAATTGCTGAGTTTTCACTCAATCGCTTATCAAACTTCAGACTTAGAGGAAAATAAGCGTCTGTTATTGTTAAGAAATGGAAAGTCGCCCACTACATTCAAACCTAGTGTTTTTGGCCGGATTTGAATCATAAATTTTTTTCAGCAAGTACCCAACGCCGATAAGTTGAAAGAGACGTTATACATTTTAGTGTCATGCTGAAGGATATAACTTACAATTGGGCCACGAGGCATATGGGTGTTTTGTGAGCTGATACGGTTGGAAAACGACCAAGTCAAGGCGGGCCGAAGGAATTGCAGTCAATAGTAATGGATCCTTTCATGTCCAAGAAGACTGTCAGAATAACCTTCTTTATTGATCGCTGCGCTTGGAACATTTTCTTTACCGGAGAGTCGGTGTGTTTCCACTCTTCGACTCAAGGTAGCCGTAAGGTGCTCTTTCTCCCCGATTCTGGACTACTGGCCTTGTATTGTTCTGCCGAAGTGGAATATAGAAACAAGTTAACACCTGTTGGTCTCTGGAAAAATTGTATTATGTAAAAAGTTGATGAATGACAATTTCAATAATATACACTAAACACTACTATTATCGCACAGCTGTGTTGTTGTTTTTTATGGTCGCAGATTTTCTTTTCTTTTTTTTTCTCTTACGTAATTGGGCGGAGGCGTTTGTCTAATCGCTAAAACAATTAATGGTTGATTCGCAATCCTGATCTTAAATCACAACGGGGATGAATAACAGATCAATGCCGGTTGTTCAATAAATTTCCGAGCATAGCCAGACAAGGATATGACCCAAAAAATAACCCTCTTGTTTGGCAAGATGACTCTCCGTCAGGTTGTGATACTTAGCTGCATATTATTTTCAAAATGAAAAAAAATCAATAAATTCTGACCATATTGAAATATAAGTTTTTAACAAGATGCCATTAAAACCTTTAAACATATTCAAGCTTTTCTTTCGTGGTGTAATGATTAACGCGATGGATTTCGTAAGCGAGTTCGAACTCCACTCGTGCAATTACGTTCACTTTCGGACAAATACCCTTGGGGAAGGTATGTACTCCCAGCTATGGGTAAAATACTACCACTTCTGTTCTTCTACAAGGATATATTTGGCATTAAATAACTTAAGAAGGTTGATGTGCCATTACAAACACCAAAGATATTTGGTTGCAAAAAGATATAATTGTATTCTCTTTTTAAAAAGTTTCAATAGGATAGTATAGTTTCTCTTTCATTTAAGTGGAACAACCTACATAAGAATATCTGGTATTTATAAAAATCATTTTTTGACTGCTTTCTTTGCTTGATTGCGCAAACACAGAATAAACCGATTCGCAGGAGTAATTTCATCAATCCACCACAAAGAAGTTGGGGGGGGTGTCATAAGTAGTAGAAAGGAACATCCACAATATGCGGTTTAAATCAACTCATTAGATACTTGTAAATCTAATGGTGTCTTTCACTAGAGACAACAAGAGATCATCTATTGTTAGATTCCAAACCATCTCTTCCAGCATGATATAATGATGTGACACTATGGAGCCTTAGTGTGTTAGAACATAGGGTTAGGTGTATGAGTGGAAATATACGTGTGTTTGCGAGGTGACCATTCCTTCGCCAGAGTATATATATATATATATATAATGATAATAAATAAATAAATATATATATATATACTCTGGCGAAGGAATTGTCGGCCGCCGCTAGCGTAATGCAAAGCTCTTCGAAAGAATTGAGCACTCTGGTAGCCGATAGGGTATAAAAAAATGAAAACAAATGGCTGCTGCTGCTGTTGCTAAAATAAATACCTTAAAAAAATTTCCTTAGCCAACGTGGTCCGCTTGGTGGCTGAGAGGTCTGAAAGTTAGTCTAACGTAAAGTTGGACGGGTTTCGATCCCGGCTTCGAGCGTCCTGCGTGTCTAACCACACTGAAGAGTTCTGATAGAACGAAACAGTCAGTCTATGGATGACAATATATATATATACATATTTAATCCATGGAAATATATATATATATCTAATATATGTTTATTTATTATCATTATTATTATATAATACCTCTATCCTAGATATTGAACACTCTCCATATTATATTGTACTTAGTTCGACACATAACCACAAAGTGATTTACTGACGACCAACACTCTTATAATATATATATATATATAAACATATCGACACATACGTTGATTATGTGTTCTGTGAGTGTGGATGTATATGTTTCTACATATATATATATATATATCACGGTAGGCATCTTGGTAGGCATCGATATATATAAGTCTATATGAGGGCCAAGAGGTGTGTGTGTGTGTGGTAACGGTAGTTAAAACTTTAAAATAAGGGTGATTCATTTTTATCTCCTTTGGTGAATTTGACTTTTGGCGTTGATCGGTAGATGAAAGAGATTTTCCATTTTTAAGTATCCGAAATTTGTGTGGTCCCAATCTGGATATGAGTAGGGATGCGAGCTCCATATATGCCAGTCAGATTTTGAGGACAGGGCAAATTCGATCAGTCTTGAGAGATCAGCCATTGTCAGAGGAAGTGCGACAAAAACGAGCACTTAGATGAGACTAGAAGAGAGAAAGTGCGACATGGACCCGCATTAGGTCAAAACGGTTAGAAAGATGAGCCTAGGCAGAGAAAGTCCGACATGGACTTGCATTAAGCCAAAGCGGTTTGAGAGATGAGCCAATGGCAGAGAAAGTGCGACAAAGACACATGTCAGGCCAGGGAAAGTGCGACGAGATCCCACATCAAGTTCGAGGAGTCAGAGAGATCAGCCCATGCTAGAAGAAGTGCATCAGGGACCCGCGTCATGTTCGAGCAGTTAGAGAGACTAGCTGATATCAGGGGAAATCTATATCTATTTTATTGTTGCGTCTTGTCTATTTTTGCTTTGACATAGTCCTTATGGTGTAGTTTTAAGCTGCTATCAGAAGAAATTCATTTTCTCTCCTAAGGTTTCTTTTTTTTAGTCATGTCCAAGTTTTCTTAGGTGAGATTTTGCTTGTTTGTCGCATGAAATGTCCATACTGTTGTTTTTCTTCCTTATTTTTGTTTTCAGGTTATTTTTGTCCAGTTGAAGTTTGTGTTTTCTGTATTGTTTCTGGTCGCTGTAATTAGTCTTCCTCCGCGCTTTTTTATTTTGTCTTTTAGTCGTATTATTATTATTATTATTTCACCCCTAGTGAGTTCTTCACATTTGGCAAATTATTATTATTATTATTATTATTATTATTATTATTATTCCTTGTGATGTTTTTACACCTGCGTTAACTCACATTTAGTCTTATCAGGTGTCCAAGACTCTTTTTAGTATCCTGGGCGATCTCAACAATGGTGTGGTCTGGATGGCCTTGGTTCTCGCACTGATATCCAACTCTTACATTTCATTGACCAAGTCTTTAGAGACTGTTCTAAGTGTGCCAATTACTACTGGTATCACCATTATACTCATGTTCCACTGCATTTTTAGTTCTCTGGTAAGATCCAAGTACTTGTTTCTCTTTTTGTTTTCGTTTACTTTCACTTTGTGATCTGCCGGGATGGTAACATCCATCATACGGCAAGTTCTCTCTCTCTCTCTCTCTCTCTCTCTCTCTCTCTCTCTCTCTCTCTCTCTCTCTTTTAATTAGCATGAAGTCTGGTCTTCTGCTTGGGATTAGGTGATCCGCTGGTATCTCAAAATTCCAGAGAATTTTTTGCATCTTATTTTGTGGATAGGAATTCTGTTTTGTTCATATACCATTTGGTTGTATAGACAAATTTCAATTTCCTGCACAATTCCCAGAGGATCACCTTTACCAGCCAGTAATGTCTGGTCTTTTACTCCTTCTGCACTATTATTATTATTTACGTTATTATTATTATTATTATTATTATTATTATTTTACTCCTTTGAGAGTTTTTCACTCCAACGAGAGCTGATTTTTTTCTTGAGTTTGAGTGACAGCAAGTCTCATCAAGGCTTCAGGACTCTTCTCCACTCGTGTTCTTATTTCCACTTCTTCTTGTCCTTTTACTAGTTTTTAGGGGAGGGTTCCAAGTGCACCTTCTGTAATTGGTATCACCGTCAAATTCGTATTCCCTAGGTTCTTCAGCTCTTTAGCAAGGTTCAGATGTTTATCCCACATTTCACATTCTTTTAATTTTACACACTGGACTGCCGAGATGTCAAAGTCCACTATTGGACAGGATCTCTTTTTTTTTTTTGTTAGCTATCACAAGGTCTGGTCGTCTGGTCGAGATTAGGTGATCCGTTTGTATCTCAAAATCTCAGAGAATTTTGTACGTCTCATTTTCTGGGACAGATTCCAGGTTGTGCATATACCATTTGTTGGTATGGTTAAATTGAAATTTCTCGCATAATTCCCAGTAGATGACCTTCCGCACCCAGTCGTGTCTAGTCTTATTCTTTTGCTACATTTGTTCATTATGCGATTGATCGTTTCTATCACCACATAACCTACATTTACTATGTTCTTTCGTCTTATCTATTTTTGCTTTAACTGAGTTTATCTTTATAGCATTATTTTGTGCTGTTATCAGAAGAGATTCAGTTTCTCTCTTCAGGTTTCCCTTCCTTAGCCATGTCCAAGGCTTCTTGTGTGAAATTTCGTTTGTCGCTTGAAATATCCATACCGCTGTTTTTCTTCCCGTTTTTGTTTTCTAGTTATTGTTGCTCTGTTGGTCTTTGTCTTATTTGTGTTGTTTCTGGTCGATGTAATTTGCCTTTCTTTGTTTTTTCTTATGTAGTCTTCGAGTTGTTTTATTGATGTATCGACGCTATCTTCAGTGTTGGCGAGTCATCTTCCTCCTTCTTTTCTTGACACATACAATCTATGTCCTCTCTTGGATGTAAGACCTTAAGCATCGTCATGAGTTTTCTTGTTCTTTGGTCCATTTTAAGAATGGTCCCTTGTAGCTTACAAAGAAGACAGCTCAGGAGTTTACTACTTGGACGAGTTTTCTGCGATATAGCTTGTTTTCGAGTAGTTTTCTCGTTCTTCTGAGATATTCTTTTTCTTTTTTTCTTTCATCTCCGCTTATTTAATGGGTTCGTTTCCAATATTCCTATGTACTTTTAAATTTATTATCGTTATTTTTCTCCTTTGAGAGTTTTTCATACCCACGTAAGCCGATGATTTCTCACAGGAGTTTGACTGAATGGAAGTCTCCTCAAGTCTGCAGGACTCTCCTCAGTATTCTAGCCGATTTTAATAATGCTGTAGTTAGGATTGTCTACACTCATCCTCTTAATTCCAAGTCCTCCAGTACTTGTACCAATCCTTTTGTGACTGTATCAAGAGCATCAATTACAATTGCTATCATATTTACCAACCCCTCCGCTCGGGCAGGATATGAAACAAGGTCAATTTTTAAGCGGGGTTTAACAGGTTTGAATTCAGAGTTTTCCTTCTCCTAGACTAGTTGCCTCATCAAGGCTGAAGAACCCAGTCTGTCCTACTATTTGCCCATAGCTGGAGGGAGAATAATTGGATACATTCCTTTCCCAAGGGTATTAGTGCTACGTGAAATGCAATCAGTCTCGTCCTGGATTTGAATTCGTATCGTCGTGTCCATTTCCTACGACGATAACCTACAATTACAATTGCTATTACCGTCACTTTCATATTCCACAGTTTTTTCAATTTCCTGACAAGGTCGAGGTACTTATCCTTCTTTTCGCTTTTTTTTTTCAGTTTTACTCTGTGGTCTGCTGGGAAAGCAAAGTCCACAATTTGGCAAGTTCTATTTTCTTGTTGTGTCCCTCGTTTTTTCAGGACAGATTTTAGGTTGTGCAAATACCATTTGTTCTTATGATCAAATTTAAATTTCTTGCACAATTCCCGGTGGATGACCTTGGCCACCCAGTCGTATATAGTCTTATACTCTTTCTTTCCTAATATGCTGCATTTGCTTATTATGTGATTGATCGTTTCGTCACGATCTCCACATAACCTTCATCTGCTGTTTTGTTGCGTCTTATCTATTCTTTCTTACTTTGATATAATTGGTCCTTATGGCGTTGTTTAGAGCTGTAATTAAAAGAGATTCAGTTTCTCTCAAGAGTTTTCTCTTTCTTAGCCACATTTTCTCCTGTAAGGTATCGCTTGTTAGTCGCTTAAAACGTCCATACAATTGTTTCTCTTCCCATTTTTGTTTTCTGGTAATTTCTGTTCTGTTTACCCTCGTGTTGTCAGTGTTGTTTTTGATGGCAGTAATGTAGTCTTCGAGTCGTTATTATTATTATTATTACAATTGCGAGTTTTTTTACATCAGGATTAGCTGGTGGTCGTTGACTGGACGCTGGAATCTGAGTGATAGCAAGTTTCCTCAAGTCTTTTAGGACTCTTCAGAGTATTCAAGCCGAACTTAACAATGCTATGGTCTAGTTGGTCTCGGTTCTTCCTCTGATTTCCAATTCCCCAGTTTTTTTTTCGAGCGTTTGGGTACCGTTCCAAGCGTACAAACTACAATTGGTGTCACAGTTCCTCTAATTTTGAATTGTTTTTGTTTTTATTTTTAGTTCTCAGGCAGGGTCTAAGTACTTGTCTCTCTTTTCGTATTCTTTTATTTTCACTCTGTGGACCAGTTTTGATGACAAGTTTTTTTTTCTTGCTGATCAACACTAGGTAAAATGATTCTGGTTTGTGCAATTACCATTTGGTATAATGACAAAAGTTTTGGCGGTGCCCGTGGTGTAATGGTTATCGTCATAGGAAATGGACACGGCGACAAGAGTTCAAATCCTGGACGAGAATGATTGCATTTCACATAGCACTAATACCCTTGGGAAAGGTATGAATCCAATTATTCTCCCTCCAGCTATGGGTAAAATAGTAGGGCAGACTAGGTTCTTCAGCCTTGGTGAGGTAACTAGTCTAGGAGAAGGAACACTCTGAATTCAAACCTGTTAAACCCCGCTTAAAAATTGACCTTGTGTCATATCCTGCCCGAGCGGAGGGGATGGTAAATATGATAATGACTAAATTCTAATCAATCATTATTAAATAGGACTAGTTATTTGGAATCATTTAATTGTTTACAAATTATTAATATCAAAAAGGAATATTTAAAACCTTATAATTGTTTGCAAATTAGTATTTTATAGGAATACTTGAAATTATAATTATGCATACAAAAGATTATTATGAAAAATAAAAATAGTTACATGAAAGCATATAATCGTTTGCAAAAATCGACAAAAGTTTAATAACTGAGACTAAAAGAGTCAATATGTTTATAAGAAGATCATCATGGAAATTATTATTGGATTATTATTCTATCATTTCTATATGGTAAATAAATTATCAACGAGACACTTCTTATCATCATCATCATGTTGCACCATCAGCACGGATCTCCCTGACCCTCTCCTGCCATCCTTCTCTATAGTTCATTGCTTCCGGTAGATCTTCAAGGCTACATTCCGTATCAGCATAGAGCTGTTGTATTTCGGTTCTAGTTGGTTATCCAGCCTTTTCTCGTCCATGTGAAGGGGTCAACGGGAGTACATCACTTATGAGCTCGTCCCTACTTCTCCAGCAGTGTCAGGTTCGTCTAACTTTGATAGTTTTCGTGATAGGTGGTAGGTGGCCGTACAGCTGCTGCTTTGTGGGGTGCTGCCTCCCGGAATCGTTCACTATTGCTCGCAGGATTCTTGTGTAGTTGCCGTCAAGCTTTTTCGCCATGCGTTTTGTTAGCGTCCATGTAGTGCATCCATACAGCAGTATCGACATGACCGCTGCTTGAAAAAAAAAACTGCGCTTTATTTTATCAGTCAGGTCTGACTTCCATATAACCGATAGCCTATCGATAGCCGTCCATGTCTTTGCTAGTCGCGTAGTCTAACAACCGTGAGTAAAATAATGGTAAATCAAATAGATTGATTAAAAAGAAAGAAAAATGACAGACGTGGAAGAGATTTCGGCGAAAATAATAGAAAAAGAGTTTGTTGAAACGTATGGGTCACTTTCTATAACAAAGTTTGGAGACTATCAGTTGAAAGTTGAAAATACGTTTATTGAGAAATAGCAGGTTTGTGTCACAGTTATATTAGGAAGTTTAGATCTTGTCGCGTTGAAGCAGAGTGAAGCATAGCCTTGTTAATTGGAAGGTCAAACAGGGCTGCATGAAAATGGTCTTAAGTCTCGGAGGTACCGGAAAAAAAAAAACTGAGGAAAGCACTTAGCTCATAGGGCCACGAAAGAAGAAAACAAATCTCAAGTTAAAAGATTTGTTGCAACGAATCAACTTTTGGACCGGACACGTGTACAGTGTAGTACTCGTGTTTGTTTCCTGTTTGTTAAGCCTAGATTAGGTTTCTGTCTCCTCTCTATTTAGATACTACGTTTTGTATCCTTGACATTTATAAACATTTTCTGAACTTTTCACTTTTCATCTAAACTGAACAGTACGATAGACCGCAGAGATAGTCAGGTTCCAAAATTTGAACAGGAAAAGGCTAAGAGCTAACAAAGAAAAAAAGGCGCGAAGACACGGAACCAAAAATTAATTCTAAGAATTTATTTGATAAGTAAAAACACAAAGAATATATAATTTTAAAAGAGTATAAATAATTGTAAATATGACTAGATTTGTATTCAGTCATAAAAACTTTCTGATTTTTAAAATCTACGTACAATCAACTAATTACTTGATATTTAACTTTAAAAAATTCAGTATCAATAATAAATAATTTTTTTTAATAAAAAGAAGTTTCCCATTCAATTTCCGTCAACATTTTTTCTCGCGTGCAAGACCCTTATCAGGAAACTTGAAAGGATCCTAATAAAATTATATTGACAAAATGTGTCTTTATTATTTAATCAAACATATATATATATATATATATATATATATATATATATATATATATATATATGTGTGTGTGTGTGTGTGTGTGTGTGTGTGTGTGTGTGTGTGTGTGTAATATTTATGTTATCATATGTATATTATATCTTACATTCATTTATATTGAATGTTCTATATTTACACATAGACATACATACAGTGGCCCAGTCGGCTGGGGCTGCAGAATACACCATCTCTGCAGAGGGGTAAGAATCCTCCACCGAGTGTCTTGGATATGACACTAAACAATCTGATGTTGACGCTCTAGTAAATCCGGAGCATTGGGGAATGCGGAGTACGTCTTTATTGCCATCACTCTCAAATCCACTCTGGCCCGGAGTAGTAGCACATGATAGGGTTTTATCTATGGGTCAAATAAAACTAAACTGTGTACTTATGCTTAACCGAATTGTTTGAAATAGAATTGTTTATGTCATTCAAACAGTGTACTTATACTAAACATGAATTGTTTGAAATAGAACTGATTTTACATTTAACTGTGGGTAAACTGTTCTTATGCTAAACATGAATTGTTTAAAATAGAACTGTTATGTGTAAAAATGGATTTAGCATTAAATAATCAACATTGATTGATATGCCATAAAACCAAACCAAACCAAACCAGAGAGAGAGGGAGAGAGAGAGAGAGAGAGAGAGAGAGAGAGAGAGAGAGAGAAAACATATTATATTCAGTATACGTGATCAGGCTTAGAGAGAGACAATACGAACAGCTTTTTGGTTCTCATCTATGTACATTTATTGTATCCTGATATAAGCTTTCTAATGTCTTTTGGAATCCAGAAGAAATCCATTGCTTTCTCGATTAGCAGGTGCCTTACTGAACCATATGCATTTTCAAGGTCTAACTAAATGACATGAAGTTCGGCTGATTTATAATTTCGAGCCGCTTTTATTTGGTCCCACAACATGGAAGCATGTTCGATGCAACCTGGAAAACCAGGAATTCCTGCGTTCTAAATTGAGATATCAATAAATTTATTTTTCAATACGAAGCTCATCATTCTCTGAGCAAGTACGCCAAAAAAGATTTTCTCCTCTACATTGAGCAACGAAATTGGACGAAATTGTTCCAGATATTTAGAGTTCTTTTCTTTTGGTATATATATTCCATCTCTTAATCTCCAATCTTCTGCGATTAATTTTTTAATATGCGCGATACATAGGAGTTTCCAAAGAGACGCCAAAACTTTAGGACATCTTTTATACAGTTTATAGGAGATACCCCGCAAATGGTTAATATCTATCTCTTTCTATATCTGTCTACCCATCCATATAGATTTGTTCATTGCTATCTTTCAAAGAATCTTTGTTCATAACAGACAATTTATCCAACTATCTCTTTGCTGACTCGAGTTGTTTGCTCGGTAGTTACCAAAAACTGGTATTTCACTAGAGTGACTATCTTTCGACTGCATGTTGGCTCATTCATCGCCAATTAAAAGTATTACAAACCGGAAATTATTTGTCGATAGAGCTTTTTTCCGATGCGGTTAACATGATTAATTGCATTGTTAAATATCGTAACTAATTTGTCATTTTATGCCGTCACTGATCTAAAGAACAAAGCGTCACAAGTTAGAGTAATATTACGGATCCAATTCCCTTGTGGTTGAATAAATCATATATATTTAATGAAATATTACTGTGTACGGGTCGCGTGGTCTTTTTAAATGCCTGTGTTTATCAGCATTACTTTCCCTGTGAGAATATTCAATAAAAATATAACACTACCAAGACACCGCCGACGGTGTCCTCGTGGCGTAATGGTTAAATCACTGGACTGCGGAATCGTAGTAAGCGAGTTCGAACTCCAGTCGCGTTATTACGTTCACTTTCGAACAAATACCCTTGGGTTAAGCTATGGGTTAAGTAGTTCCACTATTGTTCTTCTAGAAGGATGGATTTGGCATTAAATAACCCTTTAACGCTGATATGCCATTAAACAACCAAACCTGGTCTATTCTATGTTCTTAGATTTCAACGAGTTGTTCGATTGATCAGTCTCGTTATCATTGCTGTAATATGTCACCTGGTCGATAGCTTAAATGGTTTAGATAAACATGTTTATTTGCTAGGGGCGGCCAATAAAACAATGGGGTTGGTAGTAGAGGTTTTAGAGAGAGGTTAATTAAGCAGAAACAATAAAGAGAGCATTAAATTACGCATGTATATGAATTTTCCCAGTTCAATAATCAATCTATTAAACCACAGCGCTTTGCTTTCATCTCAAATTCTCATCTCATCGGAATAAGAAAACGCTACGGAAATCTTCCCTGATTTCAATTTCTTCAATGTCACGAAACATCAGAACATATCACAAAGCAAGAGAGAGATGAGTTGTCCTAGACACTTCCGATGGGCTTTTACCATTTTATTCAAAGTGCAGGTCAGCCAAATCTTTGACATATATAAGGTAGTTTGATGAAAGTGATTGACCAATCATCTTTCAGGTCAATTAGCCAATTAGTATCCTTCTTCCATAGAAATATGCGCTTATTATGCCTTTCTCAGATAAAGGTCTCCTTATCGTCCTCGTTTTTTCTCGGCTTTCTCACCTACAAGCATATTTGCATTCAAAAGTGATAAGTTCAGAGGAACCTACCCATCCCTCATTCTTAGAGCCAGTTCCGAAGAAATATTTTTTTCCTTTGTTTGTTATACTTGTTTTCTTATATTTTTTCGGCTTATAAATAAATCACTTGTTTTTGTTTTTTTTTTTTCTTCTTCCATATTCTTATACGTTCATAACACTCAATTATGTATTTCATGTGGCTGTAAGGATTCTTTGGGCTGTACAAGAAGGTTTATATCCGAAACACTGCTTTATCTTGTTCAGTGTTGATTCTTTTCCAATTTCGAGCATTTATGGCTTGACTGTGTCTTTTCAATGCCTTTACGATTGTGATGAAACTGATCCAGCATGATTTTCAGTCGTGTTAACCTAGTTTGAATTCAGAGTTTTCCTTCTCCTAGACTTGTTGCCTGACCAACGCTGAAGGAGACAGTCTGCCGTACTATTTACATACAGCTGAAGGGGAGAACAAATGGATACATAACTTTCCTAGGGGCATTAGCACAAACTGACTCGTCCATGATTTAAACTCGGGCAACTTATTCTATTTCGTACGACGATAACTATTACGCCAAGCGCGCATCCCTAATTGTTTGATTTTACGTGTAGATCAGCCAAATCTTTGATATGTGAAAAGTGGTTTGATGAAAGGGTTTGAGCTATTATCTTTCAGGTCATTGACTCCGTTTATGTCGAAGTACACAAGAGTTGTATTTTTTCGGGAAAACATTCAGCAAAATGTGTTTCTTTGCTCCTCCGTATCTACTTTTAATGCAAAAGTTTCATCTCTCTGTTGCCACACGGAAAATTCTTGGATATTATTGAATTTAAAACCTTTAAACTGATTTTCAAACATCAATCTGGACTGGCTGTTTCTTCTTACGAAAGAGTTTGTGTCGATATATAGGGCGCAGAAGATTTAGTGTTGGTTATTTGGTTTGGTTTCGTAGGTTGTCGTCATTGGTTTCTTCTGTGTCTATGTCTTCCTCCACTTTCAGGAAGCAGTTGCATCTCTCAAACCAGCTATTGAAATGCATAAGTCATTTTCAGTGGGAGATATGTTCAAAGTCATGGAGGTGCCCGTGGTGTAATGCTTATCGTCATAGGAAATGGACACTGCAACACGAGTTCAAATCCTGGACCAAGCTAATTGCATTTCACATAGTACTAATACCCTTGGGAAAGGTATGAATCTAATTATTCTCTCTCCAGCTATGGGTAAATAGTAGGACAGACTGATTTCTTCAGCCTTGGTGAGGTAACTAGTCTAGGAGAAGGAACACTCTGAATTCAAACCTGTTAAACTCTGCTTAAAAATTGACCTTGTGTCATATCCTGCCCGAGCGGAGGGGTTGGTAAATATGGATAAGTCCAAAGTCGGGGTTATGTCTAGTGGGTGATTTTAGTAATATTTGTTTCAGCGGTGTCGGTTTGCTAGTGAAGAGTCATTTCTGGTGAATTATGTGTTTGAAGGTCTGTCCTGTTGTCTAGTAGATATGTTCAGCAAAGGCTGCTACTCGAGAGAGAGTGGCCCTGCGTGCCAATAAGCAGACATGGTTTTTCCCACCAGCAACAGGAGAGAAGTAGTTCTTTCCAGTCCAAGTGGTCACTGCTGAATGAGGCAGAGCTTCTCTTTAGCGCCGGTAAGTCTGTCTTTCAGGCATGCGCTGATATCGTTTCCTGTCAGAGATTTCTGGGAACTGCTACCCTTTTGGATCTATTTTACTTTATTTGTTCTTTTTCCTTTTTCTAACCCTCCACAGATGACTTGATTGGGACTTAAACCAGGTGTAATCTCGATTTTGTGACTAACTTGTATTTCCACTCGAATCTTATCGGGGAGGTGTCCTCTTGGTGTAATGGTTAAAGCGATGGAATGCGGAATCGTAGTAAGCGAGTTCGTACTCTAGTCGCGCTATTACGTTCACTTTCGGGCAAATACCCTTGGGAAAGGTATGACCTCCTTATCCTCCCAGCTATGGGTTAAATAGTACCACTACTGTTCTTCTAGGAGAATAGCTTTAGCATTAAATAACCTACAAAGGTTGATATGCCATTAAACAAAGAAACCAAACCATCGAATCTTATCGATAATGGTTGATTTTTTTTTACATGCATCACAAATGGAAGACATGCTTCACGATGAAAACCTGGATTTTTTCGCAATTAAAACAATTCTTAGCTTTACTTAGGTTTGTTATTATTACTCCCTGTATGACTGCGTTTGAAGTATTGTGCATATTCTTAAGCCAATTTACATTTAAATTTTAAGCTTCGTATGTTCTGCTAAAGCTATATTGGCAAGTGTTAGTTTATCATCTTTTCTTTGAAATTTTTTCTGGAAATCCTCTGTGGATAGATTGGCAATGATGAGTTCTATTATTGTCATTTCTCTTTGAATGAATATTTGCAGTTTACATCAGTTTTTAAAGTCATCTAATGATCCAACTTATTTCTGTAATATGTGGTTCATTTGCAGATCAAAAACTTTTTCTTTAATTCTCTTTCTTTCTATTTTATCTTTTTTGCTTTATTTCCTACCTCCCCCCACCTGCGATTATTCAACCAATCACATACTTCTAAATTCCCTCTCTTCCTTCTCTCGAACCATCTCTCATCTTTTTCTTTTCGTTGTTTTATTCACTTCTTTTTCTCTTCTTTCTATTTACAACATCATTTTTGCCTTATTTTTCGTATCACTTTTGTTACACCTTCTACTATGCTCGCGGTCAAGCAATTGTTTTCAAGCTAATCGCGCAAACTAAGGTAGTGAGTTAAGTCCTCACCGTGTATCTCAAACATGTAGCCTTGTATCAGACTACTTATGAGTGTCCACGTCTGTATGTGTACGTGTATAAAGGAATGGGATGTGGTAAAAGCAAGCAATACGTTCTTAAGCAATGTTTGAATAGTTCATTTAAGAAGGTTATTTTCCATTGAAATAGTAGAAAAAGTTGAATGAATATAAAATTTATGTATCAGAGAAATTCAACTAATAGTCTACGAAACAGAAAATTCACTTATATTCAAAAGAATAACAAAACCCAAGAATTCGACTAAAAGTCAACTTAACAGTAAACCCAACTAAAATTACACGAAAGCTGAAAAATCAACCGAAAAAATGGATCAAAATTGGTGCAAAGATCTCCAACTAACGTCCACACAGATGTCAAAAAATAAACAATTAAAAATGGTTTTTAGGACCAATAGGAGGTCTCTTAAATACGCGCCCAAAGAATTTTCGAAAGTCAACGCGTGGGTGCGAGATCCACCTTGATGCTATAAAAACACACAATTTTCGACACAACACAGATCAGTTACTCACGCCAACCCAGAGTGAAACGTACTGTTTTCTCAGCGGTGCCGTGCTCGTTTGATCATCAAACAACGGTGTCATGTTACAATTTCAAGTTGGATAAAGATCTTTATCCACGCTGGTCTCAGGACTGGCATTTACGGTTGTGACTTGATACACAAATCGCTGTATACCCTTCTACATTTCAGCTCCCAACAAAGAAATAAATTTCTTTATTTTTGTAGCACTATTGTTAATATTGTCTTTTCATTAATTAACATTAATACCATACACCCACAAAAGCCACCACTAAAAATATTCTCCCAATATATTGAAAATTTGGTAGTTTACCCACATATTGCAGGATTTTTAAATAGTTATTTCCTTCATAAATTACCTTAATAATATTTTTGGTTCGTGTTCAGGCTTTTTGATTGATTCAATTTACAACTTCTGATGTAATATTTGGTGTGTATTACATGTTATAAGAATTGCTTGTTTTGTCACAACGAAATAACTGTTGTTCAATACTTGTCAAATATTTATGCAATAAATGCTTCTTTAGTTTCAAAAGTTGTTTTTTTGTTGAATTCATGTTTTGTTCTGGTTTTATTCATTCATTTATTTATTTATGTTAGTGATGCCATTGTATAGAAATTAAATAGACGACAGAGTTATATGATATTGTTTATTTCATTTGTCTACAACTGGCAGAGTTGAAAGCGCAGCATGGATTTTATAGAAAGTCTACCCACGCTCCAAAACTTTCACACACCCAGAACATCTAAATTAGTTCTCATAATGCTATTACAAAAACCTGTGTAAAAATCCAAGTCAAATCCCGTTATGATTCATAAACGCTTCAAAGCGAGCAAAAAATAGAACAGCCAGTAGGCTGTTCGAGGTTACTGTTTGACTAGCGGACGTAGCAGTGAGTAATCATATGACAAAGAATTAAACCTTTTTTTTTACCCAATCGGAAGTCACTGCAGACTGAAGCATATAAATAACAACCTACATTCCATATTTTGCAATCAAGCTACCTTACCTAAAACATAGGAGGTGCCCGTGGTGTAGTCGTTATCGTCGTAGGAATTAGACACGGCGACACGAGTTCAAATCCTGGACGTGACTAATTGCATTTCATATAGTACTAATACCCTTGGGGAAGGTATGAATCCAATTATTCTCCCTCCAGCTATGGGTAAATAGTAGGACATACTAGGTTCTTCAGCCTTGGTTAGGCAACTAGTCTAGGAGAAGGAAAACTCTGAATTCAAACCTGTTAAACTCCGCTTAAAAATTGACCTTGTGTCATATCCTGCCCGAGCGGAGGGGTTGGGTAAATATTACCTTACCTAAAACATATAAAAAGATACCCCAAAAGAAGTTATCCATGAACTTTGCGAGAACTCAACACAATAGAAAGAACATGCAACAACTTAATTTCTTTGTTAATCCTCTGAACTAAAATAGTGAAAAAGAATACTTTTGTACATTTCTCTACGTGAATCCCTTCCCATTTATCGATCTTGTTGTTTCTTACCATTTCTTTCACTCGTTCTATCAAGACAATCTGGTCTCCTGTGATCCCTTACGTCACTTTGCCCAATCGTCTATGGCTGTAGAATAAACCGACTGCTTCTCTGCAGAGGGGTAAGACCTCTCCCCAATGAGCGTCCTGTATATGACACTAAACAATCTAATGGTGAGGTTCCAGTAATGCTGACGCCTCGGGAATGCGGAACTACCCTTTCATTACCATCGCTCCCAGGTCCACTCTGGCTCGGAGTGGAAGCACCTGATAAGGGTCCTATCTATGGGTCAAATAGAACTAAACCATGGTTACGAGAGTTTACTGTTTTTGCATTTAAACAGCGTATTTATGCTTTACTGAAGTCTTTAAAATAGAACTGTTTTGATATTTAAACTGCATACTTATGCTAAACTGAATTGATCAAAATTGAATAGTAGTGACATCTAAACTGTGTACCTATGCTAAACTAAATCATCTGCAATAAAACTGTTTTTACATTTAAGTCTGTGTATTGCCCAGTCAGCTGGGGCTGTAGAATACACCGACTGCACCCCTGAAGAGGGGTAAGACCCCCTAATGAGTGTCCTAGATATGACTCTAAAGAATCTGATGGTGAGATTAGAGTGATGCTGGAAACTGGTAGAATGTGGAGCACCCCTTCATTGTCATCGCTCCCAGGTCCACTCGGGCCCGGAGTGGTAGCACCTGATAGGATTCTATCTATGGGTTAAATAGAACTAATCTGCGTACTTATGCTAAATTAAATTACTTGAAATAGAACTCTTTTGATATTTAAACTAGGTAATAAAGCTAAACTGAATTGCTTGATATAGAACTGTTTTTGACATTGAAACTGTACTTACGCTAAACTGAATTGTTTGAATTAGAACTGTTTGACTAAACTGAATAGCTTGAAATAGAATTTTTTTTGACAATTAAACTGTGTGTTCATGCTAAACTGAATTGTTTGAAATAGAACTGATTATTTGTATAAAAATGGATTTGGCATTAAATAACCAACAAATGTTGATATGCCATAAAACGCAAACAACACGGAGGTGCCCGTGGTGTTATGGTTAACGCCATAGGAAATGGACACGGCGACACGAGTTCAAATCCTGGACGAGACTGACTGCATTTCACATAGTACTAATACCCTTGGGAAAGGTATGAATCCAATTATTCTCTCTCCAGCTATGGGTAAATAGTAGGGAAGACTGGGTTCTTCAGCCTTGGTGAGGCAACTAGTCTAGGAGAAGGAAAACTCTGAATTCAAACCTGTTAAACTCCGCTTAAAAACTGACCTTGTTTCATATCCTGCCCGAGCGGAGGGGTTGGGTAAATATGATAAAACCCAAACAACCCTTGGGTTACTTTACATGAATATTGTATCTTTAAATATTTTAAGCTTTTTTCGTGCCAAAAGGTTTGTCAAATGTTGTCCAATATCCTTTTAATAATTTATAATGCAAAATATAAATGTGATGGATTTTATAAATATGAAAATTGATTGACGTTGATGGTGAATTGCATTTCACCTGAATTTTAGGATGCAGCAATAGGTATACAAAGTCACGAATGTGGATTATTTTAACGGAATGTGCATCCATCAAAAGTTATTTAATAACTACAGATTAGGAAATTGTTCATATTTACATTATTTTTGTGTCGTTGTTTCTTAAGAGTTTTTTTTTTCTTTTTGCTTACGGTCCTATCGAATACTAATTATTTTTAAACAAATCTATTTGATCCATTGATGGGAACCTAAAAGGTACTGCCACTCCGAGTCAAAGTAGACCTGGGAGTAATGACAATGAAGGCGTCTTTCACACTTATTATTTATAAAGAGAAATGTCGGCAATCAGCGAGTTGAGCAAACATAAAGATTAGATAAGTGATGAAAAATGTTTCCTTTCTTTACCGATCCTGTGATGTTACCGTTAAATTGATTTACGAGCGGAATAACGTCAATGTGTCAGTTCATTTAGCGATCACGACAGAAAGTCGGACATCATCAGTTCCAACTGAATATGTTGATGTAATTTCAGTCCACAACAGGTAGATGTGAAAAATGATTATCGAATTACCGCAGCAGACAGATGGCCTTCATATACATAAAAACAACACCGCGTCAATAATCACATTTATATTGACATCATTGTTTAACAAATTGTCAAATGGCCTCATTTCGAAGACGTGTTCTTGTAACTATCTTTTACATTCCATTACAAGATTTATATCAATATATAATAGCATTCATGTGTATGTGTTTACCTAACCTCTCCGCCACAGTAATTTTTTAAGTAGCTGTACAAATGGTTTGAATTTATTTTCCATCTCTAATGTCGGATAGTGGCACAAGGCAAAAGAAACAAGTCTGTCCTACTATTTACCCATAGTCGGAAAGCTGTCGGTCTCAATGAAATACCTCTAGAAGTACGGAAGACAAGGAAATTCGAAGACATACTGCTCCGATACTGCAACGTCGTATATAACCAGAACACAATAGACAGATGGACAAAGAGCTGCATCCTCCCTTTCCCCAAGAATGGTAACTTCGGAAATGCCAAGAACTACCGGGATATAACCCTTACTTCCATAGCGGTTAAGATATACAATGCTCTGCTACGCAACCTTATTGAACCTGAAATTGAGAAATTCTTTCATTGAAATCGATTCATAACATCACAAATTCTGACAATTCGTCGAATTTTAGACGGTGTTTGTTCAAAAAATCTCAAGGAATTTGACTCCATACACCGAGGGAAGATGGAGAAAATACTCCTAGCCTACTGTCTACCCAGGGAGACCGTAGCAGCCATAATGATGCTCTATAAAAACACGAAAGTAAAAGTATGCTCATAACGTACTTCGGATATCGATAGATTTAATGAAAGAAAATGGCTTTACACAGGAAAAGGCAAGAAGCAGACGATACCCCGCACGAACTATTACGGACGCGGACAACGCTGATGACATAACGCTTCTGGCAAACACACCTGCCCAGGCTGAATCCCTGCTGCCTCGTCTGGAGCGGACAGCAAGTGGCATAGGTCTCCATGTAAACGCAGGCAAAACAAAGTACATGTGCTTTTATTAAAGAAGCCACATCTCCACACTAAATCGTGTCTCTCTGAAACTAGTGGATAAGTTCAGCAAGGACGAACTCATAAGCGACGTTCTCCTATGGACCCCTACACACGAACGCGCAAATGTAGGACCAGCCAGATCTTACAACAGCTCTGTACGGAAACAGGATGTAGCCTGGAAAACCTGCCAGAAGCGGTGGATGATAGAAATGGATGGTGAGAGAGAGTTAGGGAACTCCGTACGAGCAGCAAGATATATATATATATATATATATATATATATATATATATATATATAATTCAATAAATAAGGTGAATTTTGCTTCCAGTGTTGCTACAAGAAACACTATTTATAGCTGTACCTTTTTCTCGGAAATTAATTCATATCACAGAAGACTGTCAACAAGACCTTCTTAACAAGTAGCTACATCCAGAACCTTTTCTTTACCGGAGAGTTAGTGTGTTTCTATTCCATAGATTGTCTTTTCGACGCAGGCTCGTCGTGGTAAAATCATGTCGAGTCCATTTGATGAGATTTTCCCCCTAGAACATGCTTTTCCGTACACCTTATACATTCTTCTGTAAATTTCACATGGTTTGCAATTCTCAGCCCGCGAAAATTTGATGACAGTCCTCTGTTCAACAATGAAGCGTTTACATTTATGAAAAAATATTTTGCTTCTTCAAAAAAAAATTCCCAATATTTATGGAATGATCTTCGTCTATACAAAATTTAATTATTATGAGAAAAGTGTCATTAAATAATAAAGATATCCTGAATCTATATCCACTTAAAATTCATTTTTATAATATGCAAGAGATGTACATAATGAGAAAGATTTTTTTCTACAAACTTAAATACTGACATTGCCTCTTTTAAGAAGTGCAATAGCCCATTCTAAAACCTTTAATGTTTTATTTAATGATACTACTACCTGTTCGATCCGGAAGTTTCTCTACTTTCGAATATATAATTGAAATCGCATAATGGTTTGAGTGTTCGCTAATGGTCCGGGTGACCTTTAATCACAGGTCGAGTCATATCAAAGACTCAAAAAATGATACTTGATTCTTCCTCGATTAACACTCAGCATTATAAAGTATGGATCAAGAGTAAGTGGAGCAATCCAAGGAAAGGAGTAGCGCCCTCCCTTACACCTCGGTGTAGTAGCTATTGAAAAGGGAACTTTCGGATCGCCCTTGACTCCGATCGGCCAATTTACTTATTACTTTTGATAAAGAAATAGATTATTCGATCACTTTAATTCGTTTATGCTCAAAAAATGTTTTGACAGACTGTTTTTATGCTCAAAATGTAAGAGGATAGGAATGTTTTTATAATTCTTTTGAGTTACGAAAGTAAACATAAAGTTTAAGTGAATTTTCGCATATTGCATGACGAAAGATTTGCTAAAATATTGTTAAAATAAAATAATTTTAAATAATTTTTTTTTTATTGAGATTATCTTTCATTTTTGTTGGTTAAATTCACCTAAATGTATTCAAATTCATTGATAAAAAAAAATTCAATAAAAAGATAGGTGTCTGTGGTTTTTAAAATTCATTCGTATCTCAACAAAAATGACTTTTTACGGATTTTTATCGGTGACTATTGTAATATCCTAACTAACGAAAGGGAAATAACCTCTGATGCCACAGGGGTTACGGCCCCAACTACATCCGGGGGATTTGGTCAATAAAGGAATGTACCAGGCATAGCAGCAGATGTTTGTTCTCCCTCTGTCTTTAATCATCATTCATCTTATCGATTCATCTTGGTAATAGTCCATACCTAGCAAGTATCCACTACCTCAGATATAACGACTTTACAACTATTTAAAATCAAAGTTTATTATATATTTTAGTTTTTCTTAGTATTAATTAACTTTCAACTAGAATTACAGAACAGTAAAATGTATCGATGTCTACATGTATATTGCACCGCTGGACAAACAACGAAGACCATGTAGATATATAAGAATATAATTTATATTTTTTATTCTTCGACGGCGACGTTTGTGTGAAGTAGGAATACAGTCAGAGAGAGTTCGTACCTATCTTTATTCTGTGGTGGGGACCCTTTGTGTGCATTAGGACGACGGCCGGAGAACACACACTGGGGAGCTGACATGTTTGCTTGAGTGACCAGCAGGTCTCTGTCTCAGTCCAAAATTGCAGACCTTATATGGTCTTTCAACTCCCACGCGGAAATATGAACACGCCTCTTTGCCCATGTATTTTCTGTTTATGGCTGGTTATCAGAACTTACATACTTCCATTCTTTTCCGGCAATTTGTTGATCTTCTCTGCAAACAGAAATATCTGTCACTCTATCCATTGGCAATAAATTATATTCTTCGGCATCCTACTTTATTTTTCTCTTTCCTATGAAACCAATTTGTTGATATTATCTTGCGACCGCATTGAATCTGCTAAGTTCATCCACGGCACTCCGTCGCCATCTAACCCAATATATTACATACACGTGATACTAGATCAGAAGGTCACCCTGTCGGTGAGGCTTCGAAGAGGATTTGGTCCCCACCAAATAGCTGTCCTGGCTATGACACTAAATTGTATGTAATGATGAGGCTCCAAATCTGGAGATCTGGGGAGTATAGAGTATCCCTTTGTTGCTATTACTCCCAGGTTCACTCTGAGCCAGAGTATTAGTCTCTGTTATGGCTCTATTTATTGATTAAATAAATCTGTTAAAAGATTATTCGCATTCAATAGGCATGTGTGCAAAAACTCTTAAAAAATAACTACACAAAAAAGTAAATATAGGCGAACAATGAACGCGATTTCCTAACCTCTATGCATAAAATGACCCGAGAAGATAAAATCATCCAATTAATCAATATAGAAATCGATCAGAAAGAGTCACTGTTTATAAATACAAATATAGTAAAATGAAATTCAATTTAAGATACGAAATTGTAAATGAGAAATAGCTTTTGGGAAAAAAAACTAATAATTCAGTCATCAGATTTTTAGAAAAGAAGATTTGATTTATTATCCAATCAACACTTACCTTGACTGCTTGCCGCTAGTTTTGGCACCCTCCGAAACTGTTGCAAAACACTCGCCTGGAGATCTTGATTGGCTGTAGTTTTAACCGTCTTAAATGTCTCTGCTTCCCCTTGACCATTGCAGGATTTTTTATATCATTCGCCGAAATCCTTTTGAAGCTTTTGCATCCTCCATAACTGTTGCAGAAAACCCTTTTATTGATTGCTGTCTCCTGCTCTACGGGCTGAACACTGTCGCCGGTCAAGAGCTTAAAATCGTTTTCCTCATCAAATAGTCGCTTGATATTTGTACAACCACCGAAACTATTGCAAAATACCCGTTTATCTGGCATCGAGGGAGCTAATTCTTCGTCTGAAAAAGCATCTGCTGTCGGTTGTCGCTGTACTGCTCGGCGGATCAAGTGTAGTATTTTCAGACTCAAATTATCCGATTTTGACGGCTATAAATATAAACATAAGTAAAGTGTATCAAGGTGTATTTAATTTGGCGTATCAACTATTTTTTTCACTTTTACCACAAAAAAAAAAAAAAAAATGCATGAAATTCTTTACACCAACTATGAGAGCTTGACGATTTGATCGTGATCACATCTTGTGTATCAAAACGATGAATTACAAAATTCATTAGAATCTTTAAAATAAAACATTTTTTTTTTTCTCTGAGATTTCTATCTATTGAGCATTAAAATTTCTAATAGAATGATAAATAAAATGTTTATAAAACATGTTTCCTTCAAAGAAAAGAATTGTTTTTTGCAAAATTGCAACGATCTTGCAAAAAACTTAATTTTTTTCCTTTGATATTTACTGAAAATCCATCTGTTGCAAAGAACAAATAGTTTTTTCGGCAATTTCATTTTACACTAAATCTGCAAGTTTTCAAAATTCAAGATTAAAGAGTGTGTACAAAGCTAATCTATCATTTAAAAAAATACAATTCTTATTTTTCTTCAAAAATCTTAAAAATGACGCAGTTTATTTTGGAAAATCACATCTAATTGATGGTGGTATATTTGAAATGCGACTGAGTAAAAGACGCCACAAAAGACCTGATATCACCCACTAAAAGAAAAAATAAAGAATAAAATCGTATGAAATAGAATAAATAAATAGAATGTATACTTTTTCTAGATGGTCATAAATATCGACTTATGCCTGAATACTGAAGAAACTAAAATTGTTCTATAATTTAATCTATATTTTTTCTTTCTGGTTTTACGAGTTTGGAATCAAAGACATTTTTATTTCGTTAATATTTAACTCGAGTGTAGTGTATGACATATATGACCAGTTTAACGAGGATTGTATCATGTGCGTAAGCATTGGCAATGCATCATGCAGGCGTCAGGCTATTCAGAATTTGCTACTTTGATGTAATGTGGGAGGGAAGAAGTTGGTTTCCTACACCCATAGTAAAAAAGTAAGTAAAGTTGGCGACCATAGTCGAGGGTGACCCGAAGGCTCCCTTTTCGATAGCTACTACACCAAGGTGTAGGGAAGGGCGCTACTCCTTTCCCTAGATTGCTCCACTTTACCCTTGATCCGTACCTTATAATGCTGAGTGTTAAGCAAGGAGGCATCAAGTACCATTTTTTGAGTCTTTGGTATGACTCGATCTGGGATTGAACCCAGGTCTGCCGGGCCATTGGCGAACACTCTAACCGCTCCATGGGTTACCATGTATGCAAAATCAACTGAGTTGATCGGATTTTACAGGATTTGTGGAGTAAAACGATTTGCCTTGAAAACGAATATTTAACAAGTAAAATTTATAAATTATGGGGGTTGTTTTGAAAGATAGTTAGAATTTAAAAGAAACACCTCAAGCGATCTCTAATCAAGCAAGCAATTATTAATTATCTATGATCTAATATAGTTATGCAATGACTAAGCTTTCATCGTTCATGTGATTAATATCATCTATGTATTAAAAAGGGTCACGTTTATTTTATATTTTGGTATCTTGGAGGAATGATTTGTTAAGACAACCAGAAAAAAATGGAAACTTAAGAAGATTAAAATATCAAACAGTTGCTTTTAATAAAGGAAACGTGTCATCTTATTTAGCAGAGTCAGAAAACAGTTCTATTTCTGTAGAAAGTTAACGTTTTGTTGTTGCTACCATTTCACCCACTGCAACGTGACATGTTAATGTCAATCCGCATTGTACTATGCCATTTTTGTGTTATACACGTAATAATAATAATAATAATAATAATAATAATAATAATAATAATAAGAAGAAGAAGACACAAAAATGTGAAGAAAAACAACTCTATGGACGTTTTAAAGGACTACTAAACATCTCAACGAGAAAACATGGACGTGGCTAAGAAAAAGAAACTTTAAGAGAGAAACAGAATCTTTCCTAATAGCAGCACAAAACAACGCCATAAGAACCAATCATATCAAAGTGAGAATAGATAAGACACAACAAAATAGCAAATGTAGGTTATATGGTGATTGAGACGAAACCATTAATCCCTTGATAAGCGAATGCAGCAAATTAGCACAGAAGAAATTTAAAACTAGACACGATTGGGTGGGAAAGGTGATCCACTGGGAAATAAGCAAGAAATTTAAATTTGACCATACGAATAAAGGATATATGCACAATCCAGCATCTGTCCTAGAAAATGACATACATAAACTCCTATGGGACTTTGACATACTGATGGATCACCTAATCTCAGCCAGAAGACCAGACCTTATAATAATCAACAAAAAAAAAAAAAAAAAAGATAACTTGTAAAATTGTGGACTTTGCTCTCTCGGTTGACCACAGAATGAAACTGAAAGAATGTGAAAAGAAGGATAAGTACTTCGACCTTGCTAGAGAATTGAAAAAACTATGGAACATGAAGGTGACAATTGTACCAATCATGATTTGTACTTTTGGTACAGTAACTAAAGGATTATCAAAGGGACTGGAGGAATTGGAGGTTGGAGGACGAGTGGAGACATCCAAACAACAACACTATTGAGAACGGCCAGAATACTGAGAAGAGTCCTGGAGACTTGAGGAGACTTGCTGTCTCTCAGGCTCCAGTGAAAGACCATCAGCTAAAACAGATGTGAAAAAAACTCAATGAGTAAATAATAATAATAATAATAATAATCAGAACGCTTGGAGAAAATGAAACCTACAAATACTTAGGAATATTGGAAGCAGACACCATCAAACAAATGGAGATGAAAGAAAAAATTAAAAAGAGTATCTCAGAAGAACCAGAAAACAACTCGAGACTAAAATCTATAGCAGGAACTTCATAAAAGGGATAAATACCTGGGTTGTCCTCTTTGTGAGAAACTCTAGACCATTCTTGAAGTGAACCAGAGAAGAACTTAAACAAATGGACCAAAGAACAAGAAAACTAATGACCATGATTGCATCCCAGAGAAGACGTTGACAAACTATATGTGTCAAGAAAAGAGGGGGGAAGAGGACTTGCCAGCATCGAAGACAGCGTTGACGCATCGATACAAGGACTCGAAGACTACATAAAAAAAACGAAGGAAGACTGATTACAGCAACCAGAAGCAATACTGACGGCACGACAATAACCAGAAAACAAAGGTGGGAAGAAAAACAATTCTATGGACGTTTTAAGCGACTAACAAGCAACATCTCACACAAGAAACCAGGACGTGGCTAATAAAGGGAAACTTCTAATAGCAGCACAAAACAATGCCATAAGGACCAACCATATCAAAGCAAGTATAGATAAGACGCAGCAAAACAGCAGATGTCGATTGTGTGGTGATAGAGACGAAACGATCAATCACATAATGGAGCTAATTACCACAGAAAGAATATTAGACTAGACACAACTGGGTGGCCAAGGTCATCCACTGGGAATTGAACAAATGGTATTTGCACAATCCAAAATCTATCCTGGAGAATGAGATACACAAACTCCTCTGGGATTTTGAGATACAAACGGATCACCTAATCACAGCCAGAAGACCACACCTTATAATAATCAACAAAAAAGAGAGAACTTGCAGAATTGTGGAATTTGCTGTCCCAGCGGACCACAGAGTAAAATTGAAAGAATGCGAAAAGAGGGATAAGTACATCGACTTTGCTAGGGAATTGAAAAAACTGTGGAACATGAAAGTGACAATTATACAAAATGTAATTGGTGCTCTTGGCACAGTCACCAAAGGATTTGTACCCGGACTGGAGAAATTGGAAATAATGGGACGGGTGGAGACTGTCCAAACTACAGCAGGATTGAGATCGGCCAGGATACTAGGAAGAGTCCTGCAGACTTGAGGAGACTTGTTGTCAATCAAACTCTAGTGAAAAACCATCAGCTAGGATTGATGTGTAAAACTCTCAAGGAGTATAATAATAATAATAATAATTAGAAGAAGAAGAAGAAGAAGAAGAAGAAGAAGAAGAAGAAGAAGAAGAAGAAGAAGAAGAAGAAGAAGAAGATTAATCACCTTATGTACATAAATGATAAAAAGGTATTTGCAAAAAATAAAACAGAACTGGAGACCCTGATACAAATAATACGAATATGTAGCCAGGATATAGGAATGGAATTTGGCTTTGAAAAATGTGCCATGTTGACAATGAAAAGTGGGGAAAGAGATCCAGCGGAGGGAATAGAACTGCCAATGCAGGGAAGCATTAGAACGCTTGGAGAAAAGGAAAACCACAAGTACTTGGGAATATTGGGAACCGACACCATAAAACAAGCGAAGATGAAGAAAAAGATAAGAAAAGATTACCTCAGAAGAACCAAGCTCAGCAGCAGAAATCTCATCAAACACCAGGACAGTCCCCCTTGTAATGGTCTCAGAACCATTCTTAAAATGGACAAGAGATGAATTTAGACTAATGGACCAAAAAAAAGAAAATTGATGACTATGTACGAAGCTTTACATCTGAGAGATGACATAGACTGTATCTGTCAAGTAAAGGAAGAATAGGTCTCGCCAGCATTGAGGAGTGAGTACCTGTATCAATACAAGGAATCAAGGACTACATAAAAAGAGCAAAGAAAGACTAATTAAAACAGCCAAACATAAATACAAACAGAAAAACAAAAACTAGAAGGCAGAAACGAGAAGAAAAACAAGTGTATTAACATTTCAAGCGACAAACTAGCGAGATTGAGCACGAGAATATAAGGATATGGTTACGAAATGGAAATCTCGCGAGAAAAACTGTATCTCTTCTTATCATATTTACCAACCCCTCCGCTCGGGCAGGATATGACACTAGGTCAGTTTTTAAGCGGAGTTTAACAGGTTTGAATTCAGAGTTTTCCTTCTCCTAGACTAGTTGCCTCACCAAGGCTGAAGAACCTAGTCTGTCCAACTATTTTACCCATAGCTGGAGGGAGAATAATTGGATTCATACCTTTCCCAAGGGTATTAGTGCTATGTGAAATGCAATCAATCTCGTCCAGGATTTGAACTCGTGTCGCCGTGCCCACTTCCTACGACGATAACCATTACACCACGGGCACCTCCTGAATCTCTTCTTATAACAGTGCAAATCAACGCCTTAAGGACATTGCCAATGTCCGGGCGACCGGGGTTCAATCCCAGGTCGAGTCATACCAAAAACTTAAAAATGGTACTTGATGCCACCTTGCTTCGCACTCAGCATTATAAGGTAAGGATCAAGGATCAAGGAATGGATAGCGCCCTCCTCTACACCTCGGTGTAGTAGCTGTTGAAAAATGAGCCTTCAGGTCACTCTCGACAAAGGTCGCCAACTTTACTTACATTAAAGCAAAATGCGTAACATAATGGCAAGTTTAGGTTATGCGAAGAAAGAGATGAAACGATTAATTGTATAGTGAATGAAGCAAACTTGCTCAAAATGTGAATAAGACCAGGCACGACTGTGTGGGGAAGAGGATTCATGGGGTGTTAAAAAAACTTGCAAAATTAATAATCATAATAACCTTAAGAGAGAAACTGAATCTCGTAAAATAGCAGCACAAAACAACGCCATAAGGGCCAACTATGTCATAGCAAAAATAGATAAGACGCAACAAAATAACAAATGTAGGCTATGACATGAGAGAAATGAAACGATCAATCACATAAAAAGCGAATGCACAAATTAGCACAAAAAGTGTATAAGATTAGACACGATTGGGTGGAAAAGGTGATTCACAGGAAATTGTACGAGAAATTGAAATTTGACAATACGAATCCGTCCTGGAGAATGAGATTCACAAAGTTCTCTGGGATTTTGAGATACAAACAGATCACTTAATTACGGTCAGACAATCAGATCAAGTGATAAACAAAAAAAAAAAAAAAAGAGAATGTGCCAACAAATTTTGCTGTCCCGACATAATACAGAGTCAAATAGAAAGAAAGCGAAAAGTGAGATAAATAACCAGACTTTGCCAGAGAACTAGAAAAAAAAACTATAGAACTTGAAAGTGATGGTAATTATCATCCCTAAATGATTGGTAAATCAGAGGAGAAATGAAGACCATCCAGACTACAACATTAAGATCGACCAGAATACTTAGAAGAGTCCTGCAGACTTGAGGACACTTGCTGTCATTCAAACTCCAGCGTAAAACCAACTGCTAACGCTAGTGTGAAAAACTTTCAGAGGAGATGAATAATAATGATATTGACTAGAAGGATATGTAAAGAAATTACGACAACAAGCAAAGATGCTAAGGAAGAGAAAAAGAGAACACGCTAAGATATACTTGTATTTAATTGGAATCATTTTGAGATGAGGCTTTTAATCTGAGAATTAACTTTTTTTTATTTATTGCGGACTTTTCCCCCTCATCTTGGTAGTTTTTTGTGTTGTTTCTTCTTTCACTACGTTTCGGCCAAATTTCAACTCTGGCCTTCTTCAGGTGATTTACCGCGACCCCGGTTAGGAATGCTGAGTCTTGTAACCGTATCCCCAGTAATTACTGCTTTCCATACTACCAAGACTACCAAGATGAGGGGGAAAAGTCCGCAATAAATAAAAAAATAAAAAAAAATTAATTCTCACGCTAAGATATGTTTGAATGAAAAAGACCAAAACAAAACAGCAGATAAGTCTGACAATATAATTTGAAGAGATAAATAAAAAAAAAATATTGGCAAAAGAAGGGAATATTTTTAAAAAAAAATATCGAGATCAAGCAGTACAACCCAAACAGGACATTCCAAAATAACGAAAGAAAATTCTACAAACAAGTTTGATGAGAATGCATCAAGATATACTAACAACCGGATGCAAATGAAGCAAAATTACTTCGAAATAAAACATGACAACGGAAAGAACATAACAAAAGGCCGAATGGATAAATTTTGAAAAAATTACGAGGACTTGAAAAGGGCTCTAAGGCAATAATGCATCTGGAAACGTTCAGAGCAACACTGAAAAAAGTAGAGAATTAGAAAGCGCCAAGCCATAATGACAAGATGGATTCTGGCTGAAAAAAAAAAAAAATCCACGTCAATCAACGACAGACTGACTCTTCAACTGAGTAGCTGCCTTGAAGAAGAAAAGAATACGCAAATAACTGACTTAGGGAAAAACTATTCTGATCCAGAAAGACCCCTAAAAAGGAACCTCGTCCGTAACTATAGATAGATAACTGTTCGGAGCGTATGGGCTAAAGTGTTGGAGTGTGATATCGAAGTAAGTGAGTTCAAACTTGAATCATGCAATTACGTTTATTTTCGAACTGATCAGAAAAAAAGGGATCTGTCTTCCTTGCATAAAACTAACTTTAATTTGAAATAATTATAGTACCGAATCAAAATGACATTTTTCTGGTGATAAAGGAAAAATCTTTAAGACATATTCAGTTTTTAAGTTTACACATTGAATCGTGATTTAAGAAGTTTAAACAGAAATGTTTAAAAAGATAAATTTGTCTTGGAAACGATTAAAATATTCTATCAAACTGAAAAAATCAGTTTCTATTTATCTTCAAATTTTTCCTAAACACATTTTATTGTGAATATCGAATAGGATTAATCAAAACTTTACACATGATGACGAGATATTGTATCGTTGCTTTCTTTCCGGGTGTAATTTTTACGAGAAAAATTTGTTGAAACTTTGTATCATGTTGATATAGTATGTGTAAAACAGAAAATTTTTAGAACGGATTTTCCTGATTCAAAACCAGAATCAGCAAGTCAGTATTTGATAATTAAATGATTGTTTTTGCTGGTTGATTTAAAAAAAAGGTTTTCAATTAAAACAAAACAAACAAAAACTAAACAAAAAAAACAATTGCTTTTCTACCTAGATTAAGGGATTTAGATTTTGAGAAAAGAGATTCACCATCAAAATAACCAATATATATATATATATATATATATATATATATATATATATATATATATATATATATATATATATATATATAATTTAAGCAAGGTTCAATATCAGTAATACTATAAGGTCATCACGATTCTATGAGTCAGAAAGGAAGAAAGAATTTGTAAATAACGTTTTGCATTACGTTTGCCTGAAAATTTTTTCTGCAACGGTTAAAAGTAATAATTATCTATAGTGCAACTTTAAATAACAATAATCATAAACAGAAATTATATAGATAATAATCATGGACTTAAAAAATGAATTATAATCGACAGGTGTTAAAAGGACAATAAACTTTTTATACATATATTACTACCTAAAAATAAAATCCTCATTAGAGTTTATTGAAAACCTGTGTTAAAAATCTAGAATGGAAAGACATCATAACTTCTTGATCAGCTCCAACAAATCTAAGAAATAAAATGGATATCAGACCTAAAGTTGCAACGAATTAAAAACTAGAACTAAAAAGTGAAGAATAAGAACACATTAATAAACACAAGTGTCAAACTAAAAATAGACTAAAAGTTGGATGTGAGTTAGAGAAACACAAAAACGGAAACATCCAACATGACAAAAGGGGAAAAATCTCACAAAGAAGTAGAAAAAGAGAAATCGCAACAGTTTTCCAGTAATGAGGACTGGTATAAACAAAATATTGAATGTCTAAAGAAGCTAAAATAAGTGAATGAATTTTGTATGCTGATACAAGGATAGTGACAGAAAAATTCGTAATCACACTATCATAAAAAATAAACCAGGCTAAGAAATAAGTCTAAAAAGGTTTCAGATCTAGAGGGAAATTGAAGTTGTTTTTTAATTGATGGGCAACAACCTGATGCGTACCTGACCATGGGAAAATATAAAATAAAACAGAAGCACTTGTCTTAATTGAAGAAATAAACTATAAAAAAATTAGCCAAAGAAAACGAAATCGATAAAAACAGTGTATTATACACTACAGGCAAAAATGCAAGTTTCACAAGATAAAAAAAAAGCGATGAAACAAAAAAGACTAATATTACAGGAACAAAGAAAAAACTGAACCGAAATAAAGGATAGAAAAAAAAATGCACGACAAAGCAATAAAGTAGTTACCAATAAATAAAGACTACGTCAGAAATATGAATTTGTGTGATTTGGTTTAAAAGGACAACAAAAATGAATGTCAGACTCTTGCCCAGTATCTTCAAAACTATCAGAACAAGCTTAAACTGAGAAAAAATCGCTTGAAACAGAGACATGTAAAAACTGGTTTGTAGACATGACTTCAATATTTTGTCATATTAATTAGCAATAGGGTCATTAAGTTTTTTCTCCCTCTTTCTTTTCTTCATTTAACCATTTAAGTCCTAAGAAAATATTTGCTTTAACATGTGACAGTAAGACGATTGCAATGGGCACATTTGGCTAATATCACAATTTTAAGCTTATTAACTACCAAATATTTAAATGAATTATTTTCCATTGACCTGGCAACTGTTAGAAAAATGCATCAGAAAATATTTGTATGTTAGTTAAATTTTGGTCTAAATGTCGTTATTCTAAATAGTATACAATTTCACGTTTTCCTTTTTCTAACAAGAAATAATACTACTAAAAATCAAATATAAAAACCTATTATATTTTCCTTCTATGGCTCAAATAGATTGTTTAAAAATTATTCATATTCTATAATATTGTGTCCTAGCCTACTCAGCCGAGACTAAAGAATACACCGCGGCTCTGCAGAGGGGTAAGACTCCCCCAACGAGTGTCCTGGATATGATATTAAATATTTTGAGGGTAAAGCTCCAGTAATGCTGAAGCTTTGGGGAATGCAGTGTACCCCTTTATTACCATTGTACCCTGGTCCACTCTGGCCCGGAGTGGTAGCATCTGATAAAGCCCTATCTAAGAGATTTAAACAGAGTACAAACAAAAAACTTATGCTAAATTTAATTATTATTAATAGAACTGTTTGATAAATTAACTGTGTTTTAACTAATGACTGATATTTAATTGAATTGTTAGTGATACTATTTACCAACCCCTCCGCTCGGGCAGGATATGACACAAGGTCAATTTTTAAGCGGAGTTTAACAGGTTTGAATTCAGAGTTTTCCTTCTCCTAGACTAGTTGCCTAACCTAGGCTGAAGAACCTAGTCTGTCCTACTATTTACCCATAGCTGGAGGGAGAATAATTGGATTCATACCTTCCCCAAGGGTATTAGTGCTATGTGAAATGCAATCAGTCTCGTCCAGGATTTGAACTCGTGTCGCCGTGTCCATTTCCTACGACTACACCACGGGCACCTCCATTAACCTCCATTTTGAATTGTTAGTGATACATAGCAATACTTGGAACCATTCAACTTTGATGACTTATGATAAATTGAATTGTTTGAAATAGAGGTGTTTCATCACTTAACTGTGTATATTAACAAAATGCATTTACAAATCATATATATATCTAATATATATGTATAAAGAGGATTTGGCATTAAATAACCAACAATGGTTGATATGCCATAAAACCCAACCCAAACAACCTAAGACTGTGTGCAAAAAAGAAGAAAAAACTCTAAAAAAATATATATATCCCGAATGTTTAGGCATAAAATAATCCTAGACGGATTGATATGCCGTTAAAATCAATCTTTTTAATAGCCAATCGTTTCCACAAAAGTTATTTTCTTTACTTTGATCTACGTAAGAGGGAGTGGCTAAAATGCTGGATTGCAACATCGTAGTGAGTTCAATCTCCAATCGCGCTATCACGTTCACTTTCAGACCAATGCCCCTTGGCAAAAGTATGAATCCCCTTATCCCTTCCCAGCTATGAGCTAAATAGTGCCAAAACCATCCTTGTAGAAGAACTGTTGTTCTTCTACAAGGATGGTTTTGGCATCAAATAACCCACGAAGGTTGATATGCCATTAAACAAAGAAATTAAATCAATGATCTATGCAACAATTGTAAGTTATCAAACATTAATTACAAGTATAATTTACTAATTTATTATGGGTAGGATTAGAATTTATCAACATTTACAAAGGATCTTTTTTTAGTTAAAAATTTGATATATGCATTCGTTTTATCATGATAGATTCAATGCAAATCAAATATACGAATTACCTTGATAGATTATGCAAACTTCCAAAGAGAAAGTCGTAAATATTCAACATGCACTCACCTGCCACCCACTGACACTACAAATGAGCCTCAGTGAAAGACGGGAGTATTACTCAATCAACAAAATGACAAAACTGTAACACAACTGCGCTTACTTCTCAGCACTATAATGACAGATACTTCCCAGCATTATAATGACAGATACTTCCCAGCATTATAATGACAGATACTTCTTATATAAAAATGCAAACCATGTTTGTTGATATTTTAGCGCCCGTTGTATATTTATTTATTTATTCATTTGAAATCAAACCATTGATTTTTGCTTTGTTCTGTCAAATAGGACACCCATTCGTTCCTTAATTGTGAGATCTTATTAAATGAATTACGTTGAGGAATGTTTAAAAAAATTGGCTATGACTGGTACAAAACGATATCGAGATTAATTATTATTAGACATGGTGACATTAATTATTACAAGAGATTTCGATCCTTTCTGGTCATATTTTTTAAATTTCGAATATAGGCAATATAATTCTATTTGTTCGTAAGTTCATTTAGAAAATTCATACAGAAATTAGTGGATGAAAAATAACTTATTGATTGATATTTACTAAACGAACATTATTTTTTCAATTAACGTGAAAATATCGATTATTTTTTCCGAAAAAAAATCAAAACAAAAAATTAAAAAAAAAGACATCCATGAAAAAAAATCAAACAGCGTTTCGTTTGAATATACGAATTTGTTTGCAAATTAATCATTTCGAAAAGTACAGACAGCTTTTAGTATTTAAAACAGACGATATAAAGTAAAAATCGGGAAAAATATGTTTTGGAGGGACGCACGGAAATTAACTTGCTCTATAATTATCAAGTCATCTTTCAAGTCATCCTCAAGAAAATACTTTGAAAATAAAGACAAAACACCTTTTAAGCGGAAAAAAAGTTTTACCGCGACAAAAGTTAGAAGAGAATATCGAGTTATCACTTTCTGTTTTAGTTTTGAAGGTTGCAAAGTGATTAGAAATTGATTTTTGCTTTCCTATTGAATAAAAGTAATTAGAACGTTTTAATTCTTTAAAGCATTTAAATACACCAAGAATTCCATTGAAAAACACTTCTGAAATAGAGAAATATTGGTAAATCCAAGATATTTTAAAGTTATATTTTTCTCTTGAAGTTACACTACAAAGAGATTATTCGTGACTTCTCTGCTGCGACAAATAATTGTTGTTAGAAGAAATAAAGGGAAAATCATTCAGAATTATGAAATAATCCAAAGCTGTAGTATTTGTTGATAACTAACACTCATCATTTATGCCCATGGATTTCTGGTTTGGAGAAAAATTCGGATTGATGGAAAAACCAGATTTAAAGAAAAAAAAAAATGACCGTCAATAGAGAATGTTGATTGGTGGGAAAGATAAATTAGAATTTATTTGATCCACTCGCAAGAGCATTCTATTTTTTAGAAATTCCATTTTAAGACGGAAGTTTATAAGAAATAGAATAGAAAAATTATTAATGTTTTCACAAATAACAAAATTTTTGACACACGAACCTGTGTCAAAATGTACGCGGAGAATAGGAGAGTACTTTTTCAAACTTAAATGACTAACTGAAAGTTGATAAGTTGAAATGGTTCGGACGATCAACAAAAGCAAACATTAAAAGACCCAATCAGAAATGATTGAGAAAAATAAACAATTTGTACTTACTTTCATTTGAGAAATGTTTTCTTGTGGTTGGGAGCTGGCAACTCTAATCAGAGTGCAACCAAGAAAAACGTAGACAGTGAGAAGAATTAGGCTGGTTGATAAGCTGGAGGAACACGACTGCATTTCGTCTGCTGCGTTTGTTTTATGTGTTTGGAAAAAGTTGTTTAGCCCGTTGGTTGAATATATAGCAGACGATAGTAAGACTGGATCAAGACAAGTCAGCTCTAATAAAACAGACAGAAAAACAAATGAACATACACAAAGGGATGAAAGGAGACACCAAACAGAGAAATAAGGGACTCTAACTTGATTACAAAAAAAAAAGACAACGATTACAGACGAGTGAGAAACGAAAAGTGGTGATAGGGAAAGCGTGATGATAAAAATTAGCAACACAAACACGGGATTTGTGTGCCTAATATGCCATTCGTGAGGGATGCGTGGCTATTTATTAGAAAGGATAGCAGAACGGTAATTTTTAGATATGTGGTAGGCGAGGTTTATTCCATTCCTTTCACACTGAGTGGACACACCTCTCTATTGACAGAGGCTGTCAATCAAACCGTGAATTCAATTATCACTTCTTACAATCAGCAGCCGCCTAGCCTTATAGAAAGAATACAAGAGCTTTTCTTTTTTCTTTTCCCTCCCTTTCTTTTTGCATACATTTTACTTTTACTTTTAGTTTCACAAATAGATGAACATCGACTCACATATACATAAACGCATATATGAATATTAATATTCTATTGACCTATTGCTATATATAAGAAGAGACAAAATACCCTATTTTTTCTCTTTCACAACCTCAAACACACACGCTAATGCATGTATGTATGTAAACATTATTGAAAAAAACAAAAAATGTTCCAATTTAAGATTTTTTTGTCTTGTTAAGCCATATATATATATATATATATATATATATATATATATATATATAAGGATTTTACACCTTTGAGAGTTTTCCCCTCCAGTGTTAGCAGGTGGTTTTGCACAGGGGTTTGAGTGACAGCAAATCTACTCAAGTCTCCATGACTCTTCTCAGTATTCTGGTCGATCTTAATAATGCTGCAGCCTGTATGACAAGTCTTCCAGACCCTTTACCATTCCTTTGGGGATTGTCCCAAGTGCTCCAACCACAATTGGTATCACCGCCACCTTCATGTGCCATAGTTTTGTTAGTTATTTTTATTATTTCACTCCTTGCGAGTTTTTCACACCAGCGTTGGCTGATGGTCTTTCACAGGAGTTTGAGTGATAGCAAACCTCTGCGGACCGTTCCAAGCGCGCCAATTTATTAGGAGAGAGTTTTTCTCATTAGTGTTAGCTAATGATCTTTCAGTGGAGTATGAGTGACAACAAGTCTCCTCAGGTCTCCAGGACTCTTCTCAGCATTCTGTTCGATCTTAGCAATGCTGTACTTTGGATTGTCTCCATTTATTATCATTTCGAAAAATCTGTTTAGTAGTTATAATAGTATTTCAAATTGCAATATTTCCAAATTGAAACAGAGTTATAGTTTAAAACTCAAAATGATAAAAGGCATCAATAACAAAAGTCAAACTATTACTAAAAGTTTCGTGCGTCTCCAAGACCCAGACATGATGTGTATATATATATATATATATGTATATATATATATATATATATATCAATGTTTTTCAAGCATGAAATTGGATAATAACAAAATGAGATAACTCGCGACTCGGAGTTTATCATTGTCGATCTTCAAGTGAGCTAGTTTTTAGCATGTCATTTTTATCCTGTCTTATTCTTATCATTTCACAATCTCCACCCTGCATATGCTGTCTAACAAAACGCATTGTCAATAAAATTTTTTTTTTTTTTTACCAATATGGTTTGATTTCTTTAAAGGTAAATGAACATCACGTTAAAACCCACGAGAATTTAAGTTTCTTTACAGTTTTCAAGTTTTTTTTACATCGATTTTCGTTTTCCCCATAAACATTTTTAAAGGTAAATGAATATCACGTTAAAAACCACGGGAATTTAAGTTTCTTTACAGTTTTTAAGTTTCTTTACATCGATTTTCGTTTTCCCCATAAACATTTTTTAAAGGTAAATGAATATCACGTTAAAAACCACGAGAATTTAAGTTTCTTAACAGTTTTTAAGTTTCTTTACATCGATTTTCGTTTTTCCCATAAACATTTTTTAGATTAAACAGTTACAACAGAAAAAACTTTTAAGTGCATAAATCTAAATAATCAGAAAATAAAATTTTCTTTTTGTTTGTTCTTTTCTTTCTTTCTTTCTTTCTTTTCACTATTTTTACAAATTATCTTATATACATAGGATAGGCGCCTTGAAATGGCGCTAAAAAGTCATCTTTATTAAAAGTTATTTACAAAACAGTAAATCCTGAGGGTAGGAAACTATATCGTTTGTAATGAGAACTACTTCGATTATTTGGTCTCTTTGTTTTGTCATATCAACTGTTGTGAATTATTTGACGTCAAAGCTATCCTTGTTGCAGAACAGCAGTCATACTATTAATCCATAGCAGTGGGTGGATAAAAGGGAGTTCATACCATTACGACAGGGTACTAATCCGAAGGTTAATGCAACAGCGTTACTGGAGTTCGAACCTACTTACTTACCTCATGGCTTCGTTGTAAAAAATAATGCTTTTAGGTCGGAGAAATAAAAATACAATTTAATGTCTTGATTTAAAAATATAACTAGGACTTTCAAGCAAAAATTACTTTCAATATCAATTTTAATAATTTGGTTTTAATTTGTAAGAAATTTATTAAATTTCAATAATAAAGGTTTAATTTTTAATAATTGTAAGAAAATGACGTGACAGACGTACACTTTAAATAAACCAAAGTAAAAAATTTAATAAAACTAAATTTATTAAAACAAATCCCAAATTTCAACTTGTAAATTTTTAGGGGGTTGGAAAAATGAAAATAAAAATAAAATATATCCAAAAGTGTATCAGTTCCCAGAAACCTTATAACAGGAAGCGAAATTTACGCATGGTTGAAAAAAAAAGACTTACTGGTACGAGAAAGAAACTCTTTCTCATTCAACAGTGACCACTTGGTTTTGAAAGACCTCCTTCTCTCCTACTGATGGTGGGGAAAACCACGTATCCGCTTAGCGGCACGCTGGCTCACTCTCGCATCAGTAGACCTTCAAACTCTCTTGAGCTTTACTTTTGATACTAAACGGACATTCTTTCCCTCGCCTGCTCGTATTTTGCATAAGTCCCTGTCTCCTCTAGCATCAGCCTATATTAAAAACACCAATTGGATTTATCACCTCATTACTAAAAACGCTGACTTTGGACTTATCAATCACCGAAAACGACTAGTACCTGTCAACGCCTTTTTTGGGAGACGCGACTGTGTTCTAAGTGTCCAGGATGACATTTCCTCATTACAGAATGGTTGTTGAACCCCAAAATAAAGTTGAAATTTAAAATGTATCTTTGTCTCTTTTCTTCCTTCTTTCAGTGATTTCTTTGCAGACTTCACAAAGAAGACGCCAAAGAGTCAAATGGGGAAAAGAAGAAAGAAAACAATGGAGTCAGATATGTAAACCCACGAAAAAAAAATTAAAACCGAACAAATCATCTGGTTCCCCATAAATTCTGTTCTTATAATAAAAATATCAAAACGACTTTAACAATAACAGTATCCATATCATTATTAAACTTTAATCGCAATGAATGAAAATTCTTGAAGAATTGATTCATTTTATGCTTAGTGAAGTTTTAATCAATATTTTCTTTGCGCTACAAACAGTTGTAAACAACGACCTATCTTACTGCCTGGTACGCTGCACAACACAAGATACTCATAAAACTGTTCATATATATATATATATATATATATATATATATATATATATATATATATATTCTAACAGGTTGGTGAGAAGGGTAGTTAGACATCAAGAAAAATAGCACGTGTCCAAGAGCGAATGAAAATTCTTGTGGAGTAAACAGCCAACTATTATTCTGATGCTGTTAAATACCAGAAAGTCATACCAAGCAACAAAGCATCGGACGAATGTTAAACCCCAAAATGTTGATGAACCACCCGTCTAGGAGAAAGACATTCTTAAATGTAATAAGGAGTAATGGAATTCAAGACTTTCTTAAAGAAAAGGACATTCTTTGGTAAAACCTACCATTTCGATAATATCCGGTGATGTAGGCTTTATCCTTTAATTCATTTATTTTCAGATTCGTGTTATTAAAGATTAATGTTAGGGACTGACTCGGTGTACTCAAGAAAAAACATCAGAAATAGGTATTGCTTGATATCGCAGGATCTTTAACATAATTCTGAATGGCTAGCCGTAGCCGAAAAGGTAAAACTTGGTCAATGAAAGTTCAGAATTATACATTAAAAAGTAAATTACAACAAGGGCTCTCGAACAAAAGAATGTGTAAGGCAGGAGTTTCAAGGTATCGAAGTCTAGACTTAGTCATCAACCTGGAACTGCAGTGAAAGCAATTATTGGTGATTGTTGGAATGTAAGGGCGTTGCAAGATACCTCGTTCTTAGAATGACTGAAACAAGTGTTATATAGTCACATATGCAGATTCACATCTACATACGTGCACATATATATGTAGAATAATTCACAACGACACAACGACAAAGACAGATGCATGAAGGATAACGCAGGAAGACTTCTTTACAAATATATTTACCTCTCACTTTATTGCAAGGTTCGAAAGGGTTGTTCAATGTTTGCATGTGAGAGGGTGCTGGAGACCGAACATAAACTTCATATTTTGACCCCACTGTTATGACCGTCACGTTGTGTCTTTCTTGTTCTCCTGATGTTGGGGTCAACTCCATCAGGGCTTTCCGAGGGACCCCTCGGTCGGGTGTGGCTTTCCCTACCACATCTGGTCTCTAACTCTCTGGAATTCTACTGGCAACTGCTTGGCACCCCGAACTCAACTCAATTATATAATAATTCAACGCCCACACGATCGCCCACTGGATCTTTGAAATCGAATGTTAAATCGTCATCAAGCGGAAATAACTGTCATGCAGTTCAGAGGTTACTCTCTTCCGGTGCATCACTGTAGTGGCACAATGGGACCTTCACCTTGTCCCATATCATAAGCCTTAATCCGCCCACGCGATCTCTTTCGATTACTGGCCATTGGAATGTGTCACTTCCTTCCGGTGTATCACCTTGGAATAGCATTTTTGGGCCGGGTCGAGGGTCAAAATATAAGACAAGGATTATCATTGGTACTTAAAGAGCCTTTATATAGTAGCACTTTCAGAAAAACGGATGACTGAGGAAGGTAATTTAACAAAACATTCGAGTGGATTCATCAGTAAAAAGAGAGGAAAATATGAAGGGAAAGTCTGTGACTGAATTATCTTATCGAAAGACTTGGGAGAATTTCTATCAGAACATCTTATGACGCATTCCGTTAGTGAAAGGGTGATATAAAATCCTAATTAATATGTCGGCTCAGACCATGTTTACTTTTGAAAATAATAAGCTTTCCTATTATGTTCTAAAAGGTGTTTTGTGTAATGTACCAAAGGCAGATAAGATCATTGTTCTAGGGAATTTCACTGCAAGGGTTGGCAGTAATCACGAAATGTGGAATGGACTAGACAAACATTGGGTTGAAAAATGGGTACATGTGAACGACAAAATGTAGATTTTTTCGAAAATATCCTTTATTGTTTAGCATACTGAAAACCAGCTTCTTACTCTTGCAATTGTCGGTTTCGAAAAATATTGATTTTTGTCGATTTTTGAAGGAGTTCTGTTTACAATGCAAATATACTCTGTGGAACGATCTCTGACTTTCTGACACACATGCATACCAGTTATTCACAAATATCAATTTTGAAATAGTGAAAGTTCGGTCCAAATAGTTTTCTCCTCTTGGATTTGCCTCCTGCTTCTCTTCCTCCTCCTCTTCCTGCTCTTCCTCCTATTACTACTTTTACTCCTCATCTAGAAGAATAATAAAAATAAAGCCAAGGAGAAGATAACTGGTATCAGTATGTTTTTAATTATCGAGTACTGTCATGATATTTATCCTGGAGCAAAGACTTCGCGTAATCAAAAATAAATAATGGAGAAATAAGTCTTGTGAGATATAAGTTGCAATAGATGTTAAAAATACAAAGAGGTTATATAATCCATCAATAATATTTGGTTCATCTTCTCTACAAGCAATGCCGCTACGCCGTAAGGGTGAAAAGAAACTTTTCGGTAACTCGGTCGGTAGCTTGAAGAAGCAAAAGGATCACTTCGATGTGATTTTAAATCGCATTTTACCTGTTATAAATACATCAAAATATACGCGAAAAAAAAAAAAGTCGAGATTCTATGCTTTATAAAATTCGTTTGACAGAGAGAAAGAAATTTTTAAAATCATATTCTATTTTCACATTTCTTTTATCACTTAATAAGATTCATTCCCATTTCTCCATTTCAGACAATCTTTCTCTGTCTCTAATTCTTTTTGTCTATTTCCTTTATTTCTGCTTTCTCAGATAACGTTGTTCTTATTTTATAGATTTAAAGGCCATTCTTGTGTGTACTTCTCAATTTCTTCTTTAACGGCCGTTTTCCCAAGAGCAAAGTTATCGGCTAATTCTAATTGTTTAATCGATCAATCTGGAAAGGTCAAGTTACTGAGTAACGGAACGTAGTCAGAAACCGCATGATGTATATAAATGATAACGTCAATATGAAGATTCCATATACTGTTGCACGAAGCACATACCTGATTTTAGATATAAATATGCAATTATTTATTAAAAGGATGCGTTATATATATATATATATATATATATATATATATATATATATATATTATATATATATATATATATATATATATAGGTAATATTCGGTCAGGTTAAATCAGAGTTTGGAGTAATTCCCTCAGGACAAGAAAATCATTCAAGAGCTGAACATTTAAATTTTCCTGGTAGAGAGCTCAATGTAATTTATTACACAGCAATATTTCTTTAAGAAAAAAACCAAAGACTTGTTAATTCAGGATTATAAATTTATTTCCATCCCGTATTTTCAGTTTCTGGTGTGAACCATTTTGGGTTAATTCCCTCAGGACAAGAAAAGTTAAATTACCGTAATTATGACTGACAGAAGAAATTTGAAAAATTAAAATAAAACGGAAATTCAATAAAACGAGGAGGTAACTCCTAAATCTCGTCCCCCCTACACCCCACGTGTTTATTCTGGTTTAAATTTAAATTTAATTAATTATCCATTGGGTCTGAAGAAGTCCTGTATTAATTTTTTCTTCATGTTTTTGGTTCACACCAGAAACTGAAAATACGGAATGGAAATAAATTTATAATCCTGAATTAACCGGTCTTTGGTTTTTTTCTTAAAGAAATATATATATATATATATATATATATATATATATATATATATATGTGTGTGTGTGTGTGTGTGTGTGTGTGTGTGTGTGTGTGTGTGTGTGTGAGAGAGAGAGAGAGGGAGAGAGCATCATAGATTCAATTGTTAATGAAAACTTTGTACCACACTTCTTTCGAATGAAAAATTACAAAATTTTGTCTCTTCTGATTGTGATGCTGAACACAACCCTCTCATTCTTTGCTTCATAACTTAAAATTGATGGTCGGAAGAGTTCCCCGTGGCCTCATGGCTAAAGTGCTGAATTGCAACCTCGAAGTGAATTCGAACCCCAGTCTCGCTATTACCTACTTACGCTTATTTGAAATAGAACTGCTTTGACATTTAACTGTGTGTAAACAAAAAAACTATACTTATACTAAACTGAATTGTTTAAAATAGAACTGTTTGAAAAAACTGAATAACTTGAAATAGAAATGTGTACTCATGCTAAACCGAATTGTTTGAAATAGAACTGTTTTTTGTATAAAAGTTAATTTGGCATTAAATAACCTACAAAGGTTGATATGCCATTAAACTCCAACAAACAAAATTTACATTTAAAATGTATATTTATGCTAAACTGAATTGTTTGAAATGGAACTGTTTTTGTATGTTAAACTGAATTGTTTGAAATAAAACTGTTTATATATATATAAATGAATTTGGCATTAAATAACCTACAAAGGTTGATATGCCATAAAACCAAATCAAAACCAAACCATTATCAAGGAATAATGACAGGAAAGTATGAAAACAAAAACAAAGTGAATTAATTCTTGCAATATTGAGCCACTTAGTATATTATAAAGTTAATTGTAAACTTCATATTTAGGAATATAATGCGAAAAGAAAAAATAGATAAAAGCTACTTTGGACATAAAAACTGGCGCTGTAAAAAGGAAAACTTTTAGAAGAAAATCTCTAAGGAAGAGAACAAAATATATATAACAAGAAAAAGTTATTTTGCTATTAAAAAAAAAATAGAATAAATTATCACACGCTGGAAACATGATAATTTGTGGGGTTTAAGGCTTATGTTACGTTGGTATTACGTTGGTTGCGTTGGTATTATGTTGGTTATGTTGGCGTTAGATATCTGACGCCATATTTTGGTTATATTATATTTTACCCCCACGTTGTTTAGTCGGCGTAATGCCTTGCCCAAGAAAGTCTCAAAAAGAATTATACTAAAGAAAAGACAGCAACAGATAAGAGACGAAGACGTTTCCGTTATACTTTCCTTTATTTACTGGGTTCAACAACCATTCCATGGATAAGGGAGTTTTTCCTGAATACATTGAAGTGGTGAATCCTCCAGTTAAGGTGTCAAAAATACGTTAAACTGTTTCATATATGTATGTGTCCGCATTTGGTATTTCGGGCTTCCATAAGGGTTAGTTTCCTTTTGGAAGATTTGTCAAAGTCCAGTAAGGGTTAGTTTATAGTTCAGTAGTGGGTCTTGTATATCTCAGCATCATGTTGACCAAGAGAGGGCTGCTACTGGTTGAAAGGGACTCACCATCGCTACGTCCAAAGACGTAGGCGTGGTGCCCAGACACGACAGCAACGATGTTATCCGGACGCTGGTCACTGCCTGAAAGAGAAAGAATGCTTTGTCCCCTTTGTCAAGAGGAAAGCCTTTTTTTCTCTTTTACGCATGCGTCATCTCCTTTTCCTGTTAGGGAACTCTGGGAGTTTCTGCAAATTTAATAGTTTTCTTTTTTTTTATTTAATTAAAAAATTTATTAATTTATTTATTCGTTCCCTAGAAATCAATATCGTACAACAGCGATTGCACCTGGTATGTGAATTCGAATTTACAACGAGATCTTATCTGGTTGACAAATCAAAATTTAAAAAAACACAACAGACAAGGGATTTATTAAAGTATCCACGCAAAACAGAGGACGGAATGAACAAGATAATTCGTTAAAACATAATATAACAATTTTATTCAAACACCGAATAAAATAAAGCACCCCCCCCAAAAAAAAAACAGAAAAAAAAAGAAGACTACAAAAGTCAATTTTAAAGCAGTGTTTTGGGGAAAGTATCAAATAAGAATTGAGAAATTTGATTTTTAGCAACCGTTTCTTATTTGTTCCTTTTTTCTCTTTTTTTTCACAATTTCTTTCTTTTTTTTCTTTGTGACTGGAGAAAGTAAGTTAGTAAAATATTCCGATCAAAAGTTCATTTCAAAGTTCAAAAATTCAATGATAGAAAATTCAGGGAGGATTGATAATAGAACTGCTTCGTTCTATTCTTTTCTTCTTTTTGATGTCGACCGATTTACGAATCCGATCGCCATTTCTTTAGTATAACTTGAAGGTTTCAAATTTTGTTCGAAACCTTAAGTAATTTTCACTCGGACATTCAAGTTCTTTTCACTCGAGCAAGGTATTTTGGAGCGAACGTGACAGACGTCTGTTATCACCAAGTCTGTCTTTTGAAACTCTTAATTTTTCGTACCCAGCAACCGTCTCCCATATCACGTGATCAGTCCCAGCTAATCGCTGGGCGGCTCTTGGCCACTGGGGTGCTTCGAGGTCGCTTGCTCTTACCATGACTTCAATCCACGTCTATTTACATCCGGTCTTCTGTCTACGTCATCGAAAAGGGGAGGGTACAAGTAACAAAATAAATAAAACAACTAAAGATATACCAAAAGTTATAATTGTCTATGGAAGGCAGATTTAAGAGAATCCAAGAATATAGACAAAAATGTCCCCGAAAAATGAAAAGTGAAAGATTTTATCTGATCAATAAGAAAACAACCAAAGGTTTCGAATGAAAGACACATCTGGGGTAAATTGTGAGAACAGAGAACAAAATATAAAGGAGGGGTCAATTGATTGGTCAATATGAAAAATGATATCTGAAAAATTGAAGAATCGGAAATCTGGATACCATAAAATGTAAAGATGCGTGAAACGAAGGCTAAAAAAGTATCTCATGTTTATTTGTTAAAACTCAATGAAGAAGTTAAAAGAAGTTAGCCTATGCGGTTTCTGCTTTTTGGGGTTACAAGGTCAAAGAATATTCTAGAAAAAAAAAAAAAAGGATCAAAACATCTCTATAAAGCATTTTTCCCTTACAAAAATGAATAACCACTTTTTCGGTCAATCAAAGGCCCAAAAAATATTTTTGCTCATCAGGGAAAGCAAACCTAAATCAGTTGGCCTGGCCGACGTCAAGTGAGTAAATTCTCACTGTGGTCCGGCGTGGGACTGTTATCGGGAGTGACGTGTTAATAATTAGGATGATAATTAATTATATTGATTATTTTATTGATAATTATTATGTTAATTATTTTATTATTTAGTTTGGTGAGGCTGTGTACTGTTCAGGACTCTTTTAGTTTAATTGTACTCGCCACCGCGTGTACGCGGATGGACTTAGAAAACTGACACTTGTCATCTCGCACCGGAAACCCAAATGTTTATAAAATACATTTATTTCGTGTCAGAGAGTGTGAGTGAGATGAAATAAAAATGAAAGTGGATACGCGTGGTGGGTAATGACATGATGCAATATATTTTTGAAAATATAAGGTTTGGCGGATTTTGAATCTGGGAAGTTGAGTTTTGAAACCAAAAGAGAGAAGTTGATTTTTGATCGGCGTACAGGAGAAATGAGGGTGCGTATAGGTGGGGGTAACTGTTTGTGTTTACTGCTATGAAAAGTTGGGTCCGAATAAAACAGTTTCGTATCTTAACAACATGAGTCACCTGTTATTTTTGAATTTCGAATATTCAACATGATATAATAACGTTACAGATGAACCATAGGAACAGATGGAGAGAGTGAAAGAGAAAGAGAGAGAGACATACAAACAGAGAATCTGGAAAATCCGTGATGCCAGCACGACTTGATGATGATGATGATGATTTCTTATTCTGCCCTTATTTCTAAGGACACTTTTCCTATTTTATACACTGCATATATTGTATTGTAACTCATTTCACATTCTCTTATAGTAAATAAATGAAATTCTTCATGTTTCCATTTGCCCTCAAAGTGTGAGTTCGATTTATTTGTGGGCCTAAAAATACCTGTATTTCATTCATGATTTTTTATACTTTGTAATAGCATGTGTTTTAGAGTGATATATATATATATATATATATATATATATATATATATATATATATATATACGTGGTGCATTCAATAAGGCATTTAAATTGTCGTAGACTCTTGAAAATTCAGTATGTTATTGCTATACATCTTATGAGATGACTGACCAATTTTTATGGTTTCAGGTTCAAATGAACAGCTACAGCAGCAATTGGAATATACCCTACTAAAGCCTAATTGTCACAGCTGGTGAATTTCAAAAACGCAATTTGGACGTGAGGACATTTTAGAAGAACGATATGCAATAAAATTCTGTTTTAAACTTGCAAAAAATGCCAGAGAAACGTATGGAATGCTTCAGACTGCTTTTGGAGCATCTTGCATGAATCGAGCATCAGTTTTTGAGTGGCATAAAAGATTCAAGGTAGGCAGGGTGTCTGTGAGAGATGATGAAAGGTGTGGGAGGAGTAAGGAAGTCAATACACCAGAGTTGATTGGCCAAAGGGTTAGGGTTAAGGTTACTATGTTGAGGTTTTAAGGGAGTTCAGGAAGAGATTCCTTGGGAAGAGGCGAGCACTCTTCAAATCGGGTCAGTGGCATTTCCACCAGGACAATGCATCAGTCCACAACTCCATCCTTGTCACAGACTATTTGAGCAAGATGGGCATCAATACAGTTCTTCACCTTCCCTATAGTCTAGACCTTGCTCCCTGTGACTTTTGGTTATTTCCTAAGCTCAGAGGCTGTCATTATGAGACAATTGAGAAGATGAAAGAGGCTGTGACGAAGGTCATTGACAAGCTCACACAAGAGGACTTCCATGACGCCTTCCAGAATTTGTTGGAACGGTACAACAAGGGCATTGCAGCCGGAGGAGATTTCTTCGAAGGGGACTAAAGTTTCATGTGTGTACTATCAATAATAGTGCCCATACGAAAAAAGTCAGGAAACTTATCTAATGATCCTCGTATATATATATATATATATATATATATATATATATATATATATATGTGTGTGTGTGTGTGTGTGTGTGTGTGTGTGTGTGTGTGTGTGTGATTTTTTGATATAATTTTTTTATAAAGAATTCCTCAAAAGAAAATCGTTAGTTGGAAAACACCGAAGCAGAATAGGACGTACGTTTTCTGATTGAGCGATTTATGGTAATAGATGAGACACTGGTTGAGCAGATAACCCAAAGCCCGACAAAAATTGTAGATCAATAACGCGCCAATTTATGACATCGAAAATCCTCACTGGATAGAAAGCCGAAAAAGCGTTTGCCTCGTCGAAGTGGATTTGAATACACTGACTGCATCTCCCCCTGTGAAAGGGTACTCCCTACCAAAAAAGATGTGACCTGAGTATGACACTAAACTGCATCTGATAGTGAGGCTCCAGTTCTAGACCTCTGGGAAGTGTGGAGTATCCGTCTATTGTCGTTACTCCCAGTTTCATTCTGACTCGGAGCTGTAGTACATTGTCCAAATGTGGAATTTGTTATATCATTAATACGTTTTTACCAAAATGCAAAGACATCAACATTGGAAGACATCGATCATTGTCGGACATTACGTTAATGTTTCTACATATTCTTTAGATTAGATTATTTCAGACACAGTTGATATCTTCTGCAAAAAGCTGAATGAATTGAAAAGCATTAAGAATTTTTTATTGCTAAAATAAAGATTATCCTGCAAGGATAAAAAGTATCTAGTTTGAGCAATTTACATTTTTCTCATATTTTAGACGTCGGTCTAATTTTTTCAAATGTAAAGAATTGTCTATCCCCAAACTATGAAATTTCTTTTAGAAATTCTTTTATATCTACCAAATATAGATATTTTGTTCGATACTTTTTTGTGTACCCACTTGCACAAATACATATATTGGCCCAATGAAATTTTTTGGCAAGCATTAAATCATTTTAAAAATGGTATTAAAATTTGCCAGTTACAACACCGAATAAAACATGTAATATCTTTTTGTCACTTAAGAAAAAGGAGTAAAAAAAATCAAAACACTTTACTGCAGCAAATTCATATTTGTATATAAACGTACATAACAATGTAATTTTATTTATTTTTGGATGTGTATGACTTTGTTTCAGTGTCTAATTTTCCATATGTGTGTATATATGTGTATTTGCACTTTTATATGTGTATGCATATGTATATGGACTTCTGTGTAAATGTGTATGTGTTTGTATTCGAATAAAAGTGGTTTTCTGAATATCATATAAATATCGTATAAATTTTCTGAATACCATATAAATTGATTTACGTATCCGTGGAATGCGTTGAATATATAGTTAAGTAAAGTTGGTGACCTTAGTCGAGGATGACTCGAAGGTTCCCTTTTCGATAGCTACTACACTAAGATGTAGGGCAGGGCGCTACTCCTTTCCCTGGATTGCCCCACTTTATCCTTGATCCGTACCTTATAATGCTGAGTGTTAAGCAAGAAGGCATCAAATACCATTTTAAGTCTTTGGTATGACTTGAGCTGGGATTGAACCCAGGTCTCCAGGGCCATTGACGAACTCTCTGACCATCATGCCAATGTCCGGTTGAATATATAAATATGCATATATGGAGGGATTTATATGGCATGTATGCATTGTAACGAGTATGTTTGCATTGTTACGGGTATGTAGGCATTGTTATATGTATATATGCATTATTATGTGTATTTCTACGCATTTTTTACGGGTATTTATGCGTTGTTACGGGGATGTAGGCATTGTTATGTGTATATACACATTTACCCAACCCCTCCACAGCGTAAAGGATGTAACATAAGGCCATTTTCAAGCAGTGTTATAGCTGATTTGAATTCAGAGTTTTCCTTCGCCTAGACTGGTTGACTAACCAGGGTTAAAGAACCCATCGCTGGAGCAAGAGATGGATTCATGCCTTTCCCAAGGGCATTAGCGCGGAGTATAATGCAAATAGCTTCGACCAAGATTTGAAATTTCCTACGGTGAAAACCGTTATACTAAATAGTATGTGTATGTATATATACTGCTGGCGTGTCACTGCTCCAATAAAGGATCAAATCTAGGCCTGTCCGGCTATCTACCCATGTTATGTTCTTTAGATCCAGACAACCGAAATCTCTGTCACGTGAACAAGACGTCACGTCGCGCAAGTTACACTGTCCATTCTCAAGGTTTTAAATTAAAAAAAAAAAAAAACAAAAAAAAAAAACTCACATCCGCACCCGGGTTGCGATTGACCTCTTTATCTGACCTCATCGGTCGAGCTTGTCATTGTTTTTGGCTTCGCTGTCCTTAATGACCCTTTTAGCACAATTCAAAATATATGTTTAACTTTTTCACTCTTTTCTATTTCTATTTCCCATATTTAGCTTTTCTGCCCAGCCAAAAAATAAACATTTCTTGCTTTTCCATTTTGACAACGTATTGTGTCATTCTTCTAAAATCAATGTACCCATTTTATTCTTATAAAATCCTCACCGATTATTTTTCTACTATAAAAATCATTCTTATATTTCTCTCGCTTCAGATCTCCGTCGCACCACTTCCCAATGTTATATGTGCATGTACCTACCCTGCTAAATGATATGTGTATGTATATATTCTGCTAAATGGTGTATATATATATATATATATATATATATATATATATATATATATATATATATATGGCCGTACATTCATTGATTAAGATGTTGATGGATATATGACTTTGTTTATAATCATAAATGTCCTTTATCAACAATTGAAAACAATGGACAATAAGTGACGAAACCTATTGTTAATTATGATAGGCCATAAATCAGCAAGTACGTGAAAAATTGCTGACTCGATGTTCCGCAACCCGAGCCCCACAAAAAAGTTCCACTTGACATAACGACTTGGCATTTGCGAGTATCAGTAACAGAATACAAATTGGAAATCATTTGGAAGCAATTTTTAAAGGGAAAATCTGGGAAAATATGTAAATAAATTGTATTGTTTACTTATAGTGTCATATTGGAACGGAATTTTACAAATATTCTGTAATGGCTAAAACATAACAGGGATAGACGCAATTAAATAAGAGTAATGATATAAGCTTATAGTAAAGAAAAATAAATCACAGAATTTTTAAATGAAACAATGAATTAAAATTAAAATATATGAATGAAGTTCACACATTTTTAGCAAAGTAATAAAATTTTTAAAAATGAAAGAAAAAAATAGAAGAATAGAAAAGAATACAATAAAAAATAATGAAAATGCAATAAAATTTAGAAGGTTTTGATTCCTTTAAAATTCATTTAAACGAAATACAACTCGTTAATCCACACGTAAGCACGTAGCATTATTGTTTTCTCTTCTATTTCCTTCTTCCTTCCCATTTCTCCTCCTCTTTTAAGTTACCCATATCAATATGACTTCTTAGAAACTGTTCGCCTCACATAAACTCACTCATTTTTGCATGATTTCATTTGAATGCCAATCGCCATTATCCGTCTTTGTCTCGTTTGTCGCTATTGTTGTTCAATTATCTTCTCGCCATAATCAAAATTAACGGCAGAATTCTCATAATCTCTTCTGTTATATTTGTGTATGGCAAAGCAAATGAGGAGAGAAAGAGAGAGAAGAGAAAAAGAGAGGAAAATAGAAGGCGAAAGGAGGTGAGCAAGAGAGAGGAAAAGAGAAAGAGAAAATAGAAGAGGAAGAGAGAGGAGAAGAGAGAGAGAGAGTCAGTGAGTAAGAAGAGAAAAGAAAGAGTGAGGAAAAAAGAAGACTTCTGACGAGAACGACTCTGTATCCCTCGTCGTTTCGTTTATGACAAAAAAAGGTGTAAGGAAATGCGTATTTACGATAAATATACAAGCATTTCTGTAGTCGAAATGTCCATTCGATGAAAAGTCTTGTCTCGGAGTTTCTTAAAGGTACGCGGGAAAATAGTAACGGTAGGAATGGAAGTTTGACATTCAGAGCATAGATCTAATCGTATTCTTGTTTGCCGTGGTCCGTTGCAGTTCTTATTTGTGACGTTGAAATTTTTTCATTGACTTGGTCACAGATAGAACCATTATGGGGTCGATATGCAGCAAACGGGATCGCGTAAGAGTCTCTTAAGCTGCATGTGTTGAATGGAGATTTATCTATAAATAAGCCGCAAAGTTGAGAGTGGCTATGCGTGCTAGCTGACGATGCCACATGAGTGGAGTGACTTGATTGAGGGTTCGCTATGAATGTTTGCAATTGGTTGGGTGTAGAAGCTAATGATGGCACATGAGAGGTTTCGAAGTTAGCTCAGTCGAGAGTCCGTCATAAGTGTTTGTGATCGGTCGCGTGAACATGAGAGCCTTTCAGAGTTGGCTCGGTCATTTTAAAATAAATATTTATCTTTTCCTACTTCTCTTTTTGTTATTTCGTTTCACCAAAGAAATATAGTTATTCTTTCTTTGACAAAGAAAAAACGACAATCATGGAAGAACAATGAATCAGACTAGAAGTTGTTTGATAGAAGAAGAATTTAGAACCTCCTACCATTATTAGACAGACGATACAACAGAAAAAGATACAAGTAACAAGTTACAATTTGCATATGGAAGAATAAATATCGACTAGAACACAATACATTGTCGCTTCCATTTAAGCAAGGCCAGCTGGCTAATTACGCAAAGTCCTTACAGCACAAACACAGATAACGAAGAAAGTATAGGATCCACACTTTTTTATTTTTTTAAAAATTAGCTAAGAAAATATAAATCAGAATATTCTAGAAAAAAAAGGGTCCAAACCTCAGTTACTTCGAATATTTTTAAGCCAATCAGCAAATAAATAGAGATTAGATCATTCTCGAAAAAACGGATCAAAGATTTTTCATAAAAAAAAAAAAGAAAAAAAAAGGTGCCTCAAAAAATAAGTAATTTCTACGATTCTGATTGGTTAGATCAGGTCAAAAGTTGTGTTTACTCATACGTCCGTACATTTTAACTTTAGTTGACCCGAAATAAAATCTACCCGCGTAAACTTAAAATATCTTATTTCGATCCACTCAAAGAATATAAGAACTCAGATTTTTTAGTTTAGAGAAGAGGCGGCACACTGACGCGACACATAGACGATACGGATACGATACAGGAGGAGGAAAAAGGTCAGATGCACTCAAATACATTAACACGCCAACAGTAGGCTTGATTGACCAATAGATTAAATGACTTAGACATACCAGAACTTACTCATACCCGCACACATACACATGTAAGTACGAGTTGACCTCTCTCTTTTATTCTTGACAAAAATATTCTTGCTTTGATATACAAACATACACCTCAATACATAGCACAGATTTATGAATCTTACCACCTTTTTATTTGTTATTTATCCAGTTGTGATAAAGTAAAATAGTTTGTTTTTTTAACATTCTTGTTTTTGTTAATTTTCTTTCGTCTAAGTTTGTTTGTACTAATTGTGTTGTATATTGTGGAACTGGCACTCTAATTTACATCTTAGAGAAATACCCATTCCTCCACAAAAGCACTTTCAATTATAAAACTAAAGTTATGTCTTCGGGAATGCAAGAACCAAAGAGACCTCTTAATTATGGGCTTCAAGAAATAAAATGTCACTTATTTTTGTGAGGTATGTTTGCTGGACATTTTACGCCCACAATTTATGTTAGCTCATTATTGGAAAGCAAACGGAGTAAACGATGAGGACAAAAGAACATTCAAAACAAAGCAATACAAACAAAAATAAATTTATATAACAACAAGTACTTAAAAAAAAATTACAAAACATTACGAATATTCTAATATAGCTTGTTAGATATTCCTCTGTGTGCGCGCGTGTGTGTGTAACTAACACGAATATTATGGTGAAAGACTAAATATTAAAAGTGTCCTGTAGACTATAAATGAATTTTAAGAAGACGTTTTTTCTCCCGTGTTGGTCGTTTGTCTCTTTTGGGATTTGACGAAATATCTGAGGCTGTGTTCGAGACTGGAACAAGTCCAGCCGAAAAGGTAGAACAGGAAAGAAAAAGCTACTAGAGTTACGCACCCATGTTGCGTGTATTGGGCTGTGTGTCATTTGCTGGCAAAGCCAAGCTGTCTCTAGAAGTCAAAATGTAAGAGAGTAAATTAAAGCAAGTCGCAAGTATATATAGCTAATCCTTGTCATGTGATCGGCTCCAAATGCGCGGGATAAAAATCAAAGGTTCGGACGTTATTGAGAGCATAAATTGCGTGCCTTTCCTGACCAATAGGTTCTCGAGACAAATTAGTTTACCGACGTCCACCATCTTTGTTTCGGGAACGAGTGAATCAGTATCCTATTTTCTAAAATGTTCTTGTATCACGGCCATTTTAAAAATATAGGAGTGTAAATCCTATATCTTAACAGTTCTGAACTGTTTTCTTTCCGACTTTCTGATCTGCGTTCATATTGGTTGTGAAAATAGCGATTCACAAGTGGGTCGATCTGTCAATGTATATGTAATTTGGAAAAAAACATTAAGCCTACTCACTAATCTCATGTTATTTGATTAATTTCCTCATTTGAAAGCATGAAAAAATATTGTTACAGTCATTTTTTTAAAAATAAACATTCATCTTATTCTGCATATTACTACGTGTATTTTCTAGACCTTCTTCGTGAAATAAAATTAATTTCTTTTCATTAAGAAATAGGAATTTAGTTTATGACCAGTTCAGTTATTCAAATGGCGACCATTTCTAGATAAGAACTTATAATGATCTGTACATTAATGTCTGGAAAGGTCAAGTGAATACTACTTCCGTCTGATCTTTTGCGGCATTTCTTTTACTTCTAATATGCACATATTGTAGCCTTAAAGAACACAATTATTTTCGTTTCTTTTATTTTTGCAGTTGTTTTCTTTATTTTGTTAGTGTGTGTGTGTGTGTGTGTGTGTGTGCAACACTGAATATTGAAAATGGGAATAGATACGCACTACTTGCCGATGGTCGTTGTCCTTTCGTATCCAGTAATTCATCGTGCGATACAAAAATTGTACGTATTTAGTCAACTTAGATCAAGTTTTAATCAAGTACATTGAATAAAAGAATATGGTAAGTGAATAATAACAAGCAATATCAACATGAAACAAATTAATAGTTTTAGATTATCTTAATTGCTTCTAGAACACCGTTATATCAATTTACAAAATCGATGTCCATCTTCTGCTCATTTTGTGCTCAATTTAAGAAAAATATTGATTTATCTACAAATCCACGAGGGTTTTTTTCCCACTAAGACAATGCAATGCATAATTCAGTAATATATTAATTCTTACCGTGCTATTTTGATACATAATCCCTTTAACTTGATTTAAATGTGTATTTGGTGCTATAACACCAGATTTCTATTTTTACAAAACGTCACCGGTGTTTGTGTGAAAATATTTCTTTGGGAATAAAGAAATGAAAAAAATGAAAAAAAAAACAACATTTATTGTGCGGTTCTAGTCGGTTATAAAATTTTACTCGGACTAAAACGTTGTATATTTAGCAGGCAATGTATTTAGTTTAATTGTTTGTCTATAATTTATGATTTAATTTGTAAAAAAGGATTTAATATTTAGTAGAATTCAACTTCATCCTACCAAGAAAATATGTATACAGTTGGTTTTATAGAACTCTAAAACTTTTGTCGCAGAAAGAACTTCGTAATTTTGTTTGGCGCGTAATTTAATTTGACCGTTAGAGTCGACGCATATTTTCACCCAATCAGGATGACTTATCCTATTCATCCCGAACCATTTTTCCGGGCAGCACCAAATTGGGGAAAGCCAGCCAAACTCTCTCTTCCTCAGAACTTTTTGAACTGGACAGACGTATTTACTGTCTGCTCTCTTCATAGCAGCAGCTTCACGACACCATGAGGAAAGCCATCTAATTTATGGACCTCTTGAGTCTATTCTCTTAGACCAAGGGTTCCCAGTTGAATATGAATTAGTTGAATTCAATCTGCCACCCACAGGAACACCTTTAAGTCGCCTCCAACTTTGGCTATGTCGACCGCGACGCAAAATTCCGCTCAGACATCCAACTACTTCATCCCTGGGCAACATTTTCTGGAGACATTCACGCTTCTCTCCCACAGCAACCAGGACCACACATTCATGGGTGACTACATCATTCCTGTCCTTAACCAACAAACACGACCTTTACTACACCTATGGCGACCATATCTCACTCACACATTCAACAATGCCTTAACTGTAGCGACGCACATTTCACTCAGGCAAATAGCTGCTAAAATTCCTTCTCAACTGCATGACTATTTCCTTCCTTCCTTCCTTCCTTCCTACAAGACTTGCAGCATAGAGGTGCCCTTTATTCACGCTGCCATTAAAACTATCATTAAAACTTTTCGACGTCTTGGCCCTTCACGCCTTTACTTTCCAACAACATTTAGCAAGGAAATAACAACGAAACAACACGTAACAATATTGACACCTAAATGTTCGGAATTATGTATTCATTATAATGGATGTATTCATAAGTGTGACTGAAGATTTTTTCAATAAGCGTAAATAATTCAACAGATAAAGATTTGTGATATCTCCAGTCTCATTCCGAGGGAGAAACGGGAAGCAAAATTCGGTCGTTTGTCTACTGGCCTAGTAAGGGAGGAAAGGGAACGAACGAAAGGCGAAATAGGAAAGGACGCGCGAGTAACACGAATAAGTTCATAACAAATTTATTGGAACAATTGCAAAATGGAAATTTATTATTCGAGAGGAAATTGATAAATGTTTAACTGTAAAGAAAATTCCTTGAACGAAGAAATATGTGAGCGAAGATGTCTTTGCAACAGAAAATTATTTGTAGAAAGAAAAATAGTGTAGATGGACATCTGGTCTGTTTTACTAGCGATAATAATATCTTATATTGTTTGTTGTAGCCGGTCCACAAGAGAATGTGTCTCTGTCGATGTTATTAAGTGTGTATCAGCGAACTATAGTTGACCTGCCATCAACTTTGATAGACTTTGTGCAATGAGTTTAGTTAAGTTTTTTAGCCGACTGTCTTCCATCGTCTAATGTGTACTGCCGTGCCTTCTGGGGGCTGTCCTGTTTTGAAATATTTCATTAGCTACTTTTATAGTAAACCAGTGGGCTCAGTTTGATCAAAATTCAGCCTTTTGGACTTTTACTGCCTTTGGTTAAAATATGTTGTTTTAAGAATCCCGCGCTTTGATTACAACTACGTCCGCATGAGTTTGTTTACAACTCTAAAATTAGAACCTAGATGTTTGTAATCTAGGTTCTACTTTTAGACTTGATGTAAGTAAAGGGTTTACGCTGGCATGCTGCGAGTCTTGTAGGGAGGAAAGAAGGTAGGAAGTTGTTAGAGTGTATCATCTAATTTGTTTTTAACTAGGATCCCTTGGTCTAGAAGAATAGACCCAAGGGGTCCATAAACTAGATAGCTCTCCTCATAGTGTATGATGCTGCTACTGCTATTCAGGAGCAGACGAATAGACGTCCGTTCCCATTGAGGATTTCTGAGGGAGAGAGAGTTTCGCGGGCTTTCTTCAATTTTTAGCGCTGCAAGGAAATATGGTTCGGGCTGAATTGGACAGGTCATCCTGATTGGGTGAAAATGTTCGGCGACTCTTACGGTCAAATTAAATTACGCGCCAAACAGATATACAAGGTTCTTTCTGTTACAGATTATCATGATTAATAAGGGCTAAATTGACAGATCAGTTAATTCTTCATCAAGAGTAGATCAGAAATAAGTGCAGTCTCTTTCAGCGTTAAATAACAGACTTTCAAATCAAATAAATTGTTCAATGGAAGAATAAGATAATAATAGAATGCGAGTGTGTAAGTAATTAAGATTCATAGGCTTGATATTTTCCGTGTAGTCACGAGCGAACATTGGAATGAATAAAATATTTACAGCAAAATAAACTCCATAGAGCTAAAAGAGAAACACTATGAAATATGAAACAATATACCAACAAGGTTCACTTGACACACTCGTAGGAGTCGGTAGTGTTTGTGAGCAAACACAGAGAATTAAGTGGGCAAAATCTAATAAGAAAAAGTACGTGGCAACAATTTAAAAATAAGGAAAAAATAATAATCCAAACATTTTTCACTTTCAAATCCGATGATTGAAATAAGTAAGCTGATAGATGAAAATCATCTTAACGATTAGTGGATACATAGGAAACGAGTAAAACAAGGTCAAAATAGTAAATTTACTCTATTCTCTAAAATAAATCGATAAAATCTTTTGTGTGGTTACGCGGACTAATATCCTTCTCCAGTTGTGAAGCGGTCTCGTCACTTTGGCTGACTTGGGTTGTTGAAACTTACAAATAATAAAGAACGAACGTCGTTGAACAGTAACAGTCACGATTTTATTTACTTGGTTCGGTGGGGTCGGGAAAGATATGTGGCAAGTATATATAGTTTTGTTAGGAGAAGGAAAGACATGTGGCTAGGAAACGTGGTTTTGTTAGGGGATAGAAAAGACATGTGGCTGGGAAATGTGATTTTGTTAGGGGGGAAGACATGTGACAGGGAAATGTGGTTTTGTTAGAGGGTGGGAAAGACATGTTGCGGACAAATATTTTTTTGTTAGAGGGAAAGACATGTGGCAGGAAAATGTGGTTTTGTTAGTGGGTGGGAAAGACATGTGACAGGGAAATGTGGTTTTGTTAGTGGGCGGGAAAGACATGTGACAGGGAAATGGAGTTTTGTTAGGGGGTGGGAAAGGCATATGACAGAGAAATGTGGTTTTGTTAGTGGGTGGGAAAGACATGTGACAGGGAAATGGAGTTTTGTTAGTGGGTGGGAAAGACATGTGACAAGGAAATATGGTTTTGTTATATGAGTTGCGAGGGTCTGAAGTTGGTTTAATGTTCCGATGTCCCAACGGACAGAATACAGACGCTATAAAATATAGTATCACTAGTGAATCTACTTCAACACAGTAGAAATTAACGCCACAACATTCAGAGACTGAACTAAAGTTTGCATGAAAATCAATCCAAGATTAATTTGACTTAAGTATATTAGGTTTCTTTTGTGGAACTTCCAAAGAAACCTTAATTTACACTTTGTGAGCTTGACACGTAAGCAACTCTCGTGATTACTGAGATAAACAATGAAGCTTTTAATAATTTCAGATTTCGACTGATCTTTTCATTTTTACAATTACTTGATAATTACTGATACTTATCACTCGTCCTACTGTTTCGTCCTATGTAAACTCACATCAAAAGATCGGACCCTTCTCGCTCGGATTTATAAAATAACACGGGGATATTATCACTTATCATAAAACGTGTGAGATTACCTCACTTATCACTTATCATAAAACGTGTGAGATTACCTCACTTATCACTTATCATAAAACGTGTGAGATTACCTCACTTATCACTTATCATAAAACGTGTGAGATTACCTCACTTATCACTTATCATAAAACGTGTGAGATTACCTCACTTATCACTTATCATAAAACGTGTGAGATTACCTCACTTGCTTTGTTATAGACTCTTCATACGACCAATGGGACATAATACTCCCCATTGCTATAGAAACCTAAGCAGGTATAAAAGTAATGGCACGATGGGAACTTATTCTCTTTGCACTGAGGCCTTCGGGCCGGTCACCTGGTATTCGTGCCGGGTGGTTGTGAAAAGATATGATCAATTGGTTTCAGGTGGCTGCTCCCTCCTTGTTTTTGCCTGCTTGCCGGACTAAGTTCATTGCTTGGTGCCTGAGGCGCCCCATTAGGGGAATGCCAACGAGGTGAAGTAATTCATACACCTGCTGCGTATGAGTTCCTACTCAATAAAACGCCCTTATGCCATATTCTGGCGTGGCGCGGGTGTCAGTTAAATATCTCTTTCATCGACAACATGTGGTATAAGTCAATTTCAGCCGTCCGCGAGAATATCCTGCTTAGAAGGGATCTGATATTCTGCCAGAGGTAAATTTCACATTACACAATATTTGAAGCAATACATGATTATAAACATTTATATCACAAAAATAACCAAGAATAACCCCAAATAAAAAGATTACTACATTTTTGTTCCATCATAATATCTTCGTTTCTTTTTTCATAATTTCACACCGTTACGTTGCATAATAGAACTTTCTTATATACACCTTTGCCTTTTTGTATCTCTTTGCTGTCCGATCCATAAAAATATGATTAGTTACAAATAACTTATCTTTGAAATAAAGGAACCTACTTTTTTTTGCTTTTTCCTTTTCTCTTAAATCTTCCCAATGACTCGTTATACAAATGAGATGTATTGGAACAACATTGTATATCATGCAATGTTGAGTCTCTTCTGGTCAGAATTGTCTGTTTTCAATTTCTTTTGAATTTCAATATAACTAGATATCTATGAGCGTGAACGTGCACAGATACACACATGTATGTACGTAATTGCATGTGTCTGTTTTCAAATGTATGCACGAAAAAAATTTCCTCGTGAACTGCATAAAGCCACGAGCATTAAATATTAATGATGATTCATTCAATGTTAATAATCAAGCCTCATACTAAATTGACAGCATAGGTATTTTCTTTTTCTCTTGGGCTGAATTATCAATTAAGATAAAAAAAAAAAAAAGACAATGTTATTATCACGAAAAATAATTTTTTGTGATATTAAAAAAAGCAATTCTCATCTGGGAATTTGTCCTCATTCCTTATATTGAACATACAACGATAAATGACCAGACTAAAATGTTTGTATTCGAGTACGGGCGCTAAATTTTATTATGTTTTGTTTTTCTACAAACTTTACTAAATATTTCATAATAATTATTTTAAAACGACTTGAGTGGTTTTTGTTTACAAATTGTAATGAACAGAATCTCTTTTCTGAGTATTTCCTTTAATTCTAGTCTCTTAAATGACAAACGACATTGGATATATATATATATATATATATATATATATATATATATATATATATATATTTGTGTGTGTGTGTGTGTGTGTGTGTGTGTGTGTGTGTGTGTGTGTGTGTGTGTGTGAATCTTTCCTATCTTCGGCAACACTTATATGGTAACTTTGGTTTAACAATTGAAGTCGTATGCCGTAGTTGATTTGAATTGTCTAAGAAATGGTAGTTGCTTGATTTGCTTCCGCCAAACGTCTTCTTCGAATACAATAATTCCTTTTCGACTATAAATCACTTGATGAAATCTCTATTGACAGTCAATTGGCATGATTTTGTACTCATGACGACGTATCTAAGCGAAAAAGAGTGATGGTTACTGACTGTTGTTCTCTTGCATGAAGGTGAATATGAGATAAATATTTACTTTATATTACACCTCCTCTTGAATTTTGTTTTCTCCTGTTAGGAAAACCTTACTGGCGTTTTTTGTTTTTTTTTTATCTAGTAGACCTACTAAGGTCTGATTGGCTTCCGGTTTCGAATAGACTTTCGTAGCAGCAACACTGAATTTTAAGGCAAGAATATATGGGTCGACTTTGAGTGCTAAGATGTGTTCAACAACTTGTATAACGGGAAATCTTGTGGGATCTTATTGTTAAAGTTGGCATAGATTTGATTGTAGTATCACACTATTGCGTACGGTACAACATTACTTTGCCTTGTGGCTATAATACTAATTATCCGAAAGGTTCACTTTTTCATTGGTTTTGCAAAGTTTTCATTTTGAATTTTGGTATACACCGCAGAACGAGTTTTCTATTATGTTTCATCAAATCAAACATATTTGCTAATCTTCTTTAGCGAGAAGTCGGGACTGAATCAGATACAGAATAACTTGCATGGTTCATCCGTTTCTTGTCATAAGCCTAGAAACGTCATCGATGTTGTATTTGAGCGTGATGATCAGACCAGGTAACGTAATTTCATCGGCTGAAAGGTGTCAATTCATCATGAATGAAAGGAGACAACTTTGACAAATGTATAGATAAAAAATTCGATCTTCGAACCGTATGTTTAATCCACTGGGGTAGATTTTTCTAATTCTGTTCACCATGACCGGGTACATGTGTTAACGGAATTAAAACAATCTACCCCGTAAAATACACAAAGGATTCGGTTCGAAGTTCTTGGAAATTTCGTGAATTTGACATGAAGACTTCCGAGTTCAACAAGAAAAACTTGAAGAAAGCCGAAGAGCTCATCGGCTTAAACGTTGTGTATATAACAATGAAGATGAGGATAATAATCCGAATACTCTAAATAACGTAAATTATCAATCATCTCGAAAAAATCAGACAAATAAAAATGTTCTGTTATAATATATCGACTTCTGTCCGGTTGGGGAAAAAACTTTGCTCCGTCACAACATTGGTGTTCAAGCCAGAAATGCAAATGTCACTGTTTATCGATGTACAACAGAACATTAAAAGGTATTAACTGAATTAATATGATATTAATCTCTATACAAAATATTAATCACAGGATAAAAATTTACCGATTGACAACCACATAGGTTTCTGGCTTTTTCTTTGTGGCAGCTCATTATTATTATTGTTGTCCTGTGTCAGACTAAGTTTCATAAATATAATGCCAGTTAAATACAATGAAATGTTTGAATATATTCACAGAAAGAAATGACAAATATACGCCAAATTTGATGCAAGCGCGAAACATTTTCTTTCTCTGACATAAGGTCTTGCTTGGTAAGGGGTACATTCAATAAGTTTCCAGACTTTTTTGTACAGGCATTTAAAATTGTCATACACTCTGGAAGATTCAGAATGTTATTGCTATACATCTTATGAGATAACAGGCCAATTTTTATGATTTCAGGTTCAAATGAACAGCTACAGCAACAATTGGAATACACTCTACTAAAGCCTGATTGTCACAGCTAGTGAATTTCAAAAATGTAATCTGGACGGGATGACAATTTAGAAGAACGATATGCAATAAAATTCTGTTTTAAACTTGCAAAAAATCCAACAGAAACGTATGGAATGCTTCAGACTGCTTTTGAAGCATCTTGCATGAATCGAGCATCAGTTTTTGAGTGGCATAAGAGATTCAAGGAAGCCAGAAAGTCTGTGAGGGATGATGAGAGGTGTAGGAGGAGTAAGGAAGTCAATACACCAGAGTTGATTGGCCAAACGGTTAGGGTTAGGGTTACTATGTTGAGGTTTTAAGGGAGTTCAGGAAGAGATTCCTTGAGAAGAGGCCAGCACTCTTCAAATCGGGTCAGTGGCATTGTCACAGACTATTTGAGCAAGATGGGCTTCAAGACAGTTCCTCAGCCTCCCTATAGTCTAGACCTTGCTCCCTGTGACTTTTGGTTATTTCCTAAGCTCAGAGGCTATCGTTATGAGACAATTGAGAAGACGAAAGAGGCTGTGACGAAGGTCATTGACACGCTCACACAAGAGGACTTCCATGGGTCATTGCAGAAGTTGTTGGAACGTTACAACAAGTGCATTGCAGCCGGAGGAGATTACTTCGAAGGGGACTAGAGTTTACTAGAGTGTACTATCAATAAAAGTGCCCATACGAAAAAAGTCTGGAAACTTATTTAAGGATCCTCGTAGAACATATCGACTGACTTAAATGCACTATACATAGCTTATGAGTGAGGCCGACAAATTTCTTTTCCATCAACGATAACGTTTAAACCAACAAATAAAGCTTTCAAGCAGATAAATTCTTTCTGTATCTTTCTCGAATCATCCCTCATTAAATGTACAGGGTGGAACGATAAAATTGTCGCCCTAGAAAAGACGACTTGATTCCATTTCCGTTAAATGAAAACCGGTTTTCTTTTTTTGTTGCAGACCATCTACTAGTTGGCCAGTTGTGTACAAATCCCAAGAGCGATCGGAGCCTTCTGTCATGTCTGAAAGTGACACAATGTTCAACGAACGAGATCGGAGATGCACTGCTGTACAACTCATGCTCTCTACCAATCCAAATTATGACAACAGGATCATTGCCAACACCCTCAAAATGCAAATCTGGATAGCCACGAATAACAGGGACGTGCCCAGGGTGATGAAAACAAAGTTTCCGGTTACGGTTATGGTCTTTGTCGTGGTTTCAAGTGAGGGCCACATCATGCCACCTCACATCTTCGAAGTCGGCTTGAAAGTCAACACCAAAGTGTACCTGGATGTGCTGAAGAGTGTGGTGATCCCCTGGTGCAATCAGGTGGCCGGTGGCAGACCCTGGGTGTGGCAGCAGGACTCGACGCCGGCCCACAAGTCCAAAGAGACCCAGGCTAGGCTTCAGAAGGAGTGCTACGACTTTGTACCCTTCTCTTACTGCCCCCTCCTCCCCCGACCTGAACCTGCTGGACTACTTCGTTTGGTCATATGTCGAGAACATCACCAACATGACCTCCCACAACACCAAAGCCAGCCTGATCACCACCATCCGCCGAGTATTCGCCGAGCTCCCGCCGCCGCTGGTGGAAAAGGCATGCTCCCAGTTCCGGGTCCGTATCGAGGCGGTGATTGAGGCTGGAGACGGCTACATTGAATAGATGTCAGCTCTACTACATAATCAAGTTACCTGAATTGATTTTTTCATTAAAAGTTTTAAAATAAAGCTGTAGTGTTGTTTTCTTTAGGGCGACAATTTTATCGTTCCACCCTATAAAGTAGAAACTTTACATTTTCTAATGTCCTAACAATTTATTTCGTGTACAATTCTTATTTTTTAAGCATCCATTTTTGATTTGTGATGACCACTCGTGTATCGTTGATATTAGCGTTGACGTCATTGTCACATTTGCGAATTGGGGAAAAAAAATCAAACAAAATCACTTGACAATTTCATAGGTTGTTTGCCATATAATCCTAGCCAATTGGGCCGGCAACATTCACACGTACTTCATTTGGTCAAATATTCTGCAGAGTCTCTTAGTAAAAACCAATTTATCAAAATAACGAAAAACAAAATAACTGTAGAAGAATTCAGAATCTGAGTTATTCATCACTGTTAATCCCAGCTCTGTATAGCACAGATATCATATCACACTGATTAAATAAATGTCATATCCTGATCGAAGGCAAAACTTAACATGATATTGATGACTATTAATTAACCAGAAGTAAAAAAAAAAAAAAAAAAAAGGAAAAGAAAAGAAAAACATCTCAATAGATTAGAACATTTTGTGAACCAAATGGAAAACCTATAAAAAAAAACATTGCTGTTTACTGCATAAGCAGACAGATAAAGGCGTTTAAACAAAAGAAAAAACAAAGAAATTCTCGAAATTGTGTTACAATAGATTAAAATATTGCAGAGTATATTTGAAAATTATCGAGCTGAAACATAAGTAAAAAAAAATCTTATTTAAGGTTACAATAAATCAGAATAAAAACTGCTTTTGTCAAATATAAAAATATATGAAAGAAAAAAATGATTTGTAAAATGTTCTTGTTTTTGTTTCTTTTATACATATTCGTTAATAAGCAGTTAAAATATGAAGTTAGAATAATCAGTCGGCGAGACTCTCAGCCCTTATTTTTCAGGATCCTGCTTTTTAGGGGACATTTGCTGCACCGAGTAAACTCAGCCAATCAGTTACAGTCATTAGAGCCATTAACATAATCAATTGTCTCTCCGAATAATTGATACACCGCTATTTTGTTTACACACACAAGGGCTCCTAAACAAAAAGAATTATTGAAATTCTTGACCCTACTGTTCTTTCCATACGAACATATAGAATTTTAATAGGACATTTATTTATAAAGCTCTATGTCTTTTAGAAATATAATTTAGAATTAAAACAAGATTTGTAATCATACTTCACTTTATTTATACATAAAAATAACATACAATATGATTATTACTGTAGTATTTTGACCTTCGACCCGGCCCAAAAATACTATTCCAAGGTGATACACCGAAAGGAAGTGACACATTCCAATGGCCAGTAATCGAAAGAGATCGCGTGGGCGGATTAAGGCTTATGATATGGGACAAGGTGAAGGTCCCATTGTGCCACTACAGTGATGCACCGGAAGAGAGTAACCTCTGAACTGCATGACAGTTATTTCCGCTTGATGACGATTAAACATTCGATTTCAAAGATCCAGTAGGCGATCGTGTGGGCGTTGAATTATTATATAATTCAGTTGAGTTTGGGTCCCAAAGCAGTTTCCAGTAGAATTCCAGACAGTAAGAGACCAGATGTGGTAGGAAAGGCCACACCCGACCGAGGGGGCCCTCGGAAAAGCCCCGATGGAGTGGACCCCAAGACCTCTGGTTGAGCATCTAAGAGAACAAGAAAGACACAACGTGACGGTCATAACAGTGGGGTCAAAATATGAAGTTTAAGTTCGGTCTCCAGCACCCTCTCACATGCAAACCTTGAACAACCCTTTCGAACCCTTGCAATAAAGTGAGAGGTAAATATGTTGTTAAAGAAGTCTTCATGCGTCCTTCATTCCTGCGTCCTTTCTTCTTGCGTCTTTGTCCTTGCGTCTGTTTAATATTGTGTCGTTGTGATGCTGTAGATGACTATATAACATATCGCGATTTGGTGCATGTGCCAGCAGAGTTCTTCAAGGATTCAAAACGAACCTGGTTACCGTAAACGACAGTTTTAAGCATCACAACACGACATCAACGAGAGGGACAAAGAAAAATGCTGGAATTGAAGGAAGTAAATAGAAGAAACAAGAACAGACAGGCAACTATAAGAGGAACGGACCGGCGCGGAAAGAATAGAAAGAAAAGAAGAAAAGAAGAAAACAATGCAACGTGCTGGAAGAAAAGATGAAAAAAAAAGAAGAAAAAAATTTGTAAGTTAATTGCTGCATTCTTATAATTCTATCTCTCTGTTGATTAATTTGGGTATGATAGTGAGAGATTAGTTTTAATGACAAGGGCCTTGCTTGAACGATAAAATTGGAAATAATTTTTTAAAAAAATGTGTGGTCCCTAGATAAAAATTGAAATTACTGCTATGTGTAATATTGTATCGAAGTGAAGGAGGAAAAAAGAAGGGAAAACAAAAGATGACTAGGGGACAGTATCTGTCCGTTTTTTGATAGACAGCTCATCGTAAACAATAAATTTTATCAATGGGAATTTTATCGTAAATAGGTCTTTGTAAGAAAAAAAAAATCGTTGTAACTTTTCATTGGTCCAGACAAGTGGTGATTGAAAATTAGAATTTCAGTCCAAGATTTGGAATCCCGCATATCTGTAGTTAAGGCCTTTTGGGTCAGGTTTTCATGTTTGGAACTTGTGGATTGGAAATGAGAATTTTAATCCGAGAGATGGAATCTTGGGAACATTAATGTGATTGTTCATGAATTTCGCACATTGGTGTTTGTCTGAATAATGCGCATATAATTTTTCGATATTTATGAAGTTGGGAGAATCGATATTTTCGGCGCTGGTAGAATCAGGCCGGTTTTTTCTGTGGAAGTTTTAGATACCAATTATTGAAGACATAGGTATTGTCTTGAAAACGGTCTGGCCGTGGAGGCAGAGTAACTAAGAGACAGATGTTTTTTTGTGTCTGACGAGACAGACAGGTATTTTATGAGTTCCCCCTGGAGAGAAGCTTTGAGATTGTTATTGGGGAAGATATTTTGAAACAGGGTTTTGGATGTAATTAAGAGATGCGCAGAATTTTGACGGAACCAAGTGTGGCGAAGATTCGCAGATTCGGAAATATTTTGAATTAGGAAATGTTGGCAGAATTTATAAAAGTTTGGGTTGTTTAGAAAAAAAACCGGGATATTTTGTGAAAAGAAAAAAAAAGAAGAAGAATGCTCGTAAGCTATTGAAAAAGTTGTATTATAAATCTGGCTTAATTTATGGTACTATAGACTGAAATTGAATAAGCTGGGAATCGAACCTATAGTTATCGTGTTAAGGTAAAGACAGAGAGGTAGATATAAGGTTGAAAAAAAAGGGACATTGAATGAGCAATTTATTATGAAAAAAAAAAAAGAAAAAAGAAATGAAAACCAAAACAAAAACGTACAGGACAATAGAAAAAAAGACGGAAAGAAAAAAAAGGAAGAAACTTGAACATTGTTGAACACAGCATATGAAAAAAAAAGAAAGAAAGAACAGACATTTTTAGTAAAATAGACAACAGTACATCACTACATAGATTGAAAAAAAGAAGAAAAGAAAACTGAACATTTATGAACTGTGATTGTAATATTGTTTTGACTTGTTGTAAAGTGAAACGTTTTGAGTTTGTTTGAGTTTAAAGGCGACATTAGAAAATTTTTTTTTCCTGTTCATATAATGAAATTTGACAAAAATCATTTACAGAAGATTTTATTCTAGGTTTACAAATAACTGCAATTATATTGATTCTAAAATTCTTTTTTTTAGAATTTGGGGTTTTCGTGGAATAGGAAATATTTTTTGGAGGGGTTCTGTTTTGAGGAATCGGTGGCTGACGTGAGAGTAGGACAGACATTCATTCAAGGGGATTTACAGATTGTTTTGAAAGCAATTCTATCGAAGAATTCGCCGACCCATGAAGCTGTTGAGGGCCTATTTGGCTTCTATTTTTTTAGTTTGGAGTTCCGAGGATGGAATAAAAGAAAAAAGGCGTGGCCTACTCCAAAATTTTGTGGATGATGTCTGAGTCTTTCAGTCACGATGGTGTTTTGGATTCGTGTGTGATTTGGCAAAGTGAAACGAATCTGGGAAAGGGGAGGTGCCTATATATTGGTAGCCACGAGGGTTCCTGATTAAATTGAAAAGAAACCCGGTGCGGGTTTGATCAGGTAAAGTTTGTTTCCTCAAGGACTTGCAAACCAATGGGTATGGAAACAGAAACTTAATGGAAAAATATGGGTAACACATTGCTAATTAGTATTTTGCGTGGACTATTTTAGGTGGTTTACAGCATGCGTGCCAGATTGTAATGCATTCGGATGTATTGTGATACTTTGTTTTGGGTCATGATTTTTGTGGATTTTTGTGGAATGCTTTGAGCCTTGAAGATATTGTGTTTTAGTTTATGAAATTCTCCGGTTACTCCAGGTAGGAACCTGTTGAGCAAAGAACTGGAGTGTGGTCATGAGGAATCCAGGCGAAATGTATTGCTGGAATGACCAGGGTCACTAAGTTTGTGACCAGGATATGGGACCAGAGTATGGTCCTTTTTAGGGTTTTGAAATTTCTTCAAGGAATTATGGAGGGCCTGTTGTGTTGAGAAGATAAAAAATGCATCCGTATGGTACCTTGATGCACAAATGTCAAGATGGCCAACCACGCAAAGATAGTAGGAGAAATTTAGATAATAATTAGCCGGGCCAGTGATACATAGAGAGAAGGTCGCCCTCTAAGTAAGATTTTGTTTGCTGTAGTTCAAGTGATTCTTTTTTATGTTTTCAGCCATTATTGTCCTTTGTAAATTATTCTGTAAAATATGTGTGAGGTTGATGGAGACGAACGTGAAGAAAATTCCACACGTGGAATTTTGAAAAATAATTAACGGATGAATGTAATATTTTGACCTTCGACCCGGCCCAAAAATACTATTCCAAGGTGATACACCGAAAGGAAGTGACACATTCTAATGGCCAGTAGTCGAAAGAGATCACGTGGGCGGATTAAGGCTTATGATATGGGACAAGGTGAAGGTCCCATTGTGCCACTACAGTGATGCACCGGAAGAGAGTAACCTCTGAACTGCATGACAGTTATTTCCGCTTGATGACGATTAAACATTCGATTTCAAAGATCCAGTGGGAGATCGTGTGGGCGTTGATTTATTATATAATTGAGTTGAGTTTGGGTCCCAGAGCAGTTTTCAGTAGAATTCCAGACAGCTAGAGACCAGATGTGGTAGGGAAGCTACACCCGACCGAGGGGGCCCTCGGAAAGCCCCGATGGAGTAGACCCCAACATCAGGAGAACAAGAAAGACACAACGTGACGGTCATAACAGTGGGGTCAAAATATGAAGTTATGTTCGGTCTCCACCAGCACCCTCTCACATGCAAACCCTTAAACAACCCTTTCGAACCCTTGCAATAAAGTGAGAGGTAAATATGTTGTTAAAGAAGTCTTCTTGCGTCTTCCTTCATGCGTACTTCTTTCCTGCGTCGTTTATTACTGCGTCTGTTATCATTGCGTCGGTATGTATCCAGTATATATATATGTGTTTCTGCATGAATCAGCAGATGACAATGCAACAATTACAAATACATCTTATAATTCACCAAATTCTCATCTGTCCTTGCGTCTCACGAAAGCTCCGCCATTTTTTTGACCAAATTTCAAGAATTGTTAAGGTAATTCCTAATTAGATTTTAAATTGTATTCGATCAGTTATGAGATTTTTATTCCTAAAAAAGAAAGTACATCTTATATCAATAAAACGTTGAGTAATCTCAACCGTTAATGTTATGATTTGCAATTAGACGGCTGTCATTTTCAAATCCCTAAGCAATGATTTCTTTAACAACTATAACTTGAAAGTAACTATTTATTTACTTATCTATTTTATTTACTTATCTATGTTATTTACTTATCAATTATATTCATTATTCATTTTACTATTATATTAATTGGTATAAAGTGTTTACCTTAAAAATACGTAACTTATATAAACAAAATTAATAAAATAAAACCGTATCTTATTAATCTCATTATAATTTGTTTATTTTTATTGTACTTTGATTTTCTTAATTTTTCTACTTTATAATTACATATATACCTTGGTAATTTTTTCATTAAATGTACACTGAAATAACGATCTCTGTTCACATCTGTATATAGATACGTGATGAATTCAATAAGTTTCCAGACTGTTTTTGTACAGACATTTAAAATTGTCGTAGACTCTTGAAAATTCACTATGATATTGCTATACATCGTATGAGACGACTAACCAATTTTTATGATTTCAGGTTCTAATGAACGGCTACAGCAGCAATTGGAATACACCCTACTAAAGCCTGATTGTCACAGCAGGTAAATTTAAAAAATGCAATCTGGACGTGAGGAAGAACGATATGCAATAAAATTCTGTTTTTAAACTTGCAAAAAATCCAACAGAAACGTAGGGAATGCTTCAGACTGCTTTTGAAGCATCTTGCATGAATCGAGCATCAGTTTTTGAGTGGCATAAGAGATTCAAGGAAGTCAGGGAGTCTGTGAGGGATGATGAGAGGTGTGGGAGGAGTAAGGAAGTCAATACACCACAGTTGATTGGCCAAACGGTTTGGGTTAGGGTTACTATGTTGAGGTTTTAAGGGAGTTCAGGAAGAGATTCCGTTGGAAGAGGCGAGCACTCTTCAAATCGAGTCAGTGGCATTTCTACTAGGACAATGCACCAATCCACAACTCCATCCTTGTCACAGACTATTTGATCAAGATGGACATCAAGACAGTTCCTCAGCCTCCCTATAGTCCAGACCTTGCTCCCTGTGACTTTTGGTTATTTCCTAAGCTCAGTGGCTGTCGTTATGAGACAATTGAGGAGATGAGAGAGGCTGTGACGAAGGTCATTGACACGCTCACACAAGAGGACTTCTATGGGTCCTTCCAGGAGTTGTTGGAACGGTACAACAATTGCATTGCAGCCGGAGGAGATTACTTCGAAGGGGACTAGATTTTCAAGTGCCCATACGAAAAAAGTCAGGAAACTTATATAATGATCCGCGTATATAAAAATATATATTGTCACGTGATATCCCACGGAGACGATAGAAATAAGATTAATACTATCCTCCCGTTGGAATGAACAGTGGCAAGCCATCAAAGAGTGACCGTTAAGAAAGAATGTAGGTCACAGAGGGGATACCAACAGATGTTGGTACTTAGTAACCTCAGGTCACCGGACACCAGGGGGAAGGAGGGAGAAGCCAAATGATTGGCTTGGACCCTAAAACGGAAGTGGCACCTTCTCCCCGTCGGCGAAAAAAAAACGAGAAGGAAAGTCAGTTTTGGGGCAGGGTTCATAGGAGACAGAACCAAAAGCCAAGTACTCCGGGTGAAGAAGACAAAAACATATTCTATTAGCCTGTAAAAGAAGAAAGATTCTCGAGTGGAACCCCGTCGGAAAATAAGATAAGTACCCTTGGGACTATTTCTCCTTATACCAAATTTTATATACCACTATCTCTCTCTCTCTCTCTCTCTCTCAATTTGAGGGAAAACGAAAGAAAAGAAAAGGAGAAAGACATTTATGTTCATGGACTGTTCAATTATTATTTATTTTTTGACACTTTGAAGGTGTATATAATTGTAGTAAAAGATTAATGTATTTTAATGTTACCACGTGGTCTAAGTTGTTCTTTGCAGTTCTGCAAGGAATTTGTTGTGTCACATTTCTTTTTCAGCTTCTATTCGCCTTATGTTATCTTGCTTAAAAATTGTCCTATAAATTCCTTTAAAATATCACACGGGAAACCGGAGTTGCCGACTACTACAATATAATATTACTATGTCTCAACCTAGAGGTCCATATCTTCCATTGTCTAGGGGGAGGAAGGAAAGCGACCTGGTGGGTGTGTGGATAGTGTGAAATTTGGAACCCCTTGCCAGCGGCGGTCAGTATAGCCCTAAATTGATCCCTCACATAATATGCCAGTTCTTATATGCCTGAGAGAAAAACTCTGAACGAGGACTTATTCTACAAGGGATCGAGTGCCAACCTGCCCCGTCTTCACACGTGCGAAAATAAAACCCTGTTCTAGGATAAAAGTAAACCTATCGCGTCACAATATAAACATTGAGCCAAATATTTGTATGTAATGTATCAAAGATGCTTTTCGATTAATATAAGTAACCGTTGCTTATATACCTATCTATCTATTTATTCATTCGCTTGTTTATTTATTATATATATTACGTTATTTGATACCATCATCTCCTTCAAATACCCCGTCGATGACGTTTCTACGTTTACCACGAGAAATGGATGAACCATGCAAGATATTCTGTATCTGATTCCGTCCCGACTTCCAACTCGAGAAGATTAACAAATACGCAGCTAAACTGGACCTTTTATTTGTATTATATTCTGAGTTGTTGATATCTGGGATATGAATGTTGTGGGCGAGAAATGCGTATGGTTGCAAAACAAAGAATGTATAGATACTCACAATAACACAGTAAAGATGTTGTAGAAAATTTTATAAATAAATTAAGCACAGAGAATAGAATGGGGAAATATGTTAATAGTTAAAGAATGAGTTCAGGGTGATAGTTACAAAGTTCATGTACTGTACTTGTCTCGTGGTGAAGGGATGGTTTTCTTGGAAACAAGGGCAGCGTTCCTAACGGCGGCGATCGTTTGAAGTATCGGATGACAGGCGCCGGACGGTGGCGTAGAATCTTTAACACGGGTCGTGTGAAGGACAAGTTCTGACTAATAATTATTTGGTCCGTCTATTTATATCTTTTTTGTAGGCTCAGAAACGGCAATTTTTGTGCCCCGCGGGAAGCGTTCCGATTGGATATTTATTAATGTATTTTTTTTTTTTTGTTAATTTATCGCAAACGGAAGTTCTGCGCGGAGCCGATGCGTGAACGACTAACTTTTCATTTTGAGTTGAGAACTCGAAGTGGTAACTTCCGTTTTTTTTTCTTTTCTTCTTTTCTCCTTTCTTTTTGTTTTTTTTTTTCAAATCAAGGCAAGATCTCATCTTGTAACAGCTCCCATAGATCTTACCATGATTTGAGGTTGCTATGTTGTTAGTGCTTGCTTGCGTGCGTGTTTTGTTTTGGTGTTGTGTATTATTTATTTTGTTTTTTGGCACATAACGAAGTCTTTAAAGCGTGCTGGGAGTTGCCCGCATGTTGTTCGTTTCGTTGGGTTTTGGGTATTGTCTCCGGAACTGCAGTCATTTGCGACAAGATACTCCCCTGACGAAAGTGTAGGGTGTCGTGACAACGGGTGATGGGTAGGTTGCTGGGGTGGACAAGGAGGTAGGAGTGGTCGTGTCGACGGGTGATTGGGAATTTGGTGAGGTGGGGATAGAGCTGGAGGTGGGGGTGGTCGATACATGTGCTGCAGGTCATTTGGTCGCGGTACGAGTCGACGGACGTGTCCGCGGTGAACCCAATGCGTTTCACAGTTTTCGTTTTTCACTTGGACCACCAAACCGTTCGTTTTGGTGACCTCAAAGTCACCTATCCAAGGCAGGTGAGACAAGTGGGCTGTTGCGGATTGCGGTCGGTGGAGTAGTACCTTGTCACCGACTTGTATCGGGTCTTTGAAGATGCTGCGGTTCAGTTTGGCTTCCATTTTGTGGTCAGCCTCGTTGTTCGCCAAGGCGACTCTTTGATGCACCTGTCGGAGCAAAGCGTTTATCTGCATACCGTAAGCACATGGGTTGTTGTTAACGATGTCTTGGCAGGGGATCTTCGGTAGACCAATGTTTGGTTGGCGGCCGGTGATAATGTAATGCGGGGATGCACCAGTGGCGGTGTTGGCTGTGGCATTCATTGAGGAAACTGTCGATTCGAGAACGTCCGTCCATTCACAGTTTCTGTCTTCGCAGATCATGTAAAGGGCGTTTTTTAAGGTCCGGTGTTGCCTCTCAATGTTCCCCGAGCTTTGTGGTCGCCACGGGCAGTGAAGTTCCCGGATGATCGAGGTTAGGTCACAAAATTCCTTGTAGACCTCACCAGTGAAGTGGGTTCCTCGGTCGGAGGAGACAATGCGGGGAATCTCGCGGTGACGAAGAAAGAACTGGTAGAGTCCGCGGGCTGCGTCGATTGCGCGGCCTCTGGCACATGGCATGGCCATGGGGTGGCGGCTGAAGCTGTCTAGAATAGTAAGGATGTACCGCTTGCCCTTTGAGAGGGGCATTGAGACAAAATCTATGTAGACAACCTCGAATGGTTTTCTGCCTCTCTTGCAATGGCCCGTGGACCAGTTTCGGCGCATGCCGTAATTTCCCTTGCGTTTAGCGCAGGTTTGGCATGACTGAACATACGCCCTGATATCGCGATTTTTGAACTCCCACCAGTAGCTGAATAGGTGTTCCTGCATGCGGGAGATCCCTGAATGGTTGACACAGTCATGGGCTTGGTGGAGATATTTTGCCCGGAGCTTGTAGGGTACTACCAGTTTTGGTGTGTTTGTAGTATCCCTGATCATCAATACAGATGTACCAGGTTCCAAGTAGAATTGGTGCATGTGCTTGTTATATAGCCCGGTACGATGATCTTTGGGGTCGAGTAGGGCAGCGTCCGGTCTTGGGGTTGCCAACTGAAGAGCTCTGATGATTTTTGAAAGTGTGTCATCAGAGGCTTGTTCCGCTGCAATACCCATGTGGTCAGCTATCTCTTCAACCGGGATGGTCGATGTGGCATGAAACGCGAGGAATGCGTCGATGGCCTGCAGATGATGCTGAATGTTCCGTGTTGTGTGAGTCCCAGGGAGCAGCTGGGAGCTCTTGATTTCGCCAAGGCACCAGGATGGAACGTAGATGCTTAGACTGGAGCCTTGGAGTTTGAAGCGCTTCCCTGCAGGTGTGGGGTCTGCCGTAAGCTTGTCCTTGCTGTGGCCATATCTCCGACTGAGCATGTCTGCCCAGACATTCGATTCACCTTCTACATATTCCAAGACGAATTTGTAGCACGATATTTCCTCCTGCCATCGTCGTATCTTCGCATTGTTGAATTCGCGTTGATCCAAGTATGTGAGAGATCGATGATCTGAATCATACGAGACGTCCGATGAGACTTTGTAATTCTTTTCTCGTTGTCGGGGGTTTCATGTCGATAATGGCGCGGACATATTCGGGGTCGGCCTTGAACCCGTCGCTATTCACGATGCGACCGAGAAATTTAGCTTCGGACGCAAGAAAAATGCATTTTTCCGGGTTTAGTTTTAATCCGAACTTGCGTAGAGCAATAAATAATTGCTCCAGCGCTGTCACATATTCCTCGAAGGTTTTGGCGTGGACAAGATTATCGTCGATATATGACGATATGTTCGCGCGTGAGGCTACTGTGTCGAGAGCCTCAGCTATGTATCGAGAGAAGATTTGTCCAGCGGATGTTAGACCGAAAGCCAGACGGGTGTATTGGAAACAGCGTCCTTTCCAAGTAAAGGCCGTTTTATGGCGGTCAAGTTCGTCAATGACGATTTGCCAATAGCCATTGCGGAGGTCGAGTGTTGAGAAGTACTTGTTACCTTCGCCAATCTTGTTGAATGTCGAGTCAATGGTAGGTATTGGGTATGGGTCGAGATCGACTAACACCTTGTTGAGGGTTCTCTTGAAATTTGCAACCACTCGAATCTTTCCGTTTTTCTTACGGACGGCAAAAACGGGACTGTTAAATCCTTTAGTGTCGTTGCAAGGTTCGATAATGCCCTCACTTGCCATGCGGGCAATTTCCGCGTCAACGTCACTCTCCAGTGCTTGGGCTATAGGGTGCTGTTTTTGGCTCCTGGACTGGCCGTTGGTTGGTATGCGTATGGGCTTGATGAAAGTGCCCCTTCTATTGTCGTCGGTGCCGAGAATGTCCGCATAGCTGATGAGTAAATCGGCGGTAGCTTCTAATTCACTACGGCTATGATGGTCTGGAAGCGATAGGCCTACGGTTTGCTTAAGCCAATGGAGTTTTTGGTTGAGAGTCAACCCGTTAGGCGATGATCTGGCTGTGGCTCGTGGTTCCTCATTGGAAATGGTTAGGGCGCCGTGTGAAAGGTTGTGGGTCGGTTTTATCATTGGATGGAAGGTTGTAGAGAGCGGAACAGTATGTTTTAGCTTGCCAGATGGGAGTGTGCGCGCAAGTTCTACAGTAGCTTTCTGGTTATCGATAGTATAGGATAACAGTGTGTGGTGGCCAAGTATGTTCTGACCGATCAAGATGGGAATGTCTGATGTCGTGATCAGTGTGTCGATGTTGCAGAAAGCGGGGGAAGTATCGTCACCTAAGGTAATGTCGCAGGTGAGCTTGCCCAGAATAGAGACGTTCCCTCCGATTCCCTTGACTCGGATGTTGGATTTGGACATGTGTCTTCTTGCATCTTTGGGTAAGCGAGAAATGGGAATGATGCAAGTCGTGCATCCGGAATCCAACATGCCTACACCGGAGAATGTGATGCCGCTGTTGCGGAGGTTGATCTGAACAAGGGGCGATCGGAGATCAGGTCGGATTTGAAAGTTAAATGTGTGATGATGCTGAGTGGATACATGGACCTGGGAACGAGTCATCACATCTCGTTCGGTCCCAACTGAAAATCCAGTTCGTCGAAGCGCGTCGCGTGTTCATAGTTGTGCTGATCGCTATCTGTTCCAGGTAAACCGGTGTCAGTGGTCACTATGTGTGCTTGAGCATGGGGGGGGTGAAAATATGGGCACCTGTTGCCCTTAAAGCATGCGCGGCCTCATAAAAAGTTTTTGCACATTGCTTGTTGGCTGGGTTGGCCAGCGCTTCTTTGTGCCCGGTTGTGCTTTATGTTGTAGGGCGGGGCGGTTCGACTTTTCCAGTCAACAATGGATGGGTTCCGCCTGTGGGTTTGCCGCAGTTGCTTGTTCCGATCCAGCAACTGTAGCTGTACGTCGGCTAGTATTTTGTCACTTTCAAGGCTACGAGATTTGTCTGAGTGTGTAGGTTGGCTCGCCATCAGCGCAGTGGTTTCAGCGGCGGTGGTGATGTCCGTTTTGATACCACGATCAATATAGCGTTGCGCATCGCTGGCTATACCACCCGCTGAGTAGTGTCTGTCCATGGTTTTGACGAGGTGTGGATAGATGTTAGGTGCCCATGCCTTGATCTTTTCACTCATGAGCATGGTTCCCATTAGGGAAAACGCAGTTTCGGCTGTCATCTCAGCATTTTGTCTGTCCGACTTGAATTTAGCCGTGATGTGGACTGTGGCCTCTCGGATTGTGTTTTCAAGTCGGCCTGCAAAATCAGTGAGTTTCTCTCCCTCATGTCGCTGAAGGTCCCATGCTCGGCTTAGGTACTGAAAGTTTGTCATTTGGCTCCCGTGGGTGGATATAAGGTAAGCCTTTAGTTCCTCGAACGTGGATGTGGGCTGTCTTGAGTCCTCCATCTGCTGGAAGATGCCTTCGTTCAGTAGTTGCTTTGCCAGCTTGACAAACTCCTTCTCCATTGCAGGATATTCCCTTAATTCTGGCTTAACATGTATGGTGTAAGCCTTACTAAGGTCGGTAATGAAGCGGTTTATATCGCTGCCCGGTTCAAAGGTCCGGATGGATTTTGTGGCGTCCCGAAGTGACTGCTGTCGCAATAGAAGCTCATAGTTTGTGGTGTGTTGCTGCAATGTGTGCGATCGATCGTGCGCGGTAGTTTGCAGAGCAGTTAAAAGTTCGTGGCGGTCTGTTTTCAGTTCACTAATGATTAATTGTGCTTGCGGGTTATCTGCCGGCTCCATGTCAATTTTCGTTTGGAGAATCGCTGCTTTTTGCTGTTTTATAAGTTCCAAGATTTCTGATCGAGAAAGGCCGGAGTATTCCATACTTGTTTTGCTGCACGCTTGACACCAGTGTTATATTCTGAGTTGTTGATATCTGTGATATGAATGTTGTGAGCGAGAAATGCGTATGGTTGCAAAACAAAGAATGTATAGATACTCACAATAACACAGTAAAGATGTTGTAGAAAATTTTATAAATAAATTAAGCACAGAGAATAGAATGGGGAAATATGTTAATAGTTAAAGAATGAGTTCAGGGTGATAGTTACAAAGTTCATGTACTGTACTTGTCTCGTGGTGAAGGGATGGTTTTCTTGGAAACAAGGGCAGCGTTCCTAACGGCGGCGATCGTTTGAAGTATCGGATGACAGGCGCCGGACGGTGGCGTAGAATCTTTAACACGGGTCGTGTGAAGGACAAGTTCTGTTTATTTCATTATTATTACAATAATGAAGGCACAAGGCTTGGAATTTTGGGGGGTGGGGAAAGGCGTGGTCTTTACTTTAACTAAAGTTTCTATGGGGAACCTAGCTAGCCACAATCGCCGACCCATTCATCAATACAATATATATAGTCATTCATCCGTCTCCATGCGCGCTGCTACCACCAAAATACCACATTTGCTCTATGAAGAAAGGCCTACTTAAAAACCCCGGAAGAAATGCATGATTTTATTTACAACTTGTGATTTTTACAAATGAATTCATATGATGGGGATGGGAGAAAAAAACCCGAAATATATACAAAAACAAAGAAACAAAGGAAAAAAACCCCGTTTGGTTGCCCTCCCATCCCCCCGTCTATAAAATTGGAGGTCGACTGTTTTCCGGGGCGAAAGAACCGGAAACAAGTCGGACCTGCCCTAGGTGGGACTGGGATCCTAATCTATAAGGGGGGAAAAGAAATAAAGGGTCGGGCGCGGTATGGGTCGATACAAGTAGGTAAAAAGGTTTTTATACATATGAATGTTCCAGATCTTCAGTAAAAGCGGACTGGGATACGGGTTAGGGTAGAAAAATAATGGGGATGGGGAAGATCTTGGATACTAATGACTAGATGACGGGGACAATGACCGACAGCATACTGCTAACTAGGTTACAAGGGAAAAGAGAGCTTGCCTACTTACCGGGGGTGGGGTCCCGAAGGACCCGTACCGTAGACGCCATGGGCAGGCAGAGGAGGGAAGGATGACTCCAACGTTGCCCCCTTTTGCACGACCAGGCTCGCTGCATTCACCCACCTTCTGTTGAATGTTATGCGATCCAAGCGTTTTCTATCGCATCTGATTTTGACCCTCAGCTGATGCCGAAAATACAAAACCAGATCGCGATGAGAAAAGTTTGCATCGTCATACAATCCCTTCTTTCGCGTGATCCAAATCACCATTCGAGCTACAGCCAGGATCGCGAGAAACACCACACGCTTCTCACCCTGAAACGGAGGAAGAACGTTGTCCACGACGTAACCAACGTCGAGCAGCACGAGCTGCTTGGGTTCGATGCGAGCCGTCCACTCCCCGACGTGATCCCAAAACGGGCGAACTCGCTCGCAGTAGTAGAAGGCGTGCTCAGCCGTTTCCTCTAATCCACTGCCGCAACGAGGACAATCAGGCATGTCTGCTAGGCCCGCTTTGTAGTTCAAGCCGAGAAGGGGTAACGCATTCCGTACAAGTCGCCAGGTGAGCGAGAACTCGGAGTTGTCCAAGAAGCTCGATCCTGGCGCCCAATTCCAGTGAGAGCGGATCTCCTCCGCCGTCCAGCCTCGCCGCTCGCTAAGAGGATCAGAAGCGGAACCCACCACTAACTCCCGATATAGCTCTTTCCGAGGCCGTGAAAGGTCACTGGACCCAAGAAGGTTACGAAGGGCCTTTCGGCACTCGCTAAAAAACAGTGCTTCGCCCGTTGGCCTACGTCGACCTTCAGCCTTTGGGTCTGACTTGAGGCGAGGAAAAGTCCGACTCGCCTTTCGTCTCCACACTGAGTCTCCTGTCAAGGACCGGCCGAGGTATGCAAGTCTTTCAGCAAGCCAGTGGCTCTCCAGATCAGGCATACCCAGACCCCCGTTGCGTGTACGTTGGATACAGACCTGCCTACGGACCATCGGCCTTGCACCTCCCCAGAGCAATCTGGAGAGGGATTGTTGCAGTGCCAACCGACGTTCCTTAGGCAGAGGAAGTACAGCCAATCGGTAAAGGATCAGAGGGAAGACGTACGTGGCGCACGCCTCCGCCCTGCCCTTTAAGGACAACCTCCTTGAAAGCCAGATTCCCACCTGAGCATTCACCTTAGTTTGTACTTCCGACCAATTTCGCTCCAGTTGGAGGTCGGGCCCGAACCACACCCCGAGGATGCGGATGGGTCCGTCACTCCAGCGGAAGGGCCCTGGAAAAGTATTGCTACCCCTCCAAGCACCAAGCCGCAAACCTTCGCTTTTGTGAAGGAGCAGTTCTGACTAATAATTATTTGGTCCATCTATTTATATCTTTTTTGTAGGCTCAGAAACGGCAATTTTTGTGCCCCGCGGGAAGCGTTCCGATTGGATATTTATTAATGTATTTTTTTTTTTTTTTTTTTGTTGATTTATCGCAAACGGAAGTTCTGCGCGGAGCCGATGCGTGAACGACTAACTTTTCATTTTGAGTTGAGAACTCGAAGTGGTAACTTCCGTTTTTTTTTTCTTTTCTTCTTTTCTCCTTTCTTTTTTTTTTTTTTTTTTTTTTTTTAATCAAGGCAAGATCTCATCTTGTAACATTTGTGTGCGCTGTTATGCAAATATATACGTAGAGGGCATTTTCGTTAAATCACCGAATATTATTTTACTTTATTTTTTAAATCATATATTTATAAATTATGTTAGATTTATTTTGAAGTTAGGATTACAAGACATAATAGAAAACTTGTTCTACGGTGTATATAAGATTCAGAAGGAAAACTTCACAAATCCAATGAAAAAGTGAACCTCTTATCTTTTAGGACCACCAGTATTGTAACAACAAGCCAGAGTAATATTGTGCCGTACACAATAGTATGGTATCACAATCAAATCTATCCCAAATTGCTCTATGGTGTATACCAAGAATCAGAAGGAAACGTTCATAAATCCAATGAGAAAGTGAATCTCTTATCTTTTTGGACAACTAGTATTGTAGTAACGGGCCAGAGTAATGTTGTACCGTACACAATAGTATGGTATCACAATCAAATCTATCCCAAATTGCTCTATGGTGTATACCAAGATTCAGAAGGAAACGTTCATAAATCCAACGAGAAAGTGAATCTCTTATCTTTTTGGACAACCAGTATTGTAGTAACGGGCCAGAGTAATGTTGTACCGTACACAATAGTATGGTATCACAATCAAATCTATCCCAAATTGCTCTATGGTGTATACCAAGATTCAGAAGGAAACGTTCATAAATCCAACGAGAAAGTGAATCTCTTATCTTTTTGGACAACTAGTATTGTAGTAACGGGCCAGAGTAATGTTGTACCGTACACAATAGTATGGTATCACAATCAAATCTATCCCAAATTGCTCTATGGTGTATACCAAGATTCAGAAGGAAACGTTCATAAATCCAACGAGAAAGTGAATCTCTTATCTTTTTGGACAACTAGTATTGTAGTAACGGGCCAGAGTAATGTTGTACCGTACACAATAGTATGGTACCACAATCAAATCTATCCAAATCTATCCAAAATTGCACATTTCTTCAACTGAAATTCCTCGTTAGTGTAATGCTAAAATAAACATTGACTTTGTGTTCATTTTTATTGCAATGGATGTTCAATTTACTATGTAAATACACTGCAAAATAGGACACTCATTTGTGTGTATGTACGTAAGTAGAGGATATTTTTGTTAAATTACAGAAGCTTAAAAAAAAGGAAGTTGTATTTTCTTTTTCTCTATGATTTCCGTAACATAACATAAATATATGATTTAAAAAACAAGATAAATTAATGTTCGATGATTTAACAAAAAAAGCCCTCTGATATGTATTTGCATAAAAACGCACACAAATAAAACGTCCAGTTTAGCAGTGTATTTATTTTGTAAATTACATTTCCAGCTCACTCTTAGCAAACTCGAGTTGGCAAAAACTAAAAGCAAAGTTTCGGGCCTAGCCATATTGTTACAAGACGAGATCTTGCCTTGATTTGAAAAAACAAAAAGAAAGAAAAGAAGAAAAGAAAAAAGAAACGGAAGTTAACACTAAAAAAGAAACGGAAGTTAGTCGCTCACGCATAGGCTCCGCGCAGAACTTCCGTTTGCGATAAATTAACAAAAAAAAAAAAATACATTAATAAATATCCAATCGGAACGCTTCCCGCGGGGCACAAAAATTGCCGTTCTGAGCCTACAGAAAACGTATAAATAGACGGACCAAACAATCATCAGTGCAGTTGCGTTCCTACACCACAGACTTGTTCCCTCACACGACCCGTGTTAAGGATTCTTCACCCCGTCTGGTGCCTGTCATCCGATACATCAAACGCTCTCCGCAGCTACCAACGTATCCTGATTCCGAGAAAACCATCCCTTCACCACAAGACAAGTACAGTACATGAACTTTGTAGCTACTGCCACTGAATTCATTCTTTGACTGTGAATGTATTTCTCCGTTCTACTCTCTGTACTTAATCTATCTATAAAAATTTTCTATAACATCATTACTGTGTTATTGTTAGTATCTATACGTTCTTTGTTTTGCAACCATACGCATTTCTCGCCCACAACTCAGAATATAACAATATGAATGTGATTCCCTTTCTCGTAACGCTGTCTGCTCGCACGCATGACAGGCGCTCAACGAAGCCACGCATAATGTCAACTTCCTGGCCAAACAGACCACAATACACAAAGTAGAACCTCGACTTCGCTGCTTACGAAACCCTTCAAATGGCATGACTAGCTAATAGATGTGGCTTATTCACGGATAGAAACTCCATTTAACACAAGTCCTATCCACTCCAACGTGACTGCCCCTTAGTGATATCATATAGGCGTTCTACCCACTTCAACAAGTGCCACGTAGAGACCCCTCTCCTAATGGTCATATACACATCACTTATGTGCAGCATATCAACCCCGATTATAGCTCCTTCTCTTTCAGCCGATATGGTGTAATGGTTAAAGCGATGGACTGCGGAATCGTAGTACGCGAGTTCGTACTCCAGTCGCGCTATTACGTTCACTTTCGGGCAAGTACCCTTGGGAAAGGTATGAACCCCCTTATCCCCCCAACTATGGGTTAAATAGTACCACTACTGTTCTTCTATGAGAATAGATTTGGCATTAAATAACCTACAAAGGTTGATATGCCATTAAACAAAGAAACCAAACCTTTAGCCGATATGCATAACTCACTCACAGTCATTCTTTCACGTAAACAAGCGCGGCATAAAAGATCAACACAAGAGTCATATCTACGTTACCCTCATTATGGTTCGAACTGTGACTACTAGTTTGATGAAGAACGCCTGGCCTCATCATTAATCGCAATGTTACCAATGGGAACTGCTACAAGTCATGCTCTGAATGCCGAACTTCCCTTTTCCACTACCACAAAAAACAAAAATACAAGTAGGTCTGTGGTCATTTTCTCTTCCTTCTACAACGGTATTAACATGTATACTTAAGGGCCTCTGAACAAGAGACTTTAACCGAACGACAACAATAAAATTACTTTATATATTTCTCATAAATACACCCTTTCTTGTTTGTAAACGTATTTGTTATTATTTCTATCTGTCGCCGTTGAGAGAGCAAGCAATACAATGTCCTCGTCTGGACAGTTTTTCTTTCACTTTTCTCTTTCTCTCTTTCCTTGCATTACCATACATGAATATGATAAGTATAAAAACAAAAAGAACTATATATAAAGAAAGGATATATGATAGTTATTTTATGTAACACAAGATATTAAAATAATACCCATTCAGTAGACATAAATATACATTAAATGAAAAAATCAACATTTGTAAATTATGTAGAATGAATAATTCTTTAAGCAAATAAATTTTTCAATAACTATTTTAAAAGAGACGCCATTTTGTGACATTGTGATTTCTAGAGTAAAGTAGAAACCATATTGAATATGCCAGCATACATGGCTGATTAAAAAACACCACAATCCAATCCAGGTTTATTGTTGACAAGCCTGCTTACCTGAATTTATTATATTTATAAATAAATACGTTGGTGTTCAGTTTAAACCACGGAGGGGCTGTAATTCCAGTAGATTTCTCGTACGAACTCTGGTGTCGATGATTTTCATGTATTCCGATAAGGAAATCATTATCGGATAAAATTATAAGCGCAAGCATTGGTGCAAAGAAAGATGATAAATCGTTTCCTACTCAAAAAGTTCCAATAACAGAAGTATATCCTTTAGTGGTTTTCATATCAAGCGAGAGGTGAAATAAAGTACCATGCCAGACTTGAAGACAAAGATTTCCTTTCTGTTCAATTAACAGTGGTGAAAAGCATGTCCATTTCGCGCCAAGAGCAGGAACTGAAGATAGGTCTTATCCCGTCAAGACGAAAACCAAAAAGAGAAAGACCAAGGAGTCTCAATTCTCACATCATCAATAGACACGGCCATAATCCAAAGGAAGACAATTATTTTTGTCTCCTTACAAAGATTAAAAAATTTTGCCACTTTTCAAGTTATTGCACTTTAACTTGTCTGATACCCAGGGCATTTAACATAAACATTTTACCTTGCATTGATCAACCTCATCACTTCAAAATAATTTGGTAGACCTACTTTTTTCAACAGATTAGACATCAACATTTCGACCCACTGACCAACATCATCAGTTCAATATAATTTGATCGATCTACTTTTCTAAACTGATTTTGATCGTCATCACCATTTCAAAATATTTCGATCGACCTAATCATTTCTAAAAATTCTGATTTACCTTCTTTTTTCAACAGACTTAAACATCCTAATCATTTCAACACACTTTGAAAGACCCCATCATTTTAACACCCTCTGATCTACCTAACTATTTCTACACACTCCACTCGATTTTACCATTTCTACACATATCGATCCACCTCACCATATCAACATAATTTGAGCCACTACCTTTTTTCAATTTAGTTTAATCATCCTCACCATTTCATCACATTTTTCAATTGCTTCTATTAAACTTTCAATAGAATATGTCCTTATTAATTTAACTGTTTTATCATTGCAAGAATCCTAATCCCTTATTTGTACTTTTTAAAAATATTCAGAGCTTTAACATAATCTAAAATTGATACTTGACATTGAATAAGTCTTTTTGTTTTCTAATATTTGTTGCTACCTGTTCTAAAAATATTTTTACTCGTATACCTCACCCTTTTTTTTCTTTTTTCTTTAAAGTGCACAAACTAATATTTTGTGCAATGCTTTTGATATTTCTAAATTGTAAAATCATTGAAACTTTTCTTATATTGTTAATAAAAGTTTTTATTTTGTGATTCAAGACGAATTTCTTGTTCACTTTTCCATTTTATTTATTTATTTTTGTGTCTCTTTTCGAAATCCCAATTGTTGGTATATGCTGAAATAAACAACTCAAAATGCATAAAATGAAAAGAGAATGAAGAAATGAATTTAGTAAATGAAGGCAGATTTTATTTTTAGAGAGGTTTTAAGAAAAATGCATTTCATTGTTCCGAGGAATGTTCTTAGCGTTTGTGATAAAATACAAAAACAAAACTTGAATGCTTGAAATTTTTTTCTTAATTTCAGTAATTTTGTTTGATTTAATTCAGTTTCTGAATACACCTTCTTTGACTATTAATCAATGTGGAGGTGTAGGTAAATGAAATGAAGACAAGGCATTTTAAATTCTCTCATTCTTACGTTGAGTTCTTTTAAAAGTGGATCTGCCAATATTAGTTCTTAGGATGCCCTGTTCATTTCGACTCTACCTGTGGTATCACTGATATGCAAGAACCTTTAAACGAATAAACAGATAATAGATGTCTAAATGCATAAAAGAAACTGTTATATCAGCGTATGGTTGTAAGGAAAGAAATAAGTACAGTCGCAAAAACGAAGAACATATAGGATACGCATTTTTTTCTAGTTTTAAAATAAGCAATAAAAACATACTTAAGAACATTCTAGAAATTTAGGATCAAAACTGCATTAGCATTTAAATTACATTTTTATATTTTTCAACCAATCAGCTAAAAACATAGAATAGAACATTCTAGAAAATTAGGATCGGAAGTGAACTAACAGAAAATATTTAGGCTCGAAAATAAAATAGTAAAATAAAAATCTGATTGGTCAATAAATGTCTACGCGCCAAAATTTTAGGACGATTCTTTGATCCACCTGTATGATATAAATAACACAGAGTTAGGAAGCCAAACACACAAGACACAAACTTACACACAATCGAAGACAAGCCATTAAGCCAGTAAAGCAGTAGCCGATACATTCCGACAAATTCCTTTCCTTCCTCAACTAAAGTTCATGAACTCTCTTCAAATGGCCGAGAATTATACTCAAAAGAAAAACCCGACAAACTTTCTTTCATCAACACGACACGCTGTCGCCACAGTCATAAAACCCGCTATAAACTTAATGTAAGTAAGAACGACTTATTTACGGACTTCGTTAACATGAACACACACACATCTTTAAACAAATTTATTCTCTTCTTGTCAAACTTTATTTTCCAAAAGGCCATTTACACATCATGTATTTTATTTGTTTTCATATTCTGTTATATGCTTATTAAATTGTTTGTTGTTTAATGTTCGTTGTGTTCTATTCCATTTCTTTTGCGCGATTGTAAAGTTTTGTGTTGTATTTGTGGTGGGAATAATTTAGAGAGCAATCTACTGAAATAACCAAATTACATACTCCCCCCACAAACACGAAGGCGAGTAAAAACTTTAACAATTGCATTGGAAACAAATGAGTAAAAAGTTCGAATAACTGGGTTTGTAAAAACGTGTAGATATGAAATTAAAATGTAAAAAAAATATCCTATACCTAAGAGTGGTAGGATTGTTGGACTTACGCGTACGCGGTCACTCAGTCCGCCGTGTGTATATGTAAGTTGTAGACGTGGAAGTCCACGAGAAGTTGGGATTCCGAAAGATGATAAACTTACTAATTTTGTTGCGACTATAAATGTGTTTTACTGGCCGTGTTGCTGTGTCTGCTTGTACCTGAGAGATCTGAGACCGTGTCTGCTAGTACCTGAGAGATCTGCCAGAGACCAAAGAACATGTGAGAGAAAGTTGCTGTCGAGAGCGTAAAATAAGTAGGTTTCCTAATCACGTGACTGGTTCCAAATGAGAGATTTATTTTGTGCAGGACAAGTTTATTTGGGTGTAGTTAAAAAACACTGGCACGTGACTATTCTGTACAATCAGGTTCCTGAAACCACTTATTTTATTTTAGCGCCTAACAATTTTTGTTTCGGGAACAAGATTTTTGATCCAATTTTTCTAGAATTTTCCACTTTATGTGCTCTTCGCTGATTGGTCTAAAATAACGGATTTGAAATCCTATAAAAATTTCAAACCACTCACGAGTTTAAGGTTGCATTCTATGAAATATTTTGAATGCAAAAAAAGTCCTAAAATAATATTGTAATACGTGAATTTTTACATTCTTTTATGGTTAACAAAGCCGGGCCTAATGAGTAGAGTGTTCGTCAATTGTCCGGGAGATCGGGGTTCAATCCCAGGTCGAGTCATAGCGGACTCAAAAATGGTAATTGATGCCGCCTTGCTTAGCACTCAGCACTATAAGGTGGGGATCAAGGGTAAAGGGGAGCAATCCAGGGAATAGAGTAGTGCCCTCCCCGACAACTCGGTGTTGTAGCTATTGAAAAGGGAGCCTTCGGATCACCCTCGACTAAGGTCACCAACTTCACTTTATGGTTAAATTTTTAGATCGTAAAAAATTAAAATATTTTGATTAAAACTATGTTGCTTTTTCGAAAAGTTTTTACAAAAAAATCTTCTGTATCTGAGCACTAATTGTAAAAAAATAAATGAAGTTTGGAGACAAAAAAAAAGTCATGAAAACGTTTCACAAGTATAGAGTTACATATTTTTATATATCACTTATATATAAAATACAAAAGAATAAAAAAGAAAAAAAAAACAATTTATAAAATAAAAGAATGATTTTCATTTAAATTAGGAGGCGAAATCTTTCAACAACAAATAAGGATACATCTGTAATTCTTAGCTTAGTCCTTTCTTCAACCTTTCTATCATACTCACTGCTGTGATGGACCAAGTACTTCTGCTAGTATACACACACACACACACACAGATATATATATATATATATATATATATATACTAGGTATATACTATCTATTCAGATTTTTTCTTAAAATAAAATAGGTTAACTTAGTGAAATAATACCAGATACAGAATGTCCCGTGAATTGCATTAAAAGATTCTTGTAGATTAATAAAGATACATAACACCAAACATGGACATCACACCTGGCTTTGGCGCCAATTTCTGGACCAAGTCTTTTTATTTCACCCTCTCTTAGATTGTAATTGTCTATATTTTTGGGGTGAGGTGTTTTCATTGATTATGCTTTTCGGACTGACTTCCTCATCTAGGTTGTTTTTTCACAACGTTTCGGCCGTCTGATCCTCCGGCTTTCTTCAGGTTTATCTCGAACTCGGGAACTCTGGAATTTCGAACCCAACCCTTTATTGTTCCGGGGGTACCATGTTCTTATTCCATTAAGGCCATTGCTGCTGCTGCTGCTTAATGCTGTCGCTGCTGCTGCTTCTATCGACGCTGATATCGACCATTGTTTTGTCACTGCCACTGCACTCAGGATTGAACTCAGCACCTTGGGGGACTTCCAATTTTTGATTCAACGCCTTAGTCGCCATGTGTCTCTTGGACGAAGATGTATCAATTTTTGGGACAATTAAACCTAAGTTCTTACTCTAGGTTCTCTCTCACGATTAGAGGTTCCCAAATCGTGTTCAGTTCTATACTCGGTCTGCTCAGGAGGTTGTTATGTCCTAGCATGTGAGCTGTTTTTTTTTGAGTTTCCTCACTTTCCAGTGGGGCTCACTGTTTATTATTTTAACTTCATCCCAGAGGGGGTGATGGTCACCCTTTTCCTTCCATACATGGTAGGCTATACCCGACTTGTCCGTTTCCCCTCTAGTTACTGCTTTTCGATGTTCTTCCACCCTTACTTTAAGAGGGCGGCATGTTTCGCCCTTGTAAACCTCGCTGCAGCTGCATGGGATGGAGTATATGCAGTTCTTGGTCTGGTTCTTCTCTGTTGGTGGCTTTACTCGGACTAGGTGTCTTCTTAGTGTTGATTCACTTTTGAATACCGTCCTGATGTTGTAAGGGGCACATATCCTTTGAATTCTTTCGGAGACCCCTCGTATGTATGGTAGGCAGACCGTTGGGGGGTTTTGCGTCTCACTTTCTTCACTTACTCTATTCATCTTTCTGGTGGACAGTATGCTATCAGGGTAGTTGTTACGTCGAAGGGTATTTCTTAGCCTGGTCATTTCTTGATGGTATGTGTGGGAGTCGCTACTTATTGTCTGTGCTCGGTGTTGTAGACAGCGTGCGATTCCATGTTTGACACTGTATGGGTGATGGGAGTCGAAGTTAAGGTATTGTCCGGTGAAGGTGGGCTTGCGATACACCGATGTCTTGAAACCACACTCTGTGCGTGTTATGAGTATATCCAGGAAGGCCAGTTGGTTGTCTTTTTCCTTCTCCATTGTGAACTGTATGGATGGTCGTATTGTGTTCACATGTTCCAGTAGTACCTGGACGTCTTCCTGATGAGGCCAGAGTATGAAGGTGTCATCAACGTATCTGAGCCACATAGTTGGCCTTAAGGGGGCTGAATTTAAGGCCATGTCTTCGAAATATTCCATGTATATATTCGCCATTACCGGTGATAACGGCGAACCCATAGCCAAGCCTTCTTCTTGTCGATATACGTCATTACCCATTCTGAAGTAGGATGATTCCATGCAGAAGGTCAGCACTTCCATTAAGTTCGGCAATGGTACACATGTGCGCTCTTCTATGGAAGGGTCCGCAGCTAGTTTGTCCTGAATTACTGTTAGTGCATCACTGGTTGGGACTTTGGTGAACAGACTGACTACGTCAAGGCTAACCATTTGGTGCGAACCGATGGGTGCCTCTTTGATCAGTTCTGTGAAATGGGCAGAATTCTTAACATGTGTTGCTGACTTGCCTGCCAATGGGTTTATTATATCCACAAGGTAGCGGCTCAGTGGATGTAATGCTGAGCCTCGGCAGCTCACTATAGGTCTTAGTGGAATACCGTCTTTGTGTATCTTGGGGAGACCGTACATGTGTGGTAGCTTACTGTAATGCTGGACCAGCTGTCTATACTTCGCCGGTGCGATGTCCTCTTTGTTCTTAGTTAGGATCTGTGACAGTTTTCTCTCAGTTTTCAGAGTTGGGTCTTTCTTTATTTTACCGTAGCTACCATCTGCAATTAGGCTTGCCATTTTTTCAGAGTATTCCGACATGTCCATGACCACAGTGGCGTTACCTTTGTCTGCCGGCAGTATTATTATACTGCTGTCACTCTGTAGGGATCGTATAGCCAGTTTATCCTCCCGTGTGATGTTTGATTTGGGCGGCTTGGCTTTCTCGAGTACTTGTCTCACTTTCCATCTGATTTCATTACCTTGGGTCGTGGGGATTCTCAAGCTAGCTCCTCCACGTGAGTTATTATGTCTAGGTATGGAATGCAATTGGTGGTTGTTGCGAAGTTGAGACCTTTATTCAGTACTGTTTCCTCTGAGTGACTTAGCTGGCGACTGCTGAGGTTGACGACCGCTTTCACAGGCTGATGTTGGTTTGTGATGTTATTCCTCTGGTCCTTCAGCTTCTTGAGCTTGCGGATTTGGCGTGTTTTCACCTTCTCGTATTCCCGTCTGTACGATTTATCCAGGTCGGATTGGATTCTCACCCTGTCATCTTCTTGTGTTAACTTACCGAGGAACGATGTTACGGTGTTAGAGATTTTTTCTCGAGTTTTTTGTTTACTCCAGCGGCTGTGTTGTAGTCTTTCTCGGACGAGGGCGTGTCCTGCCCTTTCCATGACTCTGCGTGCCTTCCTTGAGTCCACTGATGTCCGTATTTGTAACCCTGCTGGTATTAGTCGTAAGTCTCTGCATCGGTACAGGAAGGTCAGGTGGTTTGATAATCGTGCCAGTTTCAGATGTAATTTCTTGATCCGTCGCCATTCAATCCTAATGTCGGGTCCGTACCGATTGGATAGTAATTGTCTATATTTTTGGGATGAGGTGTTTTCATTGATTATGCTTTTGAGGAAGGTAAGATTACGCACACTCTCTTAGATTGTTTAGACATTTCCTTTTTTAACGAGAATACTTTCATAATTTTCTCTCTCCACGATGAGATGGCTATCTGAAAAGGTTGGTTGCTCTTATCGAATGGCCAGCTGAAATTAATCCATAACAGCCGAATAACTGTTTCTTGAGTTTTTCTTCCAATTATATAGATATATATATATAGGGGGGGGCGTGTTAATATGTCTACATAAAAATTGGTGATGTGTCTAAGGAAAATTGTGAATGATACTTTAAGATGCATCACAAAATATTTAGCTTTTCATTTTATTTTAACATTAAACTTTGTTGGTATTGTTTTCTGCTGCATTCAAAAACAATGCTCAGTATTTTTTTCACAAAATAATTCGAAATGTATCCTTTTTAAAATGACTAAAATGAATAAAAAATGCATAAGATTTTAATACAGTTCGAAGAATTTAAACATAAAGTAATGTATTTTCCGACTTCCATGTCCATAGCTTAGATAGATAGATAGATCTGAGAGAGAGAGATTATTTTATCTCTGGGAAACCTTAAATACCAACAAAAAAAGAAGTAAGATATAAAATCTAATTTCTACTCTCATGCATTGCAGTGTCAGAAAGGACTTTTTTTTAAATTTATAATTCAACTAATTTATTTCATTTTATTATTGTAACAATTTTTTTGTGGTGGCCTCATCATTTAATAAGCAGCAATGGTCAAGTCACTTGCATCAAAGTAATGTGCAGTTTCCCTAAATGAATTGTATGTGAACACTGTTTCGACCCAAAGATCACTGCATCTCTGCTAAAGGTCAGAAGCCAAATGTTGACATTTAGCGAAAGGTCCTCGTGACAATATTTTGAGGAAGGTAAGATTACGCACAAGACAGAAAGTAGCAGCACTTTTTTCTTGCTTTCTTTCTATCTGCTTTCTTGTGTGTGTGTGTGTGTGGTATATGCACGCCGTAAAAGGACCTGTATTAGAATTAGTATATTAATTGACGAACTGATTGACTTCGTTAATTCGAACAGACTTGGTCAAGTTGGCAACGCCTTCATTCTCTTTTGTATGATAAGTGGACTTTGAAGGTACCAAAATTCTATGTGGGTAGAGCACGCAGCGAAACTCTGCGAAATGCCAAAAAGAAATGAATTCTAGTCTTGTAATAGGAGAACGGAAGTGAAACTAACAAGAGCATTGCAAGCTTCAATATAACAATAATTACCAATGGTTTCCGCTGAGAATAGCAACAATATTAATAAACGTGTTAATGATAATGATTGTAATCAGGGAAAGGATGTTGTTAATAATAATAATAATAATAAACGGTGGGAGAAGATTCAAACATAAGATACTAAACCTGCCCCCAACTTTCAAAATTTGTATTTTTATTGATATGCTGAAATTTTTTGCTTGTTTCTAAATATTTTTTAAAAATTCTGCCATACTATCCACGTAAAATGTAGTTTTTTCCTTTTTATCTATACATATATGTATAGGGAAAAATAAAAAATAAAAAAGCTAAAAAATTTTTATAAGAATATGAAGAGCAGAGAAATTTTAATAATAATACTTTCTTCTTTTCCTCCTCATGTCACGTGACTGGAACTTTTTTGACAAAGAGCTATTAAGCAAAAAGTACCCACTAGGGATGTTTAAATTAGTTTATAATATAAGTGAAACGATAAGTAAAGATCGTGCATTGTGGACCAGCACAAAACGGCTTGGGTTTAAACAACTAAACTGTAGTATCAGGTATAAGCTAATCCATGCACAAAGTAGCTGCATAAGTAAGTAACGAATGAAGACTTAAACCCAACAGTTTTACAAAAAAAAAAAAGCGATTATTAGAATTTTACTAAATTAAAACTTAGTGATTTTAAAACCTGAGTGTTTTAAAGTTTTTTGTAGCCCTCTTAAGTGTCCTTTTTCTTATAAGAATACCAGGTCAGATCTGTGGCAGGAATACAGATAATAATCAACCCCTAAGTCTAATAGAGCCATATTATACTCCCCATGAAAAATGACAAATCCAAATCCTAATCAATTCAGATTTGAGTGTCAAGATTGGCAGGTGTTCCCTTGATAGCCAACATGGAGGACTCAGTTGAAAGCCATCAAATGCTGAAAGTCCTAATTTCAGGTATACATATAATGACCAAAGCAGCAACTTAACTCAGATACCAATGAAAAAAAATGGACAAGGGAAAACAAAAATGTACTTCACTGTTATTTCAAGAGCAATCTTACACAAAGAGGTTATAGGAAAAGAAATGTGAGCAGAATCAGCTAGATTTAATACAATAAGCCATAGACTTGCAGACCAAGCTAGAATGATTTATAAGAGAGATTGGTTTTTTGAGCTTGAAATACTAGAAATATGTGGACAAGTAAATATTGAAGAATATCAACAAGATCCCTCAATCCAAATCAATAGACTAAATAGTGAAAACAAGAGCCCCCCTAACTGAATTGAAATGTAGAATACCGAAAACTGAAACACCACACAACCCAGCACTACAAAACAAATGTTAACACAAGTAAACAAAATGAATGTCGAGTTAATAAAGGAAATTCTGACTGAAAAGAAGATTACATAACCATCAATCAGGAAACAAAACTGGAAAAAGTCAAGTTAGAAACTGAAAAGGTAAACCAATCATTACTAAATATCCTAACAGACAACATCACTTAACTAAACAAGCTAATTTGTGCAAAAGTGAAACTACTCGATGATAAGATCAGTGTCCATCTAAGGAACCTAAAAAGAAGTACAAAACCTGGATGGGAAATTAGGCTAGAAGGACAAGTAAAGAAATTGTGACAACAAGCGGAACTGCTAAGGAAGGAAGAAAATCACAGGGATTTGTTGGGATGAAAAGACCAAAACTAAACAGCAGACAAATCTGACAATGCAATGTGAAGAGATGAATGAAAAGATTTTGGAAAAAAAAAAGACTTAAAAGGTACCAGAACAGGGTCAAGCAATACAAACAAAACAGGACATTCAAAAATAACAAAAGAAAATTTTACCAACAAGTCAGAGGAGAATGCACATGAGGACATACCAACAACAAGATGCAAAGGAAGCAAAACAATTTGGAGTAAAATATGAAAACAGAAAAGACATAACAGAAAAGCCAAATAGATAAATAACATGAAGAAAGAATTACAAGAACTCAAAGAAAGACCTGACACAGCCATACATCAGGAAAAAGCTAAGAGCAACATTGAAAAAAGTACCAAATTGGAAAACTCCAGGTCATGATGGTATACATGGATTCTGGTTAAAAAAATTCACCACCATTCATGACAGACTGGCTTTTCAACTGAGTAGATACCAAGAAGAAGCAAGAAAAACCCCCAAGTAGCTGCATTTTTCCTTTCTGAATAATTCTCTTTATTTTCCAAATCTTTTCACAGTTTTCGTTTTTGTGGAACTCATTTTTGTTCTGATTCTCTTTCGTACTTTTTGTAAACTAATTTTGCTTTCCTCTTCTTTTTTACTTTTCAAATGTCTTTTTTTCAGTTTTGTAATTTTTTTCCATTCCAATTCCAATTCACTTTTCTCCACTTCTTCTGTTTGTCATTTTACCTTTCACTTTTCCTTCATTTGTTTTCTTATCTCTCTTTGACTCCTTTCCTTCTACTTTTTTGTCTTCTCTTTATTTCACTTTATTTTTCATCTATCTATCTTCACCTTTCCTTTCCCAGAGGTTCTTCCAATTTCTTTTTCCCAATACTTATTTGAAGTTTCCATCAAATTATTATTTCAAATGTTAAAATGATCCACACTACAAAGAGACACAAAATTGACAACCATTGATTTCAAATGAGGTATGTGTTTATAAAAATAACATACAAATAAATTTTGATTAAGATACCAGCTAATTCAGATTTCTTGTGCTCATTGAAAGTTGGTTTTAATGAGTTTAAATATTTTGACTAACACTTTTCAAGCTTATAATCTTTGTTCAGAAATTAGATCATTCCTGATAAAACCAAAAAAGATGAATTTTGAGATATTTCACAATACAACACATGAATTTTTATAGCTGAGCAGTCAAAAGAAAACTACTTCTTGAATCTATTAGTACTCAGTCAAAGAAATTGAGATGACAGATTCCTTCTGGAAATTAAAACTGAAATAAAAATCAACACCTCACAAAACTAAGAAATTTCATGATATATTTTCTCACAGATTTTAGGGTGATTTTTTTAAATTTTTTGTTTTAGGTATTTATTTTGATAACTTTAGAGATTTTTAAAGTAAGAGAAAACACTTTTAAAACCATTTAGAAAAGTTTATAAGTGAAATTAATGTCAAGCCAAGAGGTCAGTTTATAAATAGTTCTATTTATCTAAATGATCTAATCGGATGTTATATACATAGATTACATATTATTTCTACTTTCACAAATTGAAATAATTGTTGGAACAGAAAAAAGATCTTTTTTGAATTTTAAACTAAAACTTGAGATATGTTAATCATATTTTAAACGTTGATTAATTCAGTAAAATATCACCTAAAATCTGTGTTTTACAAGGCAAAATAAAGAGTACACCCTATATAAAGAGTACACCATGTATAAAGAGTATACCATATATAAAGCATTATACAGGATTCTAAACATAACTTATTTCTATATCCAAATCATCTTAAAACAATGAAACTGATGTATAATTGTTTTTTTTTGTTTTTGTTTTTTGTCTAATTCATAAGAAATCAAATTAAAAATATAAAGAAAAACATTATGTGGTGAAGAATATGAAAATAAAAACCAAGTTGATGAAAATAACAGTTTATTTGTATGAAATGCTTTACTTTTTATAACTTCATCAGATTCTATGACATTTTAAAAAGTGACAATAGATTTGTTGATATAATCATGGAAACAAAGTCATCATATAATTAAAAACAGGCTATTATTTTAGATTTGACATTTTAAAAAGATATATATATATATATATATATATATATATTTGTTATAAGATATTTGAATATCTAATGTTGAGCAAATCCTCTTTGACACTTTGGTACAACCCTGTTTCTATGGAAACACATTAGTAGCAGCAGTGAGTTCAAAATCCTAAGGTATAAAAAAATCAAATTTCTTCTTCCTCAGTCACCATCGTGTTAAGTGAGCTAACAAGTAGTTTCAGCCTATGCTATAACCATAGAGCCATTGAAATTTAGCAACAACAAAGTAAAAATAAAAAGTATGCGGAAGTTCAATAAACTATTGGAAATCAGGTGTTCAAAAGATTTTTAAAAAACCTTTGAGTTCCTATTGAAGATAAAACAAATGTAAAAACTGGGAAAATAACAATTTTTTCATGTGGATACATTCTGATTTCTTGAAGTACCTTTTGTCAACTACTTAAAATATCTTTTTTAATGTTTTTGGAAAAAAACATTTCAATATTCAATCAAATAACCAATATATATATATATATATATATATATATATATATATATAACATTTCCAAATTTATCTGCTGTGTATTCCTAACTATTACTCTACTTATCATAGTCATAGAAAATAACTCAATTTACAATAAAAAATAAATGAGAAATAACTATACAATCCCTCGTAATCCAGGAACATGGGAATTGTAATATTTCAAAAGTTAGACAATTGATTAGGATGGAAGCAGACTAAACCAATACCAAACAGCATGAAAACTTGGAATTCCACTTTTAATTGTAAATTGGGAGATTAAATATTTTTCTAATAAAGTGAAGTAAACTCTTGTATTATATTCAGATCAAACTAATTCTGTAAAAAAAAAAAAATCTGTCACAAAGCAGAAGATGTAAATGTGTATAGATTAATAACAATAATATGATATCTACATGGACTATTATGGCGCGCAGCCAGAAGAAAACCACTTCTTGGGTCTATCAGCACTCAAAGAAATCAAGACACTAGATTACTGTTGTTTTGATACAGTGTCATCTTTTCAAATCAGTCCTCATATTCTTTATATTCTAAAAACAGATGCGTGTTTGGAGATTGCCTAAGAGTTTTGCTTCAACGACCTGCAGTCAAATATCGAATATTGTATATAACTGTGTGGGCTGTATTATTCGATTAAATAAACATTTTACCAAATACATATCTGAATAAATATGTATTGCTCGGTACTATCTAGGTTATGGAGTTTTACTGTCAATGAACATGTTCATGGACATGAGAAATTTATGCCATATTATAAAAAAAAACAAGAAATTCAAAATTACTTGAAGACAAATTGGTCTGCTAATATGAAAACTACTGAACGTTTCTTGGAAATTTGGGATTGGGAAATAAAGAAATACCAAAAAAATTTCAAAAAATGATTTGATTTATATTTAAATATGGTCTGAATGTATATCTTACAAGATTAATTTGAAGGCTGAAAACATAAGATTTTAAAAGTTTTCTAGAGGGTAGTTAACCAAATTTTAATGTATATAAACATCAGATTGACTTCTTAAGGTGCTTGATACCAAAGAAAGAGCAAAATATCAAAATAATGTTAAAGATAGTTGTAGCCAGTTATGCTACCAGGTGAAGAGATAATGGAAATTTATTCAAAATACATCACATGATATTTTCAACATATCAAGCTACAGTCTTGTCTGGTCGTAAATTGAAGCCAGCCCCAGTAAAACGTGGACCTGATTGTTTGTGTGGCTGAATCAGTGGCAGTCCATTTCGTGCTAGAGCATAGTCTTTTTCTCTGAAAAACAATAATTATCAGAACTTTATTTTTATTTATTTATTCAATTCTTATATGCTGAAAATACAAATACTGATATTTACAGGTTTATATTTAAAAAAATAATAATATAAACTGAAGCACCAAAAGATTAGAAACAACTATCTAATAAGATGTTGCTCCTCCCTTAATCTGATTGACAGAGGCCATACAATACAATATAAGGTCTATGAGTTATTGCAATAGACATATATATTCAGGTGCATTCCAGGATTGTCCATAACTGAATTGTGTTTATTGGGTGTTGTTGCAAAAAATTAATTTCATATCACTTGCACCTAATAGGATGTGTGTTATCTTGTAGAAAAAAAAAACATCAACACCAGGAAACAAGGCAGAATATAAAAGGGTGTAAATGTGCTGTAACAAGATCTGCGTATGTTATAGACAGATTCCAGTTTCACTAGTGATCCTTGCAAACTCCAACAGAACACATTCCCCATCAGCTTACATAAAATCCTGCTGAAAAGCTGGATTCATAGCCACAAATGTGCAAATGAATGAATAGTACTGAATAGAATAATTAGTGTTAAATATATATACTTGTAACCTTTTCACTGTGTGCAAACAAATGGCTGATGTTACACTGTTACAATTACATAGCAATGTTTTAAACCATTTAACTGTGTGCAAACAAATGATTAATAGTAAGTAGAAATATTTATGTTAGATAAAAATACATGAAACCATTTAACTGTGTACAAAAGGATGAGCTCAGGCTCATTTAAAAATGTATCGACAAAATGAGTTTACAAATCATATAAATTTGATATATATGTAAAAACAGAATTGGAATTAAATAACCAACAATGGTTGATATGCCATAAAACCAAACCAAGCCTCTTATGTTATACTTTAGTATTCCAGCTGAGTCCATTTTTATAAGTAATGAATGATGGAATCATCCAGTGTGTCTAATTTCTTGAACACTTCAGTTTTTCTATATCTAGGCAAATAGAATAGTGTATGATATTTGTCGCTGCCTCCCACCAGACAGGACTTGAAGGCAAATAGAATAGTGTATTAATCCAAAATAACCTGAAAGAAAAAATACTTTGACTTTATGATAGACCAGGTGGCAGTTCTAAAAGTTAAGCATAAACAAAAAAAATAAAAGCTTCTTTCATTTTCAAACTTTAATGCAAAAATGCAGAGGTCAAAATTAAATTCAAATCTGCTAATTCAGCTTAAATCATAGATTCTTCAATTGTTTTGATCATTAAATAAAAGCAAATCTTAAAATAGCCATGTCTATTTACTGATGTTATCATTCAACCAATTGAAAATATCAAAAAAATTATTTACAGGTTGTTTTTTTGAGACAGCAAGTTATCAGTAAATAATCAAAGAAAGATGGTTTGGTTTGGTTTCTTTGTTTAATGACATATCAACCTTTGCAGGTTATTTAATGCCAAAACCATTCTCTTTGAAGATAAGTAATAGTACTATTTAACCCATAGCTGGGAGAATAAGGGGGTTCATACCTTTCCCAAGGGTATTTGCCCGAAAGTGAACGTAATAGCGCGACTGGAGTACAAACTCCTGTACTACGATACCGCAGTCCATCACTTTAACCATTACACCACGAGGACACCCCCCTCAAAGAAAGAATGACAATGTAAAAGACAAAAGGAAAAATTGAATATACATTGTGTGATGGGTAAACAGTCATCTAAATTAGGCAAATTAAGCAAAAATGAAAGTAAAACTGACATTTCACTTTATAAAGTATATTAACCAAAATTACATGGAAATATTTTGAAATATCATGGATTAAATTTATTCAAAGACATTGTCATTAGCTTCAACCATGGCCTCCAAACAACTTCAGAACCTATTGCAAGCCTTTCCAACAGTCTCTTTGTTTAAATTGATAAATTTGCTGTTATCATTGCCTTCAGTTCCTCTTTGGTGTTGCACAGAGTTTTGTAAATTTCTTGTTCAACCATACCACACACATAATAATCAAAGGGGATTGTAATTAAGGGAGTTACACAGCCAGATGTTAAGGCAGATGTGGGCACAGAAATTTTCTCACAGCCAATAATGGGTTCTCCTGCTTGTGTGGCATGGTGCAGAGTCCTGTTGCCAGATGTAGGGTATTTCTGCTGCTACTCTCTCGATCCAGGCTTGCACTACCTCCTCCATGCACTTGATGCAGGCCTCTATGCTGAATCTGAGACTATGTGGGAAGATAAATGGAAACATAAAGTCACTACTGCAAGTGACCACCCCAAACACCATGATGTGGGTTGGGTGTTTGGTTTTCATCCATATGAATAAGAATCTGTCCTCAGATTGACACCTGAACACTGTGAAATCTTTATATTGGAGCTTCTAGCGGGAATGCCATGCAGTACAGCATGCCATTCCCAAATTTTTGGAGGAGGGAATTACATCATCGTGCTGCTTTCCTCATAGACAATGCGCAACTGACTCTTATTTGCTGCACTATAGACAAAACCTGAAAAAAATAAAGCACTTTCATGAAACTAATAATTTAAAATGGTAACAATTTATCCATCACACACTGTAATTTTCAATAAATAATGTCTTTTCAGAGTGACCAAATACTTTTACTGCAGCTATTTAGAAAAATACATCTTATTCTGTTTTGTATGTTTAGAAATAAATATTTTTTTAGTCATTGTTAATTTTACAACAGAATACATCACCTGTACAATTTAAGATAAATATTTGAAGTATATCAAATAAGTATTTTGCAAGTGATCTGATACAGGAAACCATATAACTGTATACAAAGAAATTATTATGATTACTAAATAAGAATTGTTACTTAAAACTAAAAAAGCATGTATAAATTATTTGTATTAGATGGAATATTTGATATTATATAACAAACAACTGATTATTACAGATGAATATATAAAAATGGAATTTAAAAAAATGATTACAATGAAACATAGAAAATATGATTGCAACCAAATATTTACAACTGAATCAAATTTTTACTTTAAATAACTCATAAGAGGTTGATATGCCATTAAGCAAACCAATCAAACAACCGGCTGCCAGCACATTAATATTTGGTTAATTACTCTTTTACTTGATTCTTCTTCCTTCTTTTGAAGCCCTTTGAACTTTACAAAAAGTAAGATTTACATCATTGCATATATTACACAGTTGGCTGGGGCCGTAGAATACACCGACAGCCCCCCCCCCCAATGAGTGTCCTGGATATGACACTAAACAATCTGATGGTGAGGTTCCAGTAATGCTGGAGCTTTGGGGAATGCGGAGTACCTCTTTATTGCCATCGCTCCCAGATCCACTCTGGCCCAGTGTGGTAGCACCTGATAGGGCCCTATCTATGGGTTAAATAGAACTAACAGCATACTTATGCTAAACTGAACTGTTTGACTAAACTGAATAGCTTAAAATAGAAATGTTTTTGACAATCAAACTGTACTTACATTTAAACTGCGTGCTTATGCTAAACTGAATTATTTGAAATAGAACTGTTTTCTGACATTGAAACTGTATTTTCACTAAACTGAATTGTTTAACAGAACAGTTTTGACATTTAACTGTGTGTAAACAAAATCTGTACTTCTATTAAACTGAATTAGCTGAATTAGAACTGCTTGACTAAACTGAATAGCTTGAAATAAAAATGTTTTTCACAATTAAACTGCACTTACATTTAAACTGCAGGCTTATGCTAAACTGAATTGTTTGAAATTGAACCGTTTTTGACATTGAAACTGTACTTACACTAAACTGAATTGTTATATATAGAACTGTTTTGACATTTTTGAATTATTTGAAATAGAACTGATTATTTACATAAAAATGGATTTGGCGTTAAATAACCTACAAAGGTTGATATGCCATAAAACCCAACCAACCAATCATTGCATATATTCAGAGAAGAGTCAGTAAAAGACATTTTTCTAACAATACAAACACCAGATCATTTACAGATATTCCAGCTGATAATTCAAGTCCCTTACTAAAGAATAGTTGTTATGTGTTTATAATAGTTTTGTCTGTACATTTGTCAGACATAGTCTTTCAAAATCTTTCCATTTGTAATTTCACCATTTTTTTTTGTCTTTCAATAAACCAATGAGCAAATCTTCATCATGATTACTTGTGTAAAAGCATTAATTCTGCCAAGATTTAAGCATTAACTAAGAACAATATAGAAAAGAAGCATTCAAATAAAAAAATAAATCTTTCACATTTCCTTAATACAGAACAAGTGACAGCCAGGTTTCACATCTCATGTTCTTCGAAGTATTCACTCAGTTCATCCACCAGAGTTTTTATCGCCATAGCTTATGTCAGAGCAGAAACAGCTGAAACCCACTTAACCTTCATGGAGATAGATAAGGAAATGAGAGTAGAAAAAAACATATCTACTAGCCTAGAAGGAAGCAATAAGAATAAGTTGTAATGTGGCAGCACTTAATCCAGTGCCCAGGAATATAGCTACAGATGCACATTAAACCCATTCTTAAGTACAATTCATACACAAAAAGTATAGTGTGTTATGCAGCAAGAGTTAAAAACATGGTTTATTGAAATAGCAAAAAGTTATGCCAAGGTCACCTGTTGACAGGTAACACTATAAAAATAAAGATATTTTTATTAGAGTGCTCAGAAAACAATTTACCAGAGAGGACACAAAAACAAAGGTAAATTAAAATTAATTTAAATATCATCATAAAGAATTTAATCACTTTTATTATCAATGACTGCAACCGCTAACAGATATGCAAATTTTCAATTCTGTGTTTAAAGAAATTTGATGATTTCCCACCCAAAAGTTTGAAAGACCATTTTCAACTTCTAAATGTTCTGCCATTTATAAAATGTTTGAGTGATCAAAACAAATGAAACTCTGTAGGCGCTAAATCTGATGTGTATGAAGAATTTGGAAGAATCTCCTGTCCTAATGATTTTATCTTTTTTTAGGTCTGTTGGGCTACTGTAAGGTAATTAGATTTTTTATGATAATATCTAAATAAATTTAACTTACATTTGTTTTTATATCCTTTGTTGTAAAACATAATTGCTTTCTGAAAACACTAATAATTCAAAAAGACAAAACAGTAATGTTAAGTCTGTGTTGATCATCATCTTAAGCCAGTAGTATGACAAAAAGGATAAGTATATATATATATATATATATATATATATATATATATATATATATATATATAATTGGTAAACTCACCACAAGATGAAAAGTAAAATGTTAGATAAGATCTAAAACAGTCTCAAAAGTAGCCAAAATTTTACAGTACACTCTACATGAATGTACATAGCTAACATCAGAATATTCCAATAATAAAATATCAAACTAATTTTAAGATATACACAACCATATATAAATAATGGCTGCCTCCACAAATTCAAGCATGGCTATCACATGACATCATTTTGTAATAACTGCATTGTACCAATCAATACATGTGCCTGAAGCTTTTTATTATGAGGAAAGATGATGCACTGGGTTAATCCCACTCACTAAGCTTCAATAACATAAAGAAGAACCAGTTACATCAGTTGATATTATTGAAACCACAGTTGTTTTCATCTGTGTGTTCTTCTCTTAAGATAAATGTTTTAACAAAAGTTAATGGTCCATCACTCCCAGTTTTTTTTTTACCAGAATGTCTTTCTACTTGATGGATGATTTGAGTTACTAATCATTTACCCATGTGGCAAGTAGTACTCAGTTATACTGGTACTAGTAGTACTCATGGATTATATATATATATATATATATATATATATATATATATATATATATATATATATATAAAATGGTAGATTTTGGTAAATCTGACAAGATGATAAAATGAATGGAAAAGTAAAGTCAATATTTTGTTCTTTATTGGAAATAGAATTCTGAACAAGTTCTATTTACAATAAAGAACCAAATATTGAATCCATTGTCAATGTTTGGTTTATCCACTTTTCTACTTATCTTTATCACATATATATATATATATATATATATATATATATGAGAATATTTATTTGTTTCTTTGTGATAAGAAACCAAATCATTGAAATTTTGAAATATCAACATAATAATCATTTTTTTTTACAAGAAATTTAATGGTTTTGTATATATTGTGTTGTAATTGATAATGAAAATTAAAATTTATGATTATTTCATCCTTATTTCGCAATAAACAGTGTTGCAAATTAATGGTTTCTGTAGTGTTAGTTGTAATAAAGTTGAGTAATAAACTTCATTTTTTATCTTCTCATTTTTAAAAAAAGTTTTCATGTATTTTAAATTAATTTGGTTCTTTTAATATTTATTTAGTAAATCTAGTTTCAATTTGCAAAAATTTTAATTCAGCACACAAACAAAGTCAATGAAAACTTAATGTTGCATTCAGTTATAAAGAACACTACACCTTAAAGTTGGTTTATTTTGTTCTGCAAATTGATATTAAAATAAACAAACTGAAATTTCAAATGCACCGCTGAATAGTAAAATCTAATTTCAAATAAAGTTTTGTTTGTCTACTGTTCTCATTTCTTGCATCATACGTTTTGTCAACTTACTGAAGAATTTTCAGAAAAAATAGATCTGTACATTCTAAATGTAAATTTTCACAATGCAAAGCCAAGCTAATCAGCTAATGTGGGTATATATATATATATATATATATATATATATATATATATATATACTAAAGAATAAAGAAAAATAAAAGTAAGTTGAACAGTCTGAGTCCTAAAGGAGCAGAGGCAGCTTATGCTTCAGTTAAAAGAAATCAGACCCTTAAGGATAGATGGGAAGGCAAAGAAGGATAATGAAGCAACAAATCCAAAATATTCATATCATGCAGTCATCACAAGTGACTTGTAAGTCTCAATTTCCCTCTCTCCAATACAACCAATAGCATTCTCCTATGTTACAGACAATAGATACCAAGAACAGTAACATTCTGATGAAAAGATTTGTTGAATGCTTTATTTAGTAATCATTTCAAGGTGCCACTTTCAATTTGATGATCAACCAGACGACAACTGACTGATTTAAAACCGTCTTCATTTTTGACTTAAAAGTTTTAGACTTAAAACAGACCTTGGGCCAAATGTGAATGTGTGGTACTCAAATATTTCAACCATTGGTCATAGGACCTGTTTGTAAAGCAAATGAAAGGTTTCTTTCCAATCCTGAGTCACAGAAGAAAATATGATAATGGTTGATCAGTTCACTGGTCAAATCAGCCTCTGCTTTGTCATGATCCACCATTTGTCTTTCTATATCTGAAAAGGCTTCTTGATTGAGCTGGTTGTAATTGAATCAAAGATTGCTAGTCAAAAATAAAATAATTGTAGATCATTCAACAAAATGGTGATTAATATATCAAAGAATTTATTCTGGCTGGTGTAAAGTCTTTATATCTGAGGTAATGGATACTTGCTAGGTATGGACTATTACCAAGATGAATCGATAAGATGAATGATGATTAAAGACAGAGGGAGAACGAACATCTACCGCTATGCCTGGTACATTCCTTTATTGACCAAATCCCCCAGATGTAGTAGGGGCCGTAACCCCTGTGGCATTACTATTAGTCAAATACGATGTGATGTCATTTGATATCTCCCTCAATATAGCTCCAATCTAAATTTCCAATTTCTTTTCTTTCTTTTCAATTTCTTTAATTTCTTCTTCATCACCAAAAGACACCTCTTTATCAATTTTCAACCATCTTTTCTCTAAAAATAACAACATAAGATCTAATTAACTTAAGCCATTTGTACTGAGGGGATTGTAGTTTTTTGTTCATTGGCTTTCAGAACCACCTTTTCAATAAAATGAAGTTTATACCTTTTCCAGTTCAAAATGGGAGTAGTTCAGTTCAAAATGGGAATAGTTCAGTTCAAGATGGAAAAATTATTATAAGTATAAATATAAAAAATATTTTATAAATTATTTTAGCAATAAAATTGTTAACATTTTATAATATAAAAAAAAATTCTTCAAGTCATTTATTAGAACATAACATCTTCTAATGCTACAGCTACAGGAATTTTAGATTGAATTCCAACTATGAAACAATTGCATACTTCTGGTGCAACCCTTCCCAATTCTTCGTCAATTAATGAAGTCAAAGCTCTTGCCCTTTGTTCAGTAATTGACAAGCCATCTCTTCTCTCCATTGCAAGAATACTCACAATTTTAGCAGCCAATTCCTGCTTGACGTAAGCTTTGATTAAAGACCATACTTGTTCAATCAGATTAAACATTGGACTGTATGGTCCCAACCTAAGCACTTCACATCCTAGAAATTCTTCTTCACTAAAAACTTCTTCAATGTTTGAATGACATGGGGCATTGTCAACAACCATCACAACTGGACCCCCATATTGTCTCTTTGCAGCTTTTTTATATTTATACTTATAATAATATTCCCATTTTGAACTGGAAAAGGTATAGATTAATTCCACTCATTGATATAATTCACCATCAATCCTTTATGGGGATTTGCCCAGAGGCCTCTATTTATAATACCACATAAGCAGACTATTATCATCCCTGTCAAACACCTAAAAAAAGGACTTAACATGGTTTGATGAAACTAAAGTTGTAAAATGCAGTACCTGAAATAGTAGGCTCCTTTCTTTTAAAGAGAATAGATATCACCAGCAAGGAATAAGCAAAACTGAATGATGTCCTAATAGAGTTGTGAGCAGCTAACTCTAAAGGAGACTTTCTTGGCCAATCAGAATATTCTGAAGTATTAAAAAAGAAAGAAGAGAGGTCTCACTATAGTCTTCATCATAATTAATAGTTATCATGGGTTATGAATAAACTAAGGACTGAGCAGTCATTATTAAAGAAGAATGTTAATTTTTTGTTAGTAGTTTATCAATGGCAAATGCTTTTCCTTAACAATTAAACGTACAGAACCAATGAAGACGTGTTACCTCTGTTGTTCTTCCTTCTTCTTCTGCATGAAATATTTCTTCTTTACTTCTTGCAGCTCCCTGGCAAGTTTCTCTTTTTCATACTTGTCTTCACTGGCTTGTGCTTCAAACATTGTAAGCTCAGCTGCCATAACCTAAAAAATATTAATGCATATAAATGTTCTTATTTATTTAGGGATTCCTTTTCTTCCTGAAGCTTCTAAAACTGCCAAAAATACTGTTTTAACAAAAATAAATCTTACCAAAGTATATATATATATATATATATATATATATATATATGGGCCCAGCATTCCTTTTATAAACAAATTTTTTAAAATTTAAACTAAAACAGGATCATAGAATTCAAATACGACATAAATTATACATTTTGGATTCATTTTTGGGCAAACAATAAAATCCCAAAATAAATTAGAATAAACAACGTTTATTTTGACACAAATCTATTCAACAAATTCTGTAATATACCTATGATACGAGTGTATGAAATAGACATAGGGAATCCGAAATACATGACATTTACGAAATTGGTTCAGGTACGAAACTTTATTACCTTTGAGTTAAAGGTTATTCAACATGAGGAGAGAGAGACACAATCTTTCTATTCTGACTGCTTTTACATCGTCAGCTCTCAACCCAACCAACGTGCGGTGCCCGTAGCGCACAAATTCGTCTGGCCTCGCCCAGTTCTGAATGTTGACTCTCTCGTTCAGTGGCAGGAACTCAACTCACTGACTTTTTCCAAATCTCAAAATCCTCAGCCCACACTTCTGGGCATGACGTCATTGACCTCCCTGGTATCATTTCCTATCTGGGTTTTTTATTTTGACATCTCTGAATGACACATCCTCTCCACGTGTATGTGAACACCTGCGTTAATGTTGCACCTAACTAACCCATGCGCTAAGCGAAAGGTTCTCAGCCTAACTAAACCGAAAGGCAAGATATATAAAACGAAATCCCTCCGCAATTATATTACAATTCAAATTTGAATTGATTCCTATTAATAACTGATTTCTGATCAGTTGTTGTAAGATGAACAAATTGAAAAGAAAGTTCAATACATGACAAATTACATTTGTGATACAGGCTGACTTGGTTGAGTCATAATCTGTATCCCTACTCGTAAGTTACATTCTCTGTTCTGCCTTGTATTTGGATATTTCCCCTTTGTCCCATAAGCACTTTATCAACAATTACAGGGATAAAACTGACATTTTTTTTATTAGTACAGTCAATATTTTCTAAAAATAAAATAATATCTATTTATATACCTCAGTTACTTGCAGAGAATTGTAGCTTAATGTAAATTTGTCTTTGAAAATTAATTTTCTGAAAATAATAAAATGGAGTTTAATAACTCCATTTATTGATATCAACCACCATCAATCCTCCAATAAGGATTTGCTCTGTGAGCCTTATTTGTCTCTGCCTCCCACCAGACAGGACTTGACACAAGGTCAATGACCCAAAGGATTTACTCTGTAGGCACTATCCATAGTGCCACCCATCTGCTTACTCTTTTTTTTTATAGTAGTTGTTTTCTTTACTTACTTTTTTTAGTCTTAAGAACAAGTTTACAAGTTGACTTTAAAATGACAGTCTCAAATGTGATAAGATGCAAAATTACATATTAAGTGTTATGTGCAAATCTATTACATGTTTGAATATTCTATTAGAAATAATTAAGTGTAATTCATCCTTTACTAAAACTGTAAGTAGAGACAAAGCTTTGAAAGAAGATATTTTTTACCTTCATTTGTTTAACCTTATTCTTGAATGTCTGCTGATAAATAGAGAGTTGCTCAGCCACTTCTGGACCAGGCTGTCGAGCCAGAATATGTTTAAGTTCAATGTAGAGTTTCTCCTTTTCTTGTATTTGAAGTTCCTTTTCAACCACTTCTTCTGTCTTTTTGATAAGTCTTTTCTGCAGGGCATGGGTTCTCTGAATCATCTTGTACATATTAGGATCATTGCTCTGCAAACAATACAAAAAACCCAAAGATCAAGCTCTGTATTTATAAATTAAAGTGTTAATGGTTACAAAATCGTTATTTTTATTACTGACAGAGTTTTGTAATATGTATGTACTTTTTATAAAACAAACACTTATCTTACAACACTGTGTAAAAAAACTTTTATTACTTTAACATTTAAGTTACTTACCTCCTAAATTGCAAAAACTTAAGCTAAATTAGTCACTTGTGTTGATAAGTGTAACTCTCATACTGAGATTATGGATCAATTGAAGGAATCCAGAGTCAGGAATTCCCTACAGTATGCAAGATCCTTTTGTTTAGAAAATAGTTGTTTGAATTGGAACTATATAGAACATTGCTTCAGTTTTACAACCTTCACGTAGTCATCTCATCATATAATTTGAATTAATAATTCCTAACAAAGATCTTGTACACTGACTATGTGTGAGTTTCACAGAAATTCTATTCTTGTTCAGTGTATTGACATGTCATATAGCCAGGTGATTTAAATCTTACACCTTGGAATTATCCCTTCATTGCTGGATGGTTGTGAATAAAACGAGGATTATAGAAAGAGGCAGCGTCTTGATTTGGTTTTACTACAATGTGACAGAAAACAAAGTCTGGTAGTATTGTAAGATTCTGCTGGAGAAATCTGGGTCAGTGGTTATTATGCTTTGACTGCCAAACCAAGTCTTGACCTCAGAGTCATCATCTGAAGAAAATTTTGTTGGCTGCACAGCTGGTTTTATAGTTGTTTTTTTTTTTTTTTACACCATCTCAATATGATATAGTGACAATTGCCTCCAAAATTGTGAAGGTTTAAACAAAGAATTCCATCAAATTTCTTTTAAGATTAAATTATGATCTTAGATTATTTCCCCAAAACTATGCTAAGTTATATTTAAGTCTTATCAAAAATATGATAGAACACGCAATCATAATTATGGTTCTTTCATTATCATCATCATCATCATGTCGGGCCGCTAGCACGGATATCCCCAGCCCTCTCTCGCCACTTCTCCCTATCATTCATCGCTTCTGGTAGGTCTTCAGGGCTACATCCCATATCCTCACATAGCTGCTGTATGTATGTTCGAGCTGGTCATCCTGCTTTTGCCCGGCAATATGCGGGGGTCCATAGGAGTACATCACTGATGGGTTTGTCCTTGCTTCTCCAGCAGTGTCCTGCATGTGTGGTTTGTCTAACTTGTATAGTTTTCCTGACAGGACGCAGTTGGCTGTATAGTTGGTGCCTTGTGGGGTGTTGCTGCCAGGACTTGTTCAATATTGCTTGCAGCATTCTTGTGTAATTGCCGTCTAGCTTCTTCTTCAGCTGTTTAGTTAGCGTCCAACATATTATTCAACCATATAAACAAATGCACTTATTCTTTAAAAGACTACATTGATGATTTTAATTAATTTGAATGATTAACTTTTTTTATCATTTCAATTTCTAAAAAATCTGAAAAATTAAACTTTATTAATTAACAACATTTGTGCTTGACAAAACTGATAAACTTTATTCCTTATTTTCCAGTTTGGTTTGAAATTAAGGAAATTGACAAAAGTGATTTCTTATCTTAAACACAACTGTGGAATGGAATGACAATTGGAACAAATTTTGTAAACTAAATGAAAGGATTTTAACAATAATGACAAGCAACCCAATTGAGATACATCTACAGGGTGAAACAATAAAATTGTTGTCCTAAAGAAAACAACACTACAGCTTTATTTTTAAACTTTTATTGAAAAAATCAATTTAGGTAACTTGATTATATAGTAGAGCTGACATCTATTCAATGTAGCCACCTTCAGCCTCAATCACCGCCTCAATATGGATCCGGAACTGGGAGCACGCCTTTTCCACAAATGCTGGTGGGAGTTCGGTGAATACTCGGCGGATGGCAGCAATCAGGCTGGCTTTGGTGTTGTGGTAGGTCATGTTGGTGATGTTCTTGATGTATGACCAAACGAAGAAATCCAGCGGGTTCAAATCGGGGGAGGAGGGGGGCCTGACGGATTTGATTAGCCTGTGGTTCTTTATCTTCTCAGTCAAGATCTGGCTTGTCTGGTGCCTGTAGGACCTACACTTCAAGTCCTCCTTCACACATGCATCCACAGTTGTGTGTGAGACACCTAAATCTCTGGCAATCTGCTGAATAGGCCGCTGGGGAGTTTCATCAATGATTGCCTGGACCTCTTCGATGAAGTCCTTGGTCCAGATCTTCTTGGCAGTGTCCTTCTGCTCCACCACCTCCAAAGGGTCGGCTGATGCATTAAGCTGTGCCCTCAAGCATTGAACCATCTGGACTTGCATTTTGAGGGTGCTGGCAACGGTCCTGTTGTCATAACTTGGATTGGTAGAGAGCATGAGGTGTACAGTGGCGCATCTCCAATCTTGCTCGTTGAACACTGTGTCACTTTCAGACAATATAGAAGGCTCCTATTGCTCTTGGGATTTGTACACAACTGGCCAACTAGTGGATGGTCTGCAACAAAAAAAGAAAACCGGTTTTCATTAAATGGAAATGGAATCATGTCGTCTTTTCTAGGGTGACAATCTTATCATTCTACCCTGTAGTAGTTCATCATCATAATGCACTTACTATTAACACACACCAACTACTCACCTGGATAACCATAAAGTAAGTAAAGTAAAGGCTCCCTTTTCAATAGCTACTACACCGAGGTGTAGGGGAGGGTGATACTCCTTTCCCTGGATTGCTCCACTTTACCCTTGATACGTACCTTATATTGCTGAGTGTTAAGCAAGGAGGTATCAAGTACCATTTTTAAAGTCTTTGGTATGACACAACCTGGGATTGAACCCAGGTCTCCCAGACTATTGGCGAACACTCTACCCACTAGGCCAATAAGCCGGTATAACAATAAAGTAATGATGCAAAATTCATAACTTTAAGAAGCAAAGTTCTCAACATATTTACAACAAAATTACAATAGAGACTGACAAGTTACTATCAACATTAACATGATTTTAATGGGAACCAATCTATTTCTTTACAATCATACTCTTTTTCTTTTCTATGCACAGCACATTAGTTGATAATAATCTTTTAACCTAATGACTGGATAACCTGATTATCTCCCTTTATATCAGACTCAACCATGCATTGCTGAACTGATTTTGACCTTACTAATAATACAATTATAGAAATAGAATATCAACCAATATATATTATATCATATCATATTCAATTAACAATTTAATGAAAGGAGACAAAACTATAAAAGAAGACTTACTCTGATGAAAAATGATAGAATTCTCAACAACTTGATATAATGATTGATAGCAAAGACTAATGTCTATTTCATAATAATTGAGATATAATAGTTTCTAATTCTGGTGAACAAGAATAAGTTTTAGAAATGTGATAGAATAATAATAAACCCGAGTATTTTTTATAATTGTTCCTTTTCATTTAAATCTATTTTTCCAGCATCCACAACAGTTGATATTTGTTTTGGTTTATTGACTTTTGTTTAATATTTAGGTTTTCATAAACTAAATAGAAAATCTTTTGATTCAATGGTAGTAATTTACAAAGTGTTTTGCTCAGTTGTGGCACAAGGCTATATAAATGGGGCACCCAATGAGACTCAAACTCACTCATGAAGGTTTGCTAGTCGAGTTTGCAAACCATTACACCACCCAAGATGCCTTTGGGTCATGAGTAAACATTGACTAATATTGTACTTTGTCAAGAGTAACTAGGAAGTGTGAAAGTCAGGAGATTCAAGATCCTTAAGGTATTTCACTATTCATATATATGAATCATATATCATACCAACTACTTCAGGGTTATTTAAAAGCATAAGGATTACAATTGCAAATGCCAGGATATTAAATCTTGTTAACTCTATGAATAGTTTGCTCCTTGGCCATCAGTATATTCTGTACCTGAACTTCTGAAAGGAAAAGCTCAAATTTCACATCATCATATCACTTCCATTTACATCAGAAAAACAAATAACAAATAATACAAACTGAAATAATAACAAAAGTAGTTTCTTTTTACTTTTTGGTGTTTTCCAGAGTGGGAGGTAACTATTTCTATCATCAATTGGAAATGGCTCTAGATCTACATCTATTTCAGCATTCTAATTGTCACTATCAGATTCTTGATAATCGTCATCTTCTGTAAGCTCATTGTCATGGTACCTACATACATGGTAATGGACTATTCCTCCGCAATATACTGAGACACCCTATATGATATGGTACCTACCTACATGATAATAGACTATTCATCCTCAATATATGAGGTGCATTCAATAAGTTTCCAGACTGTTTTTGTACAGGCATTTAAAATTGTCATAGACTCTTGAAAATTCACTATGTTATTGCTATACATCTTATGAGATGACTGACCAATTTTTATGATTTCATGTTCGAATGAACAGCTACAACAGGAATTGGAATACACCTTACTAAAGCCTGATTGTCATAGTTGGTGAATTTCAAAAATGCAATCTGGACATGAGGAAGAATGATATGCAATAATGTTCTGTTTTAAACTTGGAAAAAATGCCACAGAAACATATGGAATGCTTCAGACTGCTTTTCGACCATCTTGCATGAATTGAGCATCAGTTTTTGAGTGGCATAAGAGATTCAAGGAAGGTAGGGAGTCTATGAGGGATGATGAGAGGTGTGGGAGGAGTAAGGAAGTCAATAAACCACAGTTGATTGGCCAAATAAAGAATTTCATGGATAAGGACCGTTATGTGTCTATAGAGACAATAAGTGCACAGTTTGATGTCAGTGTGGGAACTGTACACACAATTATTCACGAGGAACTTCTCTTGTCTGTTTGTCTTCATTTTGATCCCTAAACACCACAACACTCATATAACAGATAATCCTGATAAAAAATTCTTAATTGTTTTTCTTTTCCAGTTCCTGTAACATTTATTATAATGCAATAAATGCTTTCTGGATTTTTAACTAGGTGGATTTTTGTGGTCTCATCTATTGTGAAATTTATAAAAATATTGAACATAAAATACATTCAAATTTTGCACCAGGTTGCAGATATCAAAGAAAGGCTATAAATGGTTGATATATTAAGCCCTTTTTATTTATATATTTGATGTAATCTACCAGACCCTGAAATATTAGGTTTACAGGAAAATAGTCGTCAGCCTAAAATATTGGACATATACATAGATGCTGAACCAAAAAAATTAAAACATAGCATAAATCATAAAATGTACAAACAAAACTTGGAATGATATAATCAACCTTATAAATTTAATAAATTCAGGAAATATGCGATGAGAAAAGAATATAAAAAAGATGAGAACCATCATGTTGTGAATTAGCAAAGCAATTTGGTGAGGTGAAAAACTTGTTCAACTTTAGCAGAGGATCAAGTTAAACACAAAGATATCAAAATGGTTACCTCCAATTTTCTCCAACGATGGATGTTAAGTGGATTTTCTAGTTCTTCTTCTAAGGCTTTGCAGCGAGTACGTTCCCTTAACAATTCTTTTTGTGTCTCATATACTTCTTGACTAAAATGAAATAAATATGAAAGATATCAGTAGTTTTAACACAATTTCAATAATAATAATATTCATTTTTTACAAGATTCAGTTTTGGAAATTTGACTTGTTTCTCTCACTTTCAATCATAATGACATTTTATTTCAATACATTTTTTACATTAAATTTTTCAAATATTAAGTTGTTATCTTGAAAAAAAGAATTTTAGTTTAAGCTCTTTACCTTAAGAAAAAATATCTATTTTTAAAAGAACAGTATCATTCATGATAGATACATTTCTATCTACATGTTCATTATCTTAGTCAATTCATTTATTATTCATTCACAGTATATTTTTTAATATTTTTTAACAAACAATAAGTTAATTTCATTTTGGTTTTATCGATTGTTTTAAAATTATTACTTGAATTAGTTCAAGAACATAATTACTCTTTAATATTTCCAATATGCTTATATATATCCAATAAATAGTTAATCTAATCTAATTATTTTTATTTGGATTATGTCTTTTGCAAATAGATAACAAAATATAGTTAAAATAATTCTCTTTTACTTTTTCATCCAATGGAATATATATCATTATAGATATGTTGAATCAGTTAAAATTGTTTTCTACCATTATTTGTAAACCTGCGGAAATAATTCTAAATATTGACAAAATGCTAAAAAAACCACTATATATAAAAAAAAAACCCAAAAAAAACAATAATATCCAAATAGCAAATCAACTTGCAAGAATTCATTTTGCGTGGTTGTTTACACTAATGAAGAATAATTTACCATTTTGCTCTTGACAATTCAAGTGGATTCCTCCTGAGAATTAAGTAGTGTGTATATAGAAAGTGATAGGGCATTCTTTCTAAAACTGAGGCCTTTCTTTCCAAATTCTTCAGCTCTTACTACCATATCCACCACTACTTTAGTCCCTACTTTCAATAACATTGCTGCTTTTACTTCTACTGCTACAACTATCATATTTGCAGCTTAATTGGAAACCTGTACGAAAAGCACTAAGCCAAAAAATATTATTTCCTATGCACACAGCTATCTTTGATATGTGTTAATAATAAGCATCGACTGGCAGGATGCAGAACCTGCTCATTAAAGTACTCCTACAGGTGAACAGCATGCTGAATTAGTCATGTGGTTTACAAGTGAGAATGATTTGCAAAGAGATAATGTGTTTGCCTGGAAGGGCATACCTTCTTCATAGGGGGTAAGCTCTACAAACAGTTTCTTGGACAGTTCAACACACACACACACACACACACACACACACACACACATCTTGTCACAATGAAAGCTAATGGAAGCTTCTACAAAGTGAACAAAACTTATTTATTCACAAATAATAATAGCAGTAAAACAAAGTAGAATAAAATAAATAAGTATGATGAAAAAAATGCAAAATCAATATCAGTTTTCTTTGTACATATATGATATAAAAAGATACCTATATATTGATATACTCAAATATCAATCTATATTGCTTATATAAAAACTTGTCTGACAGTATACATACTTTTTGATCCTGTTACTTATGAATAAATGGACAAGGATTAAAAATGCATAATCTTGTCTATCAGACAATTTTAAAACATAAAAAATGAAAATAATCGAAATTTGATAACAAATTTCTGGTTATAATATTTTGAAGTTTTGAAAAGAAATATTGATAAAATTAATTAGACTTTCTTGTTTTTTAATCAACAACCTACAGTATGATAGCTACTTTAATTTCTTATGTCTAAGACATATAAAGTACATCTTTTTAACTAATAAAGAAACTTATTCAAATGATTCTTATTATTAATATATAGTAGGAAAAGTAACCATGGCACTTATACAGTTCCTTTTCCAGATTCAACCATATTTGTTTTGCTAAGTTTTATTTAAATGTTATTGTTGATACAATTAGGTGAGTAAATATATCTAAACACATAGATAAATGTATATACAAACTTATTTACAAATTGATTTATTTATGTTTGGCCTAATGGGTAGAGTGTTTGCCAATCGTCTGGGAGATTGGGGTTCAATCCTAGGTCGAGTCATACCAAAGACTCAAAAAAATGGTACTTGATGCCACCTTGCTAAACACTCAGCACTATAAGTGTCATACCGGAACTATACACTCAGTGACTCTTTTTAGTATGACACCAGTAAAGATATAAATGGACGGTGTCTGACTACTTCAGGGAAAAAAAGCATTAATCGCTCTCTGATAGACTTGCCAACTCTTCGGCTTGTACCTGTGGAATACCTTTATTAAACCAACGATACAACAATAAGATAAGGATCAAGGGTAAAGTTAGCAATCCAAGGAATTTGAGTAGTGCCCTCCCCTACACCTCGGTGTAGTAGCTATTGAAAAAGAAGCCTTTGACTCGCCCTCAACTACAGTTGCCAACTTTACTCTCATTACATCAATCTCTCTACTTCAATTATCTACAATGGCTGTTAAACTCATAAATTATATAAATCCCTGAGTTGAAAGTAAAAAGAAAGTTCTGCTTATTATGAACTTTTCTCAACAGCTTTCTTTTTATTCTGAAGAAAATGTTTTCATTTTATGGTGACTGTAAGTAGACAGAAAATAAGGTGAACATGTGCTGCTATAATCAGGTCATACTATAAGTACTGTTCAAAATTTGATAAATTGAATATTTTTTAATTCTAAAATCCCCAAGTGCTAGTATTTGTTCATATAATTTTAAATGGATAAGTTATGTTATCATTGTATAATTTAACTAACTTAGCCACTTATTTGACTTTTTTAAAAATGGACATATCTGTCGAGTAAATAAGACATGTAATGCTCTATAAATTTAGTAAAGATAATACCATATAAGTAATCCAAAATATTCATAGTGTCTATGGAACAAAATAAATTGCTGAAGAGAAATTAAAAAGTTTAACAAAGATTTGCCATTAACAATAATCTGCCTTTAACTGAACTTTATAGAAATAATGTTGTTACAAATGAAGAATTAACTCAAAAATGTAATTCAAGTCATTAAAAAAATTCTCTGCCATTTGCAACAGCATAAAAAGATGTTAAAATTGAAACTTGACAGAAATCTACTGTAGAGCTCAAGTGGATATTTCCACTTCTCCGATATTGAAAAACGGGTATTTTACAAGAATTTATGGTAATGTGAACCCTAATTCAATGAAGGCAAATAGTCTTAAGTACAACCCAAAATGCACTGCTATTCAAGAAAAGTTTTGGTTAGTAGTTTGTAGTATGGCCAACCTTGATTTGTTACCAGTCAATGTTAGGATTACAGTACGACTTTATTGTCAAGTTTAAACATTTAAATATTGCTTTGAAAAAAAAAGAGATTGATTTTATCAGTTGCAATAATGTAGTGTTTTATCATCATAATGGCTTGGAAAAATTCCACACTCCTTTTTCTCTAAATCTTGCTATATATCTAATTACCATTCATTCCAAAGTTTACAAAATCATCTCGATGAACTAGTTCTTAAAACATATAATAAAGTTAAAACTACTCTCTCTACATTTTTTTCCTAAATGCTTTTATAAAACCTGTATTTTATATTATGAGGATTGTGAATCATAGGAAGGTAGTTACTGATAATAGTGGACATGATTATTTCATATTTTTTCTTGTCCTAAATTTGGAAATTACTTATAGGATAACTTGATATATCCATAAACATTACTTACACATTAAGATGAGTGTATTTACTTCATCACAGAGATAAAATTACTTATTTCACAAATTCCACTTACCGAAGATCATTGACATTGGAAACAGACTTTTCCAAGATCATTTTCTCCCTGCGTATCTTCTTAATTTCCAGTTTCAAGATCCTGATATCCTCCAGACGCTGATCATATTGGATTTCTCCTTTTTCTAATGTTGACTGTTGGATCTTGATCTTCTCAAACAATAACCTTAGCTCATCATTTCGACGTACAAGTTGAGTTCCAAGAATGTCCCGTTCACTAATTACCTAATTTTGAAGTAAGAACAAAACTAAAATATTCAATATTTTGTCCAAATATACTATAGAAAGGGTTATAGTAAAACTAGACATTTAAAGCTTTAAACCAAGTCTAATATTTTTATCAGATTAATTTTCTAAGTTTAATTTCAAATTTGATTTTGTTTTAATATACAAAAGGAAATCCCTTCTAATAAACATTGAAACTTGGATATTGAATTTATTGTGGCAAAAAAAAAATCTTCCCTTATTTGGGTGAAAATTGTGGCTGAATAAGACATATGCAATTATCACTGTTTATACTTCATATTTAATCTAGGAAAAACTGTAATGAAAACTTGGCATGTGAATAATAGCAAACCTGGTAATATGACAGTAAGTGCAAGCAAGTTTTGGAAATGGTTTACAAAGTTTTAAAAAGAAGCTCTTTGAGCTCATGGACAAAGAACACTAGGAAGCCTTCAACATTTGAAAACAGATGAACTGGGAAAACTTTTGAAGGAAGATGCAGCACAAACATATAAACTTGAAGAAAAATCATAAGTAAATCAGTGAATTTGTTTAAATGACACATTGGAATTGAAAAGACTAAACTTTTTTCTGCTTGTCTATACTTGTCCTCATTCCTCATGTTACAAATGTGATGCAACATTCATGAAACTAGGAATAGACCGACATGTGGCAGCACATTCTCCAGATCTATCATTTATTTCACATTTTCTGTCAACAATTTCAAAGTAGAAAAATTCATCAAACCAAAACTAGAATAATTTCTTCAATGATAGAACACACAATTTAGCTGAAAGTTTGCATAATTTCACAGAAAACCCAAAAGATATTTAGATGAATGAATTATGATGCTATATAAATAAAAAGATTTTATTAAAAAAATATTAGAAATTTTTATATCAATCATATATTATGTTCAAACTGATTTTGTATAATTAAATCTCATAACTTGTCTTCTTTTCAGAATCAAGTTTTGAATATTTTTTAATGATTTTAAACTTTTTGCTATGAATCTCTTAATTGAAAAAAATTAACACATCCCAGAAAAGTTTTTAAAAAACTTTCACGCAATCAAAAATTGAAACATGGATATATTAGCGGATAAATTCCAACTTTTAATATGTCTACTGTCTGCTGAAATTAATATCAAATAAATTTAAAAATTGCTATTTATCAAGTATCAACCACTTTAAAAGAAATAAAAAGCAAATATTTTGGAATGAAAAAAGAAATATCTGGAACATTTCTTACAAATCTGGACAGATAAACATAGTGAGTACATCAGTTCTTATTCTTTTAAAATTAAAATTATTTGATACTTTTAATTACAAACCAAAAAAAAACGTCCAGAAATCCTGAAAATATCAGAAAACAATTAGTAGAATTACATTTCTTACTTATGTTAGCCAAACTGATCATACAGATGTTTTTTAAAGAATGACACTTTCAAAATGAGAATTATTTTATCTGATATTTTCAGTACAGACAAATCAATTAGTGCTTCTGCAACTCTGATATAAAACTGATGACAGTTGTTAGAGTCGGTGCATCAAAACTATTTATGATTAATGAATTAATTGCTACTTCTAGCTAAGTAGTCATTGATGCATTTTTTCTCCATGTCATATCATTGATAATATGCCAAGAAAACGAAAATAATTCTTATAAAAACAAAGATGAGAAAGAAAAGATAAATCCAATTTTAAGAAACAACAAAAGAAATAGAATTGAATAAAAGGTTCAATCAGATGTGGATAGTATTACAAAGCATAGATAAATCAAAGTGTAAAGATATTGAAGTAGAAAGGAAACTTTTCATCAATATAAGAAAAACTTAAAACTTTTTCTTATTTTACTAATACAAACAAAGCATTTAATACTGAATGTTAACAGAATTTGTTTTTCTTGCAAAATTAAAAATTAATAATCTCATTCTTAATCGCATATATTCACACATACAAATATACAAGCATCAAAATATATATATATATATATATATATATATTCCTTTTATAATGAGTACAGTACATATGATGATATTATCAATATTTCCAAAGTCAGAGGCTGATGCACTGCTTTTGGCTGTTACACCAGCATTTTTCTTCTCTTTGTCTATTTAGATGAAATAAATATCAGTCTCTCTATGAATCCTACAATTAGATCTGTTATCAAGTTGATGACTGTATATTGTGAAAATTAATTAATGTTTATGGTTCCCTTAGGAATTTAATTCAGTCATCATTCTTATCCAGCTAACTGGATATTATCATAACTCACTTAATGAAACACTGACAGACCTTTTTAAAATGTCATAAAAATCTATTTGCCTAAAAGAACAGAATTCTTTTAAAAACTATTTTGGAAGATTTTGATTCATTTTTTATTTTACTTTTTTATTTATCCAAATTTTAAATTTGCTTTGAAGGTAAAAATATATCCTGAGTGTTCAACAACATATGTTATATTTCAACATTTTATTTCTATTCAAAGCTGGAAAAAAAACAATCATGATGGAAGAAGAACATAAAAATAGAACAAAGATACTAATTAAAGAAGGATACTATTAGGTTAAGAATATCATTTTTCTTTAGGCAATTCCAATAGCTAAAACTAAAACAGTGCAACAAAGAAAAGAGATATAAAATTATAAATTGAAATATATCTACATTTTATTGGAATTTAGATAAAATGTAATAACACAAGTGAAATTAATAGGCAAGACATTTTCTGTGGTGAAAAAAGTAGTTTGTTTCTTCAAAATGTAAAAAGTCACTTAATGCCCAGAGAAAACTAGCTCATTGTTTAAAGTGACCTTCATAAAAGGAAAAGAAAAAAATTCATACCTTTAGGTAAAGGATGAATAGAGATGCACTCTCATCAGAGGTCATAGCAAAAAAAGAGAGTGAATTAACTAAAATTAGCAGACATTCTATCTAGAAAACAAGAATGGACAATTTCTACTGCTAGGGGAAAATTATCCCTACAATACCATTACAGTATTACCATTTTATGAAACAATTAGTGATTGCTTAATTTTTTCTTCTTTCAATGTTAATATGATACTCTTTGCAAATTTTAATTACAAGATTATTTAATAACATTACTTAGAGTATGATACACTTACCATAAAGCCTTTAAGCTATTAGTCCATAAATTTATAAGACTTTAAGAATATTTTCTTTTCCTTCAACACTTTTACAACGCATAGCCACTGAAATTAAAATTTCGAATTGAAAGAATTTACACCTGGAGTTATCTCCCATGGTAATATATTCAAACATACAGATTTTGAATCATTACCAGAGTGATCCCACATTATTATTAAGTTCCCAATTGGATTGGAAATTGCTTTGTTCTCTAAGAACATTTAACAACAATTGCAATAACAAAAATCCCAACACAAGATGTTATTTTTCTTGTGTTATGGTAAAATACATATAAAAAATAGATATAGATCATAAAATTTTTCAGAAAGGAAAAATTTCAAATTGATACTCAAATTTAAGTATTAAGAATATATCAAAATTGTATGTTATGACCAAATTGTAATACTTCTTTCGGAAGAAAATGTTCTACTTTATATGATTCCTTTAAGACAACTACAACAAAAATAGAACAGTCTAAATTAACAAGAAATGAAAACACTTGGGGAAAAGAATTATTAGAATTAAAAGTATATATACCAACTGTATAGAAACATTTTAATCAAACCAAAAATAAATACATATCAAATATTTCTATTGTTTTTATTTCAAAGTTCTCTTCACATAATCAACTTGATGTAGATTTATGGTTGATAGCTTTTATTGCAATATTTTCTCTCATTACTTCTATTTGAATACAGCAAGGAACAGAATTTATTAGCAAAAGAAACCTCATTCATATTAATAAGTTTCACTTATTCTGACATAAGCAGATAAATTTTTTCTGACATCTACATCATTAACCAGAACCCAGCCATTCATTTCTGCTCCACAAAATCCTCCCTTTAAATAAGCAATGCTACATCATAAAATAAATCTTCACAGAAAACAAAAAAATACGAACAAATCTTGACACTATAAAGCCACAAAAAAACTTTTCTGCAGAAGAAATAAACATGCAGAGGTTTGTGTAGATGAAGAGCAGATTGGCCAGGTTATATGGCACTGACCAATGCAAATATTGCATATAAAGAATCCCGTCCAAAGTGATGCATAATAAACATATATAATTCCATTACTTAATACCTCTTCATAATTTATAGAAATCTTTGACCACTAATCTATATATCACCCTTTCCTACAAATGCACAAGTCTCAAAAGCAGAGATTTTGTCAACTCATCTTTTTTCAAAAAGCTCAACTTTGACACAGTTTTTTTTTCCTTTCATTCAGTTTCCTTGTGTGTACAGAGAGAAATTGAGGGAGACAAGAGAAAAAAAGAGTAACTGTGAATTTTGGCTTTTTCTACAAAATGCTAGAACTGATCTTATAATGTTTGTCTATTACCAATGTTGACAAAAGTCCTTAATGAAGAAAATGCAGAAAGTTCCAGTAATTTTTTAAAATGCTTCCATAATAGGTACACTATGTATTAATATAAAATATATATGCCTACAATATATTCATTAAATTATGTAAGCCATTATGAAAACTACAAATGATATAGATAGGATCAAGTAGACTAGTTAAGACAGATAATTTCTACCACTTTAAGTTAATAATGAGAAGAGAGAGTATCATTGAATTTCTTTTTACTTATGAGACAAATTCTTTTAATATACAGTGTTTTCTTTTTATAAAAAATGAAGAGAAATGGTTTCTCATCAAAGAAAGAAGATTTTCAATCTGAGAATTAATTTTTATTTATTGCGGACTTTTTGTCCTCATCTTGGTAGTTTTTTGTGTTGTTTCTTCTTTCGCAACGTTTCGGCCAAATTTCACCTCTGGCCTTCTTCAGGTGATTTTTACCGTGACCTCAGCTAGGAATGCTGAGTCTTGTAACCATATCCCCAGTAATTACTGCCTTCCATAGTTGTGCGATAGACAACAACTATGGAAGGCAGTAATTACTGGGGATATGGTTACAAGACTCAGCATTCCTATCTGAGGTCACGGTAAAAATCACCTGAAGAAGGCCAGAGGTGAAATTTGGCCGAAATGTAGTGAAAGAAGAAACAACACAAAATACTACCAAGATGAGGACAAAAAGTCTGCAATAAATAAAAATTAATTCTCAGATTAAGAAGCCTCATCTTAAAATGATTCCAATTAAAAGACAATTACGAAGATTTTCAAGTTATTATTTATATCAACATTAGAAAAATATTTATTGAAAAAAAGGTAAAAGTAAGGATGCATATTTCAAAACAGTAACAATTTTCTATTTGATTGCAAAAATTGTCTTTAACAAGTGATTCAATTGAATTGTACTTTGTCTAATTAAGATGAAAACTAAAAATACAATGTCAATTAGCACATTCTTCCAAAAAGCAAAGAAACTATAAAAACTAGAGTTAATCAATCAACCTAATAAAAGAATTAAAAAAACAGAAATAGGGATTACCATATTTGTTAACATCTGCAATAAAATGATACTTATATGAAAACTATTTGCTCCTTTGATAAAGTTTTATTTGTCAAAGACAAAAATTAGTTTAACGAGAAATTAAACATAAATTTTATTCATAAACAACAAGCAAGTCTTCAAGCTGAATAAAGATAAAACTATATCAATGCTTTTTTATACTTTAACTAAGGCTCTGACAAAATAAATTATGCAGTCTTGTAAGCAAGTTCAGAAGTAAATTATTTGCATCCAATTATTACAACCCATGTTGGTAGTAAATATACCAAAATTTACCTAGACTGATTCTTTTAAATAACAAAAAAAAGTAAATTAAATGATCACCTATGAAAATCATCTGGAGGTGCCCGTGGTGTAATGGTTATCATCGCAGGATATGGACACGGCGACACGAGTTCAAATCCTAGAACTGACTGATTGCATTTCACATAGCACTAATACCCTTGAGAAGGTATGAATCCAAATATACTCCCTCCAGCTATGGGTAAATAGTAGGGCAGACTAGGTACTTCAGCCTTGGTGAGGCAACTAGTCTAGGAGAAGGACAACTCTAAATTCAAACCTGTTAAACTCCACTTAAAAATTGACCTTGTGTCATATCCTGCCCGAGCGGAGGGGGTGGTAAATATGACCTATGAAAATCATCTTTCAAGCAAAAATTACTCTGCAGATGATGCAAAAGAGAGTGCTGTAAGAACATTTTAGAAAATGTTGAGGAGTGGTCATATCTGAAAATAAGGACCATGTGTTGTATACTCAACACAGATTCATGCAGAATACAACGACACAATGAAGACACAATGAAGATGAGCGACACAGTTCTTAGAAAAATATACCTCTCACTTTATTTGAAAGGTTTGTGTGTGAGAGGGAGTTGGAGACCGAACAGAACTGCAACATATTGACCTCCCCAGCCCCTCTGGACATAGCCGTGTGTCGTTCTCGTTCTCCTGGACTGCTCAACCGGGGGCCTGGGGGCCCAGCCTCTCTGGGGCATATTCTCATCCCAGCATCTTCTCACCAACTTGGACTCCAAACTCAATCGGGGGTCCCAAAGGCCCCTTCTGCCGGGTGGTGGCTTTCTCTACCACATCTCGTCTCTAACTCATCTGATCTCCAACTAACTGACTTCCTGTCTCCACCAAGTTATATAATAGTTCAATCGCCCACTCAATCTTTAGAATGGCATGTTTGATCATCATCAAGCGGAAATAACTGTCATGCAGTTCACAGGTCACTCTCTTCCGGTGCATCAGTCTATGAGTGTACCATAGGATTTTACCTTGTCCTATATTGTCAGCCAAGCCCGCCTACACGATTTCTTCTCATAACTGCCATCGGAATGTGTCACTTCCTTCCGGTGCATCACTTTGGAATGGCATGTTTGGCCGGGTCGAAGGTCAATATACAACACATATGAGGAGAGGAAGGCATCATCATGATTAAAATCAAGATGGTGCCATCTTCTGATTAAATGGCAAACCTCTGAAATTAGTAGACCAGTTATTATGCCTCAGTAGCAATATCTCATCTAATGAAAGTGATTTCAACGTATGCATAGGTAAAGCATGGACTGCTATTGGCAGGTTAACAAACAGATTGAAATCTGATCACTTGGATCAAATAAAACAGTAACTCTCCCAAGCTGTAGTTGTCTCAGTACTATTGTATGGTAGCCCCATTTGGAGTTTAAAGAAATGCCTGGAGAAAAAGCTAGATCGGAACTACACAAGGATGCTGCATGCAGTTTTGAACAAAACCTGGAAGCAGCACCCAACAAAGCAGCAGTTGTACAGTCACTTACCTCCCATCCAAGTAAGATGAGTAAGACATGCTGGACATTGCTACAGAAGTAAGGATGAATTTAAAAGTGACATTCTCCTATGGACGCCTACACATGGACACTGACTTGACTGATTTTTTTTTCAAATAAATTAATTTCTAATCTGAAAGTTTATTAAAGAAAAACATCAAAAGAAAAGGACATTTTCAAGAGTGAGAAAAAAAAATAGAAAAATTTTCAGTCTCATTAATTAATTTCTTCTTTTTAATAATTTCCTGTTGCAATTAAATAAATTTTTAAAGAATTTTTTGAAAAATGATACCCTTTGAAGATTAAAAAAATTTTTTTTTCAAATTATAGCTTCTTTTTGACTAGTGTGTTTCTTTTGTGGCTTCAGATTGAGGGAATAAGAAATTTATTAGTTTTACAAAAGAAATTTTGTACAGAACTTTATTTTTCAAAATATATTCACAAATTTAAGTTGTTTTAAACTGTGAATAATTCAAATTTTATAAAACATAATTTCTTAAAGAACACAACAGAGAAATTAGTTGTATAATCAAAAATAATTTTTTTAAAATTCTTCACATGCACCTGTTAAAGTTCAAAGGGAAAAAATTTTCCAGTAATTTTTTTTTTTATGATTTGAACGAATTAGCCTTTCAAACTCAGTGCAGTTTTTTATTTTTCTAAAAAAAAAAAAAAAAAAAAAAAAAAAAAGCAAATATTTTACATTTTATAAGTGGAGATTCACTTTCACATTTTAGTTCAATATAAAATGATCACCTATTTCTAGAACAGTTAGCATTTGAAAAGAAAAGCAATCAGATAAATCAAATTATTAAATTTTGTTTTTTACTTCCAGAGATGAGGTTCCTTTTTGTAAATATTTGTTAGTGAAGAAGGAGAAATTTTGTAATTTGCCTTTTACTTACATGGAGAGTGTTGAGGGTAGGGGGCTTCTTTGAAGAGGAAAATGCTTTAACTTTTATACATTAATCCTAGCCCCATCATATTTGTTAATTTACCTATATATATATATATATATATATATATATATATATATATATATATATATATATATATATATATATATATATATGCACACACACAATGTACATACACACATATACAGCTACATATATATACATACACACACGCATGCACACATATAAATACATACACACTGTGGTGTAATGGTTACTGTCATGAAAAATGAACAAGATGACCCAAGTTCAAATCCTGGATGAAGCTGTTTGCATTTCACATGGTGCTAATACTCTTGGAAAAGGTATGAATCCATATATGGGTAAATAGTAGGGCAGACTGGCTCTTTAACCTTAGTATGGCAGCCAGTATAAAAAGGAAAACTCTTAAGTCAAACCTGTTAAACTCCACTTAAAAATTTAACTGCTCATGTGGAGTGGTTGGGTATATATATATATATATATATATATATATACACATGCATATACACACACAACAATAGAGAGATGCACACAGATATATATATATATATATATATATATATATATATATATATATATATATATATATATATGTACATACATTCATACACACAAAGTCCACCCAAAACACATTACAAATTTAAAAAGGAACCTCCCCTCCTCAAGTAAAAAATTGTCAAACATGCAATTCCTTAATTTAAGGTAATTCAATTTTTGTTTTCATGTTATTTCTTGGACTGATTGCACTTTTTCAGTAATTTCTGTAATGACAAAAAAATCATTCCGCAAAAAGAGCATTTTCCTCTTCAAAGAAGTCCCTCCCCAAAGAAAAAACACATTTCAATAATTCATTCTGTCTGGTTACTTGTCTTTTACAATGCTAACTGTTCTGAAAATGGGTAATCATGTGACATTGAATAAAAATGTGATATTATTTTTTTTCAAAAAAAAATTGTGATGAGTTTGAGGGTCAAGTTAACTTAAATCACAAAAAAATTAATTCAAATCACAAAAAAATTACTAGAAATTTTTTTCCTGGTGAACTTGAAAGAGTGTATATATAGAATAATACCAATAATTTTTATGGGTATTAATCTATTGGCTTGGTTGACTTTGATTGTGTTTTATGGCATATCAACTTTTGTGGGTTATCTATATTGTATATATAATTTGTAAGCAAATAGCTTGAAGTTAACATCATTTTTAAATGAACAAGAACTCAGTTGACACAGTTCAATTATTTCAAGTATTGTTATACAACACAAGTAATTCTATTTAATATTAATCATTTGTTTGTATCTAGTTAAATGGTTTCAAGTATTGCTATTTATTGTTTGCACACAGTTAAATGGTTTCAGATAAAGAAAATGATTAAATATTTCTATTGGACCTATAGATGAGACCCTAACAGGTATGACCACTTTTGGTCAGTGAGGACCTTGGAGTAATGGCAATGAAAGAGTACTTCACATTCTCCAAAGCACAAGGAATGGAGCCCCCACTATCAGATGCAGTTTAGTGTCATACCCAGAAACACTAGTTCTATTTGACTCATAGATGGGACCCAAACAGGTACTACCACTCTGGGTCAGAGGGGACTTGGGAGTCATAGCAATTCCTCAAAACATCAGAACAAGAGTTTCACCGTTGGATAGTTTAGCATCATATCCAAGACATTTGGTGGGGGTGGAGATCTTAACCCTCTACAAAGAAGCAGTCAGCATATTCTACACCCCCAGTTGACTGGGTTTTGACTAGGTAAATTAAATCACAGTCTAAATGTCAGTTTCTTGAACCTAATGAACTAGTTGCTTTTTTTAATTCCCTGTAATCATCCAATCGTAGTAAATTAAAACAGAGACCATTTTCAAAAACATTGAAGAAAAAAATCAATCATAAAAATTTTCTATGCAAACTAAATATACAGCAAAACCATTACAGCATTCCAATCATATTTTCATGAAAGTTTATCCATAGAACAAGAGATTAATATTGTTTAGCTTAAACAGAAAAAGGAAAATAAGACGTAAATGATATAGGCTAGAAGCAAAAATGGATGACAAAATCTTAGGTTCTTAAGTAAATGTATACAGGAGGCAAGCAAAATGAATATGCAAAAGATAAGAAAAAAATGAAACAAAATTCTCAAAAAACAAATGCCAGAGGAAACTATCAACACAAACAATAAGAATTGTCCTTTACTTTTTTGGGGGAAAGAAAAAAAGATGATTTCACCATAAGTTTTGTTTGCCTGAAATGATAATGTTCAACTAAGATCTTGTGAAAAATAGTATTTTTGTTTTTTCTGTATATCTCTTTCACTTCCTTCAAATGAAAATTTATACAAAAACACAAAGAAGAAAACTTATAAGGATAGCATTCAATCAAAATCCTTGTTAAGAAAATCTGGTACTGAAAAAGTAGTAATTTACTAAGCTTTTTGCTTAGATGAGACACAAGGCCATAAGAATAGGGTATCCATTGAGACTGGTACTGAAAAAGTACCTTACAAAAGTTATACACTCTCATCAAACTGTCAGCAAGACAAAATATGCTCTTGACCGAATTAATTTAGATTGTGATACAAAGTATCTAAAATAAGATATTAGAAATACTTAAAATATTTAACAGAGTTAAAAATAATAACATCAGAAAAAGAAAATGCTACTATGAAATGATTATATTGTGAAATCAGAGCTAAGCTGTAAGCTATCAACTTATAAAAGTTGAAAAGTCTAACAATGATATGACATAACTACCTGAGATCTTATCAAGTTTCCAAACAATAAAAACCTGAAAATTTTGCCTGAAGCTAAATATGACTATTTTAAAGTAATAATCTTCTGCTATTTCATGCAAGCTAAGTAATTTAAACTATGATTTTTGTTGCAACAGGAAAAAATAGCTATAAAACTAATTTATATGACTCCATTAAATCTGAAAGAAATGAGTAAAATTCTGTTCTTAATTTGTTCATGTAAAACCTTTTAAAAGTATTGTAAATGTTTCTGGGCTAATTGGTTTATCCTAAAGGTTCTACTTAAGAGATATCTCTCAAAGTGTTGTAACCTAACAAAAAGTGACTGAATGAGAAATAACCAAAATGGAGGTTGGAAATGAAATGGAAATTTTTATAACATTAACAAAATACAATTCTCATCAGTAGCATAATGAAGGTACCCATGGCTAGGGGTGACTACTTAGTCAATAAAATTATCCCCCACCTCACAATAGAGTCCAATGTATTTATGAAGAATGGGACATACTCGTGAATGTTCACTGATAGGCTATATAACACAAAATTGACATAAAGTTTATGATGTACTGAATATGAAATAAAATATACCATAAACAAAAATGGTAGCAACTTTAAAAAACAGAGTTACAGAAATCAAGATCAGCAATCCTTTGCCAGTCAAGTCTGAACTTGAGTATTAAACACCAAAATACATACTTCTAAATTCAAAAGTAACGATTCACCTGATCTAATTCTTTCTTTTGACGACATCTTTCTACATCTGCATCCATGATGATTTTTTTCAACTTCCTCTTTTCAGCTTCTTGGGTGTTAATGTAGGCATCTGTTTCTGCAGCTTTGATTTTCATCTTTTGAAGCTCAACTTTAAGTGCATCTTTCTCTTTTTCAACTCTTAGTCGAGCTGTATGCTCTTGAACCAGTCCACTTTCCTTTGATTGGATTTCTTCCTTCAGTTGATCAATTTGGTGATTCATGATTTTTAGTTTACGTTTCTTTTCTGTAATTTCATCCTGAAATTAACAATAAAATGTCAAAATTACCAACACTTATAAAAATAGAGTATTTGATCTTATTTGATTTCTTTTGTAGCCTTTGGAAGTCATAATTCAATTATACATTTCTTTATTTTTAAACAGAGGAATTATATATCATAAATTGAATTACCAAGACCAGAAAATCTGGCAACCACTGCATGCAACATATGAAACCACTGGACAGCTGTTTCGACCTTATTAGGTCTCATCAGCAGTGTATATGATGATCTCCAATTCAGTCACTAAAACATATTTTCAAGCTTTATATTAAAGATCACATTTAGATAGGCACAAGTAACTATGAGAACAAAAAAATATAAGAAAGATTTTCAGAAACCAATTAGCATCAAAGAAGAATGAGTTGAATGAAATATTCTTTTTAGATGCACTATCACTATTGTCTCAAAGATGTTTCAAAGGAGTATCAAAATTTTCAAAAGTATAAAGTATAAGTTGTTCAAGGATTTTGAGATCCTAACTCAGAGCTGATTAAAACTTATAGAAAGTGTTAATTGGCACTTGATAAGTTAGCCAAGTGTAGTCAAGGGCGACCTAAAGGCTACCTTTTCAATAGCTACTACATCAAGATGTAGGGGAGGGTGCTACTCCTTTCCCTGGATTGCTCCACTAACTCTTGATCCATACCTTATAATGCTGAGTGTTAAGCAAAGAGGCATCAAGTACCATTTCTTGAGTCTTTGGTATGACTCGACTTGGGATTGAACTCCGGTCTCCCAGACCATTGGCAAACACTCTCTGGCACTTGGTCTGGGAGACCAGAGTTCAAACTCAGGTTAAGTCATACCAAAGACTCAAAAAATGGTACTTGATGCAACCTTGCTTAGCACTCATCATTATAAGGTAAGGATCAAGGGTAAAGTGGAGCAATCTAGGGAATGGAGTAGCAACCTCCCCTACACTTCAGTGTAGTAGCTATTAAAAAGGGAGCTTTCAAGTCACCCTCGACTAAAGTCACCAACTTTACTTATTAATCTTTTATCTTTTTAAACAATATGTCAGGTTGAAAATCTACTAAAAGACAAATGTTCACTTAGAATTTTAGTTTTTGCTGCATTTTAGATTTTTAAAAAACTCAAATCTAAGGAAATTTCCAATATATTGGTTGATCTTAACTAAAAATTAAAACTTCTAAGTGTTTGATGGGATTTATTTTAATCTTTATAGTAGAAACACATCAGATGATAGGGAAAATAGTGTACTTAAGTTGTCTAAACAATTTGAAAGCTTTCAAAATAATAGTTTTCATAAATTTTGGAAGCTTTATGGTGATTAGTAAAAAATCAGATTTTAAAAAAAGAAGTAATTAATACCTAAAATTAATCCATATCACCATTTTTCATTGTGGAGTTTTTTCATCTACAGTTTATTCTTGGAGTTGGAAACAAAAACATTACACTTTTCAACTCAGGAAAAATAACATTTTTCTATCTTTGACAAAATGTTCAATCTGATTATGATGAATCTTACTTGATCAAATAAAATCTTATTATATTGTTAATATTTTTTTATTAGAGTTAAAATACAAGTAAAGCATATATTTTATGGAGACAGGGTCAGAGACATTATTTTATGGGGACAGGATCAGAGACATTATTTTATGGAGACAGGATCAGAGACATTATTTTATGGAGACAGGGTCAGAGACATTATTTTATGGGGACAGGATCAGAGACATTATTTTATGGAGACAGGGTCAGAGACATTATTTTATGAGGACATGATCAGAGACATTATTTTATGGGGACAGGGTCAGAGACATTATTTTATGGGGACAGGGTCAGAGACATTATTTTATGGGGACAGGGTCAGAGACATTATTTTATGAGGACATGATCAGAGACATTATTTTATGGAGACAGGGCCAGAGACATGATTGATCAGAAATTATGTGAACAAATACTAATAATGTATTTTCTGAAAACATTATGTTACCAGCAGGACACATAGCATAACGGTTCCCTAAGCTTCTAAGGAGACAATCATCTGGAGGTTGCAGGTTGAATTCTGACTACAGGCGAGTAACAAATACAGGAATACTTAACACTTGTACCCAATTATGGCTAACGGAATCAGAACAGGCAACTCCTGTGGATTCAATAAAGGACGTAGTTTGAAGTTTCGTGTAGGTTCTCGAGTTCAACAAACACCTGAAGAAGGCCAGAGGACATATCGGCCGAAACGTTGTGAAAATAACAATAAAGATAAAGACAATAGTCCGAAAATCCTTAATGATAAAAATCATCAAGCTTTGTCTCAGAAATTTAGACAACCCTTCCAGTTTAATCTTCATTTTCCCCTTCCAATTCTTTCTTTGTTTTTTTTATTCTGGTGATTGGAAAGGATTTCAGTCAACCAATTCTTCTGTGTTATCAACTTGCCAACACAACAAATGCCACCAACTCAAAACTATACAAAAGCAGAAGTGCTGATTCAAGAAAATAATCCCATCATTTATAATGAGAACAATGCTTGTAGTAGTAGTAGTAGTAATAATAATAATAATAATAATAATAGTAGCAGTTCCTCCTACATGTTCTAACATTAATAGTTAATACTAAACACATGATAAAGGGTGGCATGTCCTTCACATGCTACCAATAGGAAAAGAATATACTTTACTTTTTATCACAGAAAAACTGATATTGAGATTTTTACTCTTCTTCCTTCTGTTTTCATTTTCACTTTATGTGAAAAACTCATATACACATTAAATTATAGGATTTTTCAAAAAATAGCTTTCCTTTTCTCTTTTAGTTACCATCAATGTTTTTTCACTATTTTCTATAAACAAAACTTTTTCATTTACAAGAATATTATTATTGTTGTCTTTAATTACTTACTTGGCATTCAATCAAGTGTTTACTGTACAGGTTCCTATCACTTCGAACTGCTTCATAAAGATTTTGTTGTTGTTTCAATTTTGTCTCTGCTTCAGCAATTTTCTTCTTAAAATCAAAGATTTGCATTTCCCTCATCTTAACATCTTCCATCAATTGCAAAACCTGGAAAATGAAAATAAAACTATTTTAGACTAAGTTATCCAAAAATATTTCTAAAATAATTACAAAGAGAAATACATTCAAATATCTATTCTGAAATTGTACAAGTAAAACTGAAACCCTATGAGGGTCAGAGACCAATCAGAAAAAATTTATTAACCAGTGGAGAAAGAAACCAATTTGGATTTTGGAAGAATAGAGTAGTATATAATGAATGTGTAATGGCAGAATGGATATTAGAAATGAAGTGTAAATAAAAATTGTGTTAGTTTTGAGAAGGAATTTGACAAACAAATTGTTTAGATCATATATTGTTATTATATAAACTAAAGGAGTCAAAAGATAAGTGAAAAAGCTGAATCCAGATCAAAACCAGGACCTGTCAATCATCCAAAGTGACTCAGAATAAAAATCTAAATGGGAATGGCCTATTTCCTAAATTTGAATATGGAATTTTTTTTATCCAATACATGTCAGCTGAAAATTATTAAAATGCAAATTAGGAGAAATTTTTTTTGGTTTGCCTCTCACCATCCCTCAGATGAAGATATATATAAAATGACAGGGTTTGTCCCTCACAGTAGTAGACCAGCTAGATTGAGTGGAAGGCAGCTACTAGATTTCACAATGCTCTGGGCTCTGATCTTGTCTCAGACTGTTCAGAGCGGAGAGGCAGAGAAAAACCATGTTACATGTTGTTTGGACATTATGTAGTCATACCGATAGATCAAAATTATAAAGAAGCAAAGAGAAACTGAGATGATGCCACAACTAAAGGTAGCCTTGTGCCAGACCTGCAGAGATAAAAAAACAAAGTGAAATATTATGATATTCTAGCAAGACAAAGAGCTGGTGAGCAGTTTTCATGAAGCTCTGAGTTCTTAACCTTATACCTGACTGCCCTGAATATAGAAAAGAAAGTCGACCATAATACAATGCTGTGGAAAAACAAAAAACAAAAGAGCTTAATGTGAAGTAGTACCAGGGATTAAAGAAAGCAAACATAACTGTCATTTAAGATTGCCTTACACCAGACTATAGAGTGAGAATAGAAAAGCCTAAAACTTATATGAGAAATTGATGGACTGTTAATTCACAAACTGGTCTCTGACTAAAAGTTAACTCTTCCAGGATGGGTGAATATATGTTTCATTTTTGTAAGACATTTCTTTTTTGCTAGATATTGTTATTTTTGACAATCATATTTTGTTCTCTGTTTCTTGCATGGACTTTTATTTTTTTTTACTTTCTTAGTTGTGCAGTCTCATTTGTTTACTCACTGACTGACGACTCCAACTAGCGATTGATCTGTTGTCTTGATCTAAAAAAACACAACATGGCAGATAAGAATCAATCATGTCATCCAAAGATATATCCGACTAGCAGATTGGAAGCGGAATTACACCCATGTTTGGCAAGGACAGCTGTACCATCAAAAAATAAGAAAATGTTTAGTAAAAGAAAACTGATTTCCATCTGCTGTTAAAATCATAAGTTTTTTTACATCTAAAAGTTAGATAAATTCCTATCAATTTCATTAACAAAAATAAATTTCATGAAACATAAGCAAAATATGATAAACACTGACATTTAATCAAGTGTTTCTTGCATACATTCCTATTGCAAAGTATATTTATAGACAGCAATTACACAAGAATGTTGCAAGCAATATTGAACAAGTCCTGGCGGCAACACCCCACAAGGCACCAACTATACAGTCACCTGCCTCCCATCACAAAAAAAATTATCCAAGCTAGATGAACCAGACAAGCAGGACACTGCTGGAGAAGCAGGGATGAGCTCATAAGTGATGTACTCCTATGAACCCCCGCCTATGGCCAAGCAAAAGCAGGACGACCAGCTCAAACATACATACAGCAGCTATGTGAGGATATAGGATGTAGCCCTGAAGACCTGCCAGAGGCGATGAATGATAAGGAGAAGTGGCGTGAGAGAGTCAGGGATATCCGTGCTAGCAGCACGACATGATGATGATGATGATGATAGCAGTCAAGGCCATTGCTAGGGAGTGTGAAACCCAAATAGAAAATTGTCAGTGGAGCCCTTTACCCAAGAAAATCCTTTCAAAATCATTATTTTTTGTAATGTCGTTTTCTATAGATGCCATCACCAAATCATTTAGTCTCTAGTGAAATTGTTGGTCATAGGTATGTTTTATTCAGTTTTAGCTTTGAAAAACATCTTTCATGGATGTATAGAGCCCAATCAGTCAAGAATTGCCAAATTATTTACTCTCTCTTGTGAAATTGCTGACCATCATAGATACTTTCATAGGTGCACAGAACCCAATGTGAACAAATCAGTCAAGAATTACCAAATTATTTACTCTCTCATGTGAAATTTCTGACCGTATTAGGCATGTTTTAATCAATTTTAGTTTTGAAAAACAACTTTCCTGGTTGCACTTATCCCAATGTAAACAAATCAGTAAAACCAGCCCTGATAGCAGCTGACTACCAATCACTTAAAAACAATCTTTTGAAATAGGAGAGTCTATTTGCACACTTTGAAAATCAGCATTTAAACTTGATTTTTACTTTGACTGACTATTGATGTCAAGTGTAAATTTATGATGATTTTAGCTATCAAGTAGGTTTAAAGATTAATAGATTCACCACAATAATACATAGAACATTTATACTCACTAATTAATACATTACTTGATACTTTTTAATGTCAAAACAATGAAACATATATTGGTTTCCTTTGACTTTTATTTAACAATTTTGTATTATCATCACAAATCTATAAATAGATGATTCAGTAGTTTCCAACATTTTTTGACAAAATCTTTTATTCACATAACATCATTATTCAGTCATTAAAGCAGGTGTTCTTTCAGCACAAATCTATATTCCATCATAAAAGAATGTATATTCCATCATAAAAGAATGAACATTTTAGAATGTTCTAATATCTTAAAATTGTTGCAGACCAATAAGTACTCATGCAAGTAATAAACTGAAGGTTGTTGGGTTGGCTGAGGACAGCAGTGTTGGTTATAGTTGGACTAGAGCATTGGTGGTACGTATAGTGTGGTGTCCACTTTGACTACTGGACAATTGACTGCTATTGATCACTGCTTATATTTATTCTATATGCATGCTGTATGGTTGTATTTGCATAGCACATGTGTGTACATACGAATATGCATATTAATAAGTTGGTTGTGTCTCTTTATTGAAACGTCTTGAATAACAAACTTCCATTACTACACTTAATCACAAAACATTCAGGTTGTGATCATGTATATGGACATTTTGATGGTGTGTGTGACATACCTGCATCTGTGGGGTACTTTAGTGTTATTTTATTTATTCATGCTATTTTCATTTCTTCCCATTTGTTTTTTCTATCCTGGTTTCGATAAAAGTTAAGATACTTCATTATGTTCTGCTTTTACACGGTCCAGCTCCACAATTAGATCTATTCTTATTTTATTTCTTCATATCTTATTTTCATTTGAGACAATTCTTCTTGAAATTGGTCAACTTGTTTGGTTAACTAATTAGTTTCGTGCTGTTATATTTGGAAACTTTTGTGAGACTCTTTGTTGGATTGGTGAGGTCTTAATTACCTCAAACTGCTTCATGTAGTTCGACCTCTGCACGTTTGTTATGGTGTGGTGCATGATATTACTGAAATGGGGGGTTGACTGATCAGTTATTTCCAGGCTGACTATTGCAGTGTTGTGAGGGTTGCAGCTTCTGCCAATATTTTGCATTAGTGTTCCATGTTGGTGAGTCCTGTCACCATTTGTCTAGCCACCATGTCACTGAATTAGTCAATCCGCTGACCACAGTCTGGTTCATTAGGGAAAGTGACAGTGAATTCACAAAAAATTTGCAAAGATCCATAGCCTAGCCAAGAAATGCATTAACGAATCCCCCCTCCTGTTTCATCGAGTGAAAGTTCTGTTGATGGACCTCTTTGTGGAGTCTCCTAACCATGACAAGCCTTATGTGCCATAACGTTTGCTCTTCTGTAGCAGAGTTCAGTGTCAGCTCCTGACAGGTCAAACAGTAGCCTATTCAGTTCTGGGGTGCTTGCCATTCTAAGCTCATTCCAGATTACAGCCTGGTCTGTAAGCTGGCACATCTCTTTGTATCTGCCTTATATGTCTATGAATAGAGCCCAATCTCCATTGGATGAATCAAGTGCTATGGTGGGCCTTTTGGGTTTCCTTACAAAGTTGTTCCTGTTTAGCTGGTTATAAATCCTTTCTTTCCATAGTTCAGTGTTCTCTCTTTGTAGTCCTATAAGTTTTTGTATCGATTGTTTATATGGCAGAACTCTCATAGTTGTTGGCAGTAGTGTGAGGTCTTCCATAGTTTTGAATCCTATTGAAATGTCCTGAATAACATTCTTCCATCACCACACAAAGGTAATAGGTCTGAAGAATACACTCCAAGTGGAAGAACTCTCTCTGGCTCCAAAATCATTTGCTGCATCATATTTGCAACAAAATCACAAGTTAACTTCCCTATCCAGAAAAAAGATCTTTTTCTATTCCAATAGATCATTCAAATGTGTTCACTGATTCACATCTTTCTTAAAATTTTTCAAATTCAACAATTTTCAAATTCTGAGATCTTCCAGAGTGTTGTCGATCTTTGAGCTCAAAATTTTCTTTTTTAAACTTAAGTTTAGTTTGGGTATCTTTGTTTAATGGCATATCAACTTTTGTAAGTTATTCAATGCCAAAGTCAGCCACCAGCTTTTGCAAGATTTACTTTTTTCTCTGACTAATATTTTCTGTATATTTCCCAATCTCAATCTACACACAAGCCTGTCCCATAACATATTCAAACTGTCCCTGGACTTACAATTCCTTGATAGTTTTCTCAACTCCACTGACATTTTTGATCTCTTGATGGTCCTGTTTGGGAAATTGGAATTTCTCTGTAATTTCACTTGTTTTTCGCAATTAATGCTCCTATTACAGCTTTATTAGATTGTTAGACATTTTAGTTTAAAGTTTTCTTTGGGCTGTTAAGTAGCACAATAATATGTACATTTTTTCTCCAATAACAGTTAACAAGGCTAACACCATCTTAATGTCCTCAGTGTTAACTTTCAAGTATTTTTCCAGGCTCTTGACATAACACATAAAATCTTTGACAGACTTGTCATATGCTTTAATATGTCCAATGTGGTCCAGCTATTTTTCATTATTTGCACATGTGTATTTGGATCTATTATTAAAATGTTTACACAACATGTACATCAGGACAATATCTATTTCAAAGTAATAATGAAGAGTTCACTTACTTTTGCTTTGTAAGTTCATGGCCTGAGCCTGTCTAAACATCTATGTCATCACTTAATTATATAAGATGCTCAACCATGTATACTTCTTCATTTACCTCTTTAGATTTTAAGAATTTAAAGGCTCAATCTTGATAATTTTTTTATCATACTTCATAAATATAAATGAATAGAAGAAATATAACAGAGGATGATGCATATGAGCAATATTTTGATAACTTGTTTGATTGCTTTTTTATGACATATCAACTCTTGTATATATATATATATATATATGATTTGTAACAGAATAGTTTGTCAGTAACTTTAATTTCGAATGAGTTATTAGAACTCATTTGTTTGCACACAGTTGAATGGTTTCAAGTATTCCTATCTAACACGAATAATTCTATTCAATATTAATAATTTGTTTGCACACAGTTAAATGGTTTCAAGTATTGCAATTTAACAATAGTAATTCTATTTATCTGCCCCAGTAAGCTGAGGCTGCAGAATACACTGACTGCATCTCTGCAGAGAGGTAAGATTCACCCAATGAGTGTCCTGGATATGACACTAAGCAATCTGATGGTGAGGCTTCAGTAATGCTGGGGCTTTGCCATCGCACCCAGGTCCACTCTGGCCCAGAGTGGTACCACCTGACAAGGTCCTATCTTTAGGTCAAATAGAACTGCTTGACATTTAAACTTATGTGCCCTTAAGTTAGACTACATTATTTGAAATAGAACTGTCTTCACATTTAACTGTGTGTAAACAAAAAACAGTTCTTATGTTAAACTAAATTGTTTGAAATAGAACTGTTTGTTCATTTAACTGTGTGTAAATAAATGACTGATGTTTAACTGAATTGTTAGTGTTAAATAGCAATACTTGAGAACATTTAACTGTGTGCAAAAAATGATTAATAGTAAATAGAATTGTTTGTATTAGATAGAATTAAGTGAAACCATTTAACTGTGTGCAAAAAAATGAGCTCAGACTCATTTAAAAATGTCATCAACAAAATGTGTTTAGAAATTATATATTTAATATATATGCATAAAAAGGATTTGGCAATAAATAACCTACAATGGTTGATATGCATTAAAACCAAACCAATCTATTTATCAAGCATTTCTATAATATGTGCAAATAATTTGCACATAGCTGTTTGGTTTCAAATAAATAATAATGATAATCCCTAGCAAATGATTGAACAGTTCTATTTGACCCATACACTAATAGGTAGTACCATTCTGGATCAGGGTGGACTTAGGAGTAATGGCAATGATGGAGTGCTCCAGATTCCCTAAAGCTCGATAACAACTTGGCATTGAACTCCTTCATTGTCATCGCTCCCAGGTCTACTACCAGAGTGGTAACCCCTGATAAGGGTCCTATCTATGGGTTAAGTAGAACTAAACCATGGTTTCTTGAGTTTAATGTTTTTTGCATTTAAACTGCGAATTTATGCTAAACCGAATTGCTCAAAATAGAACTGTTTTGACATCTAAATTGTGTACTTATGCTAAACTGAATTATCTGAAATAAAACTGTTTTGATATTTACTCTGTGTATTGCCCAGTCGGCTGGGGTTATAGAATACACTGACTGCACCTCTGCAACAAGTGTCCTGGATATGACATTAAACAATCTGATGGTGAGATTCCAGTGATGCTGGAGCTTTGCGGAATGAGGAGTACCCCTTCATTGCCATTGCTCCCAGGTCCACTCTCACCCAGAATGGTAGCACCTGATAGGGCCCTATCTATGGGTTAAATTGAACTAATTGCATACTTATGCTAAACTGAATTGTTTGAATTAGAACTGTCTGATTAAACTGAATAGCTTGAAATAGAAATGTTTTTGACAATTAAACTGTACTTACATTTAAACTGTGTGCTTATGCAAAACTGAATTGTTTGAAATGGAACTGTTTTGACACTAAAACTGTACTTACTCTAAGCTGAATTGTTTGATATAGAACTGTTTTGACATTTAACTGTGTGTAAACAAAATCTAGACTTAAACTAAACTGAATTAGCTGAATTAAAAGTGTTTAAATAAACTGAATAGCCTGAAATAGAAATATTTTGACAATTAAACTGTGTACTCATGCTAAACTGAATTGTTTGAAATAAAACTATTTGCATAAAATTGATTTGGCGTTAAATAACCTACAAAGGTTGATATGCCATAAAATCCACCAACCAACCAAACTTGGCATTGAACAAAAAGAGTTAACTTATACTAATTGACTAACTACTTATTATAAAATCTACAAACAGAATTGTTTACTAGATTAAAAAAGTATCTCCTTGACCTACAAATGTTTAACATCCCAGATCCTGGATCTTAGAAATATCCTGGACTAAATTAGCCCTCAAAATTTCCATGTACTCAACCTAATATTCAGCAATTTAAGTTAGTTGTATAAGATCAAATAAAAATTTCACTGAATCAATGGCACATAATGATATAAGTTAACTCTTAATTTTAATCCTTTTTCTGCTTTCATTGTTTTATTAACTGAAATTGAAATGATGCAGAAATAGTTACTCATCTATAAAAACTGAATATTTATTACTGCCTTTTACCAGACAGGATTGGACTCAAAGTCTTTTTTATAATCTATAAAAACTGATTCAGGATTCTCTTTCAGACAAAAGACATAAAAAAATGTTATAGAAAAAAGATTTCATAAAACTATTTACATGTGTGTAGAGAGAGAGAGAGAGAAAGAAAGAGAGAGAGAATTTGGAAAATCAGATTGATATGTTTCTCTAGAGTGCTAGTGTCATCAGAATGCAAATTAATTCATGACTAAAAATGAATCTACATTGAAAGGAAGAGAAGCATAGTAATTTATGTAGAGCATGAAGATGATTCATTTAATGTTTTTTACATTTTTTATAAATTTTAAATAAATGGGTAAATTTTATCTATTTTTTTTGTTTTTGTTTATGTCTGTTAGTATTCCTTTATTAAGAGTTTTAATTTTGTGATTGCCCAGTCGGTTGGGGCTGTAGAATACACTGACTGCACCTCTGCAGAGGGGTAATCCCCCCCGCCAACGAGTGTCCTAGATATGACACTAAACAATCTGATGGTGAGGTTCCAGCAGTGCTGAAGCTTTGGGGAATGCAAAGTACCTCTTCATTGCCATCGCTCTCAGGTCCACTCTGGCCTGGAGTGGTAGCACCTGATAGGGCCCTATCTATGGGTTAAATAGAACTAACAGCATACTTATGCTAAACTGAATTGTTTGAATAAACTGAATAGCTTGAAATAGAAATGCTTTTGACATTTAAACCATACTTACATTTAAACTGCGTGCTTATGCTTAAATGAATTATTTGAAATAGAACTGTTTTTCGACATTAACACTGTATTTACACTTAACTTAATTGTTACATATAACTGTTTGAATAGTTTGAAATGGAAATGTTTTTGACAATTAAACTGTGTACTTATGCTAAACTGAATTGTTTTAAATAGAACAGATTATTTACATAAAAATGGATTTGGCGTTAAATAACCTACAAGGGTTGATACTATTTACCAACCCCTCCGCTCGGGCAGGATATGACACAAGGTCAATTTTTAAGTGGAGTTTAGGAGGTTTGAATTCAGAGTTTTCCTTCTCCTAGACTAGTTGCCTAACCAAGGCTGAAGAACCTAGTCTGTCCTACTATTTACCTATAGCTGGAGGGAGAATTGTTGGATTCATACCTTCCCCAAGGGTATTAGTGCTATGTGAAATGCAATCAGTCTCGTCCAGGAATTGAACTCGTGTCGCCGTGTCCATTTCCTACGACGATAACGACTACACCACGGGCACCTCCATACAAGGGTTGATATGCCATGAAACCCAACAAACCTAACCTAACTTTAATTTTGTGAAGAATGAGGGGCATAAGTTGACCAATACAGTTAATTTTTTTAAAATTTAATTAAGCATTCACATACTCAACATAAATTACAACACTTCTCTGTCCTTCAGTAGAGATCTATTTTTAGCAATAAATTCATTTGCATTCAAATTATCCGAGACCTTTAATGAAACATACTTATTTACTCATATACCATTTTATTTGATGCATGTAAATATCAATGTAAGTTCATCATAACAAATATTATATTTTTCAATATAATCTCCTTCCTTGTCTATGCACTTATCTCAATGGCTCCACATTGATCATACACATCAAATATCAGATAGTAAAAAGATTTAGATCAAATGTTTAACTAATAACTGACAACCTCCAACTCTCAAATCTGTTAATTCCAAACCAACAAGAAAACCCCCAACTCTCACGTCTGTCTATTCCAAACTAACAAGAAAACAATGATTTATTCTGATAAATTTCTGCATGAACTATTACAAAAATAATCTTGAATTGTTTTAATTGATTATTTTCCCAGAAATATAACTTTGTTTCAAATTCATAACTTTAAAGTTTACTTTAAATGAATTTTGTTTTTCATAATAATAATTTATATGAACAGCATTTCATTAGTTTAACTCAGCTAAAACAATTGGCTGATAAGATAATCAAACTGTAAATGTTAACTGACAACTTTTTTGAGTTTTCTTTTATTCATCTTGATATTCAATTAATCAGTAACAGTCGTGCATGTTATAACAACTGATCAAAGCACATGCAAAACTCTTCTTTTGATACCAAGTGAAGCTGCTCAATTATGTTTCTTTTAATGTCTTCCATGTCTAAAAATCTGATACTTGAGATGAATGTTCAATTTAAGTGTTGGAATTCAGATAGCTATTTTGTTTCTGGTTGAGCGATACAAGATACTCCTTCTATGTAACAAGGCTGCATTAAGTCAGTACTCTATTAATTTGCCATTGTTTATATGAGACTTAGTGGTGTCTAATTGGATAATCTACTGCTTCTATTTTAGTCGCCTTTCATTGGCTAATCTACTGTTCCTACAGATGGAAAAGTCTATAAATATTTGCTGACAATTTGTAGACGGCTGACACACACAGAAATCTCCCAGCCCAACAATCCAACAAACTAGAAAAAGTTGCCTGAAGCACTCTCTCTTTCTCTCTCTCTCATTTTATTTAGAAAATAAAATAATAGTACTGTAGATCTCTGAAAATATAAATGGTATGTAGTAAAAAAAACATCAGTATATAGTGATGCAGATTATGTTTAGAAGAAAAACTGTTCATATTGAACTTCACAGGTCTGGATAAATTATTAAATAAAAGAGCAGAATTTATATCAAAGTGTCGGCATTATAAGTTGTTGCAGTGTCATTTTCCTCCAGATTGAGTTGTATAATTTGTAAATCTGTAATTAGCAAATTATACTTTTCTTACTTGATTACATACATTTTGATGGTAATATTTAATTGGGGAATTTTGGTTATGTGATTTTTTTTAATATATAAATCTAAAAGAAGTTCACTTTGCCAATTTTGCCGTCTGACAATTACAATGTTCTAATAGCAAGACATTTTTAGCAATGACATTTGATCATATTTACAAATTTTTTAAAGGTTTTTTTACATTTTAATCTGGCTTTACTTTATCTTAGAACACTAAGCAAATTTTTAGTGATTGATAGTTGTATTTACTTAACAGATTCTTGTTATATATATATATATATATATATTTTATATATATATGTGGCCCATATTTTTCTCTATGTCTGACTGAAATGTAAAAAAAAGTTTTTTTTTAAGTTAATGGCATACTGTAAATGATGAAACATGTCAATTTGGTTTCTGAACTTTTTGTTCAGATTTCTTATAGAACAATTCTCCAAAGGCAAGTAGACTGGGAGAGAAGTTGAGTAGGCCAGTCTTTATTCAAAGAAGATGATGTTGTATGTATGAGGAATGGGAGGGAAGTTCTCAACTATAAGTTAATTCAGGAAAATTGATTGACTAATTAAGAAAGGGATACTCCTAAGTATATCAAGTGAAAGCAGCAAACAGTTGATATTGTCTTTTACTTTTACTTAATAAATGAAACAAACCTTTTGGCCAACTCTTATATATGTAGAAGTACTAATAAACTTATATATGTAGGAGTATCAATAAACTTATATATGCAGGAGTATTAATAAACTTATATATGCTGGAGTATTAATAAACTTATATATGTAGGAGTATTAATAAACTTATATATGCAGGAGTATTAATAAACTTATATATGTAAGAGCATTAATAAAGTTATATATGTAAGAGTTAGAGCGATGCGGTTTATGTATGTGGTTTGAGTGTGGGTCATGGTTATCTTTCTATGGCTGTACCTGCCTCCCATCATGAAAACTATCCAAGTTAGATGAACCAGACATGCAGGACACTGCTGGAGAAATAGAGACGAGCTCATAAGTGATGTACTCCTATGGACCCCCACATATGGCCAAGCAAAAGCAGGACGACCAGCTCGAACATACATACAGCAGCTATGTGAGGATATGGGATGTAGTCCTGAAGACCTGCTGGAGGCGATGAACGATAGGGAGAAGTGGCGAAAGAGGGTCAGGGATATCCGTGCAAGCAGCACGACATGATGATGATGATGATGATGATATGTAAGAGTATTAATAAACTTATATATGCAGGAGTATTAATAAACTTATATATGCAGGAGTATTAATAAACTTATATATGTAGGAGTATTAATAAACTTATATATGCATGAGTATTAATAAATATATATATGCGTGTGTGTGTGTGTGTGTCTGTCTGTCTGTTATACAAGATAACAGTAGTATACAAAGTATATCTATACCTTCTGTGTCAAGTCACTTGCTTCATTAATATATCTATCTCTTTCTTTTTCAAGTTGGTAAATCAGCTTCCGTTGCTTCTGAGCTTCTTCTTTATGGTTACTTATTTCCTGTTCAAGATTTTTCTTGTTTTGCTCATGTAATTTCACCTGATTCAGATGTTTCTGCCGCATTGTCACAGCTTTCAGCAACTCCTGAAAAAGAAAAAAATCTTTATAACATTACTCATATAATAATTTCAGTGATCAAATATAATATTCCTATATTTGGAATGCAACAACCAAATAATTAATCATCATTTTATATTCAATGGGTAATGTTTATCCTTATTATTATAAATGAGTATTTAGAATTATTTGTCTCCTAATGATCATAATAAAACTATACTTTAAAATATTAAATATTGAAGTATATTACTGACTTAAAAGAATTCTACACAAAATTTAAAATTCAGTTTTATTTTGAAATTATAGTCCTGACAATAGCATAAAAATACAACCAAGTCTTCATCTAATGAATTGTTAACTTAAAGTTCTTTAAACTAAACATCACTACAAATCAAATTGATTTTACTTTAAAAAAAAAAAGAATGACAATACTGACTTTATTTAATAAATCCCTCTTTTTTGTTAAAGTATCAACTGTTTTATGATCCTGTTCAGCATCTTTCTTCATTTTCTCCATAGCTGAAAATATAAAAGTTACCAAAATATGAATATATCTAATGTTTCTTTAAAAGTATAGGCCAATAAGGCTTTTTTTAGAAAAAAATATTTGAAAAAACAATAATATTTCTACTTTCATACTTTCATATACTTTCATGTATATCATGCTTCTCATTTAATATTTCCATTACTTTTCACTATTCTTACATTTTTTTTTCATAAATATGAATAGACTAAGCTAGATATTAAAAAAATAAAATACACCAGTGATCTTCTCCTTAACAACACTATACTAAGAAATACTATTCAGAAATAGGATAGTAAGAAATACTAATAAGTAAAATTCTCCTTTCTTGTGATGTTGTGCCAAATTCATATGACATAAAATCACAGGGAAGAAGAATTTTACTTATAGTGTTTCTTAAAAGTTTTCTAACTATTATGGTGTTTCAAGGTAATTTATGTTGTTGTTTGGTATCTGACTCCATTCTGGGTTATTCTATTCTTACCCACATTATCTTGCTGGTATAATGTCTTGGATATGAAGGCTGTAAAGGAATTATATGAAAGATGACTGGAAGAGAAGATAGGAGGCTAAGATATCTTTTATATTTTGTCTTTATTCCTGGGTTCAACAACTATTCAATGAGTGAGGAAATTCTTCCTAAACACAAATGAAATGTTTGCATCTCCCAGTAAAGATGTTAAAATGTGTTGGTTGTTCTTAGGTAAATATGTCCAAATTTGCTGTTCATGGCATTAACATGTTAGACACTTTTGGGAGTTATGTCTTAATCCAGTGTTTTCAGTTGTAATTGTTAAGTCCGTTATATGGTGTCTTAATTGTGATTCTGATAAGTCCATTATTTGGTGTTTTTAGTCGTGGGTCATTGATAAAAGAGACAGCTGCTACTAGTGGAAAGGTTAGCCAACATGTTGTCTAAATACAGCTGCATGGCGCTTTCCACCAGTAGCAAGAAAGATTTAGGTGTTGTCCCTCTGCTGGTCACTGCTGAAAAGAGAACAGGCTTCTTTCTTTCACCGACAGGGTTCCTTCTTTGTGCATGCGTCACCCCTCTTCCTATCAGGGGCTTCTGGGAATTTCTGCATTTCTAGTATTCATTTTTAATTCAATTTATTTTTATTAATTCCCACACTATCCAAGCCAAATTTATTTACAGACCAATGTTTCCTTATTTACTAAAATACCATATACTATATTTTACCTATTTTTGTGAAGTATTCATAAGATATTAGTCAAAAACACAAAAAAAAAAGAAATATATGAAACTGAGTACAATACAAATATTATACCTTCTTCAGGTTATCTTTCAGACATTTTCCTCAATTGAAATAAATAGTTAATTAGAAGAAATGGATATCTGTTAATTATGGTCAAATATAAAGGAGAATGGAAATGTGATGGATAGGAATTGATTGATAAATATTCATTCTTCTAATTTGGAAAATTAAAACTGCTCACAATTAGAATGCTTAGAAAATTTTAGCATTATTCAAGGTTTTGATCCAGCCAAAAAATGCCATTCAAATTCAGTCACACTCAAATGATACACCAATTCTTCTTTCACCTACATTGTCATAAATAATCTACTATTACTGCATATAAACAAATATTACATGGGTGCTTAAAGAAAACATTAAGATGTATATTGGTGCTCTCCCCTTGTTTTATTATCCAGATTATTCTTCTATGTTCTTCAAAGTAACGCAGAAGATCCACATGTTTTGATATGCCTGAGAGAAGCAATGTAACATATATATGAATTCTAATAAAAATACCACTGACTCATGATACTGACTGTACAGATCTCAACAAACTCCAACAAAAAAGAAGTAGAAAGTGAGCTATATATCTTTCACATTTTAAAATAAAGAATCAGTTAAATGCCTTCTGGACTGCTTATCACTTGCCATCTGATGAAGCCTTACACATTGCAATCAGTACTAAAGAGTTGAAAAATCCCATCTGACAGCCAACCCCAATCACTTATAAACAATGTACAATGATCTAAGAGGGTGCATGAGGAAAGAGCATAAAGTATTGCCTGAGATTCCATCAAATTGGAAGATATATCACCAAGATGAGATGATATAACTTATACAAGCTTTTCATAAATTTAACTAATCAATATCTGAGAAATCCGTCTTAAAAAACATTGCAGAAATGTGATAAAAAGAAAAAGAGAATAAATTTCATCTTTAGGTATGATACACAAAATCAAAGGAAAAATGTTGTATTAGTACTCCACTCTATATTTAAGATAAGTTCAAGCAATATAAATTTATCAAAAATTAAGAATATTCATCACCTAAGTTTTTATTTAAATAAAAAGAGACAATGAAAAGAAATGTAGCATATTTCATAAAAATAATACAAGGAGGTGGTAGATATTGGATATTGATTGGCAAGATCCCTTGACATGCCACATAAGTTGTGTGGGTGGCAAAACAGGACATGCACCTGTTTCCTAAAGTAAACAGAATGCAGGTATTTCCTCAGAGGAAGTGCCATGTAAGTTGTGTGGGTGACATGCTAGACAGGAGGCGTGTTCAAGGGCAATGCATAGACAGGAGGTGTTACCACAAGGATTGTATAGGCATGAAGAAAATTATATAAACCAGGGAAAATTTCAACCCAGAGAACAAAGAAGACCAATAGAAGAGCTACTTGATGTTAGGCTGCTCAGATTGTATTTTTATACATTATTATATTTCTTTACTGTATACAACAGTAGATATTGGTCTTTATTACTACCTAACTCTAACATAGTTGATCATACTTACTGACCCAGTTTGGCAATATAATGCTATTAACCACAAGATCTCAGCCAATAATAAATACTGCTCTCACATCAGTCACAATAATATCATAACTTCTTCATAAAGAGCCCAACTAATAGGTTGTTTGAAAAATAATGTCCAATCTTAGAATAAACTTTTTTTCCTGAATTAATGTATTTAAACAGCGTTTTAATCAGTCAAAATATGTTCCTTAAATATTAAGGCATTTTTGCCATAGATTAAAAAGGTTTGGATGCCAAGAAATTTTTCAATGCAATTTCTACTTCTCCTTTGGAATGGAACTTTTTTGGCATAAAATAGTGTCCAGATGCTTGAAAAACAGTAGTTGGTGGGTAAGAGATCAGAAGAATATGGTAGATGGAGCCAAATCTTATTTCCCAAGTGGATTAGCTTCTGCAGTATCATCTTGGCAATATGCGGCTGAGCACTTTCATGAAGCAAAATTGAACTGTGTTAATTAACTAGTGTCAATCACATTTTGCTGAACTGATTTAGTTTGGTTTGATTTGGTTTTATGGCATATCAAACATTATAGGTTATTTAATGCCAAATCCTTTTTATACATATATATTAAATCTATGATTTCTAAACACAATTTGTTGATAACATTTTTAAATGGGTCTGAGCTCATTTTTTCCCCTCACAGTTAAATGGTTTCACTTAATTCTATCTACTAAAAACAATTTTATTTACTATTAATCTTTTGTTTGCACACAGTTTAATGTTTTCAAGTATTGCTATGCATAACTAACAATTTAATTAAAACATCAGTCATTTGTTTACACACTGTTAAATGTTCAAACAGTTCTATTTAAACAATTCAGTTTAGCATAAGTACACAATTTAAATGTCAAACAGTTCTATTTGACCTATAGATAGGACCTTGTCAGGTGCTACCACTCCAGGCCAGTGTGGACTTGGGAGCGATGGCAATGAAGGAGTACTCCACATTTCCCAAAGCTCTTGCATTACTGAAGCCTCACCATCAGATTGCTTAGTGTCATATCCAGGACACTCATTGGGGGAATCTTACCTCTCTGCATAGATGCAGTCAGTGTATTCTGTAGCCCCAGCTGACTGGGCCATTTATTGAACTGAATATGCATTTCATCCAGTTGTTAGCAGTAAACTTATTCAGTGATGCTCTGGCTTGATTCCAGAAACCTGAAATGAACAATGGCAAACCACCAGACAGCCACCATAATCTTCTGTTCCTGTATTTTCAGCTTTGTAAGGTGTTTGGATGCTTCATCATGATCAAACCATTGATCTGATTGTTTACAATTGTTATAAAGGATCCATTTTTCATCACAAGTCACTATTTGATCCATAAATGGGTCATTCAAGTTTTGCAAAAACAGCATCAAAGCCACTTCAAAAACATCAAGTTCTTTGACTTTCACTGTGTTCATGTGGAACCTGTTAATCAAATTTCTTCATTTTGCCAATTTTCTTGAGATGATTCAATTTTGTTGAAATACTATAACCCATAGTCTGAGACATTTCTCACTTTGATATGGGTTTTTTTCAACAAGTGTTTTCAGATGCTAGTCATCAATCGAGAATGGATGTTCTCTACCTTCTTGATTTTCAAGATTTATATCCACTCAATAGAACTTCTGAAATCAGCATTGTACTGTCCGATTACAAGTGGATCCTTTACCCCATGCTCTTTTGAAATTGACAACTGTTTGAGAGGCATTATGAACAAGCTTGAACTCATGAAAAACATAAATGCATCACTTCTTTTTTTCCTTTTTATGAGTAGAGGTATATAACCTTCAAAATCAAATCCTTAAAGAAGTGATAGAAAATTGACAAAGGAGATATTTTAATCATAACGAATGTAAATTTTCATTCAACTACAATTAAAATAAGAACAGAATTTAAACAGTTTATACCAAAATTGAACAGTATTTTCCAAACAACCAAAGATGAAAGAATTTTTTTCAATGAAGTGTATTGGGATAGGAGACTAATACAGTTAATGTCCATTGACCACTAGCATCCTGCATGACCTGGGTGGTTCTCAGGGGTCAGAATTTTCCACTACTCTATATCTGTGTCTAAGCTAACCAATGTCTTCTTCAATTGACATCCATATATCTCATACTCATTTGGGATCCTTACTTCTGTATAGACCATAAAAGTGAACATAATAGTGTCAACATAAGACTAATGAGATTTCATATTGGTATCTTGATCTTGTTTCTGTGGCTCAACATTCAGAGAGCTCTTTTGGATTCTCTTTGACAACTTGGTGAATACAGAGAAATGTATCTGTTTATATAGTATGTTCCCTAGAGTAGCTTTGATTTGTTCAGTGTTTGTCTTAATATCTATTGGTAACAGGATAGGATACTCTAAGCCAGGAACTCCTTAATTATAAATATTGTGACATTGCTCACGATCAATATGGGTTGCAAATTTTGCTCCTATAACTGTATTGTTGCTTTGATATTTGGAATCTGTATCCATTTGTTACAGCCAATCATGTTCCATAAGATCAAAGAGCACACTTCTCCAAGGCTTTTCTAGTAATATCCAGAAATGAATGCCAAAATTGTTAGATTGCTTGGGAATTCTGCTAGTTTTCTCAATGTTCAAGTCAATTTTAAGTCAATAAACTGCGAAATCTAGCAGGTATTTCATTCTTTACATTTTAGAATGTTCAAAATGCTGCAGCTACAAAAAACTAGAAGGAATACCAATTGATCCATAGGATCAGCAACCATGTTCACTAATAAATGAATCTTCAAGCTTCTTAAAGTCCAAGGATTCTTCTAAACACTATTTTGATCAACTTTCATTTACGCAGCATAAAACTTGAGTGACTATCGGATATTGCTTGGTAATAATGGGTTTTCTTATATAAGCTGATGAATTATATTGATTGCACAATATCCAGTTTTCTATATTTTCTTCTAATCAAATTATCAGAGGTAGTACTGAAAGCATCAACATTGCTATTGTCACTGATCTTCTTGTGACTAGTCATACTGGCTCATTATTAATGTCTATCTTGCTACTCAATTTGCAACCAAAGTAAGTGTCTTCTTGCTGAGTTCAAACAAATACCAACGGGTGCTTGTGATTTCTAACAACAATGAAATATTTTCCACTGAGAATTAATGATTGAAATGATAACAGAATAAATTTAAATGATAAAAAATTGCAATGCATTATTTGAATTTAAATCTATATAACCATTATGGCAGCCACTAAGGTTCCCAGAATCCAGCTGAAATGATAAAATGGACTGGATTCAGGCATACAACAACTAAATTTCTCAAAAATATGCTAACATAGGAAAATTCAATTAAAGAAGACATCGTTTTCAAAACAGAACAATCTCAGGTGAGTTATGTAAATTTTGTTTGCCAACATTTCAAAAGGTCAAAAAAGATCCTTTTATTCTCAGATGTAATGCTATTCATTATGAACAGGAGAATCAAAAGTCAAAGTAAAATGGAATTTTAAGGAAATTTCTTTTGAATAAGATGAAATAAGTCTCAGTCACTATTTTTCATCTGAATAGTCTAACAGCACAAGACTATTCAAGTGCAATGAAGCTATCACAGAAAATGGTGGTGATAAAAATGAGATTATCATGAATTTTTTACTCAGGTCTTCACTGTTGATCATATTATTGCTAGTGGGAGATAATTCTTGTTCATGCAATAACTTCTGTTGTTCTCATTAATCTATTTTCTAAAGCCATTTTTAGCACTCTCTTTTTTGGTTTTCTTTGCAATCTTGCCAACATTTTGAAATTGCTTTTAATTTTGAAAGCTCCCTAATTGTTTTATTTATGTTGGTTATGCTTTAAACAATCTGCTGAAATTTGACTTTAAACATTGTCAATGACTTTTGCTGGTTTAAAAATCTTTTTGATTTCTCATCAGTGATAAAGATAGACTTATCTTTTGAGCTTTTTCTCACTCGGTCAAGGACATTTCCATCTCCTTAATAAAATGGCTGTATTTTTTTACTGTCTTAACCAGCTCACCAAAACTGGTTACTTTTTGCAGTGGTAAAAATGCTCTTTATTATTTCAAGAACTGTCTTTTTTTTTTCTGGTCTAATTTCTTCCAGATTTTTTAATATAGCTTTCATCACATGAGAAAAGTATTCAGCCATTATGAAAATAAATTTTTAAAAAAAGCAAATAATTATAATAAAATTCTTTTAAAAAATGGCCTACCAATCCTTCCTAAAAGCCCTATTGTTTTTTAAATGAAGTAACAATCCCAACAGAGAGAAAAATAGTTTCATCAAAATTAATACATTCAAAATAAATTGGAACAAACTTTTGAAAAATTAACTTCCAGTAACAAACAGTATAAGAAAGAGACCAGCAACAGGTCTGTAGGCCTTTTGGGGTTTATTTCTTAAGTATTTTAAAGAATATAAAACAGAATATAGCATATGACCAAAACCAAAAGTCTGAAATTGCTGATCTTTGTGCTAAATTAAGAATATGACATACTTAAAAACATTAAACTTAAATTCTATATTTTTACTGAAATCATCTCACCTTTTTCAAGACTTCCAATATTTGTCTTTAAGATATCTTTGTCTTTGTCCACTTCAACCTTAGAATCCTCCAAACTCTTCAATTTTCTAGTAAGGCTGTCTTTTGCCTTTGTCAGACGATCATTCTCACGTTTTAGACTGGCTATTTCATCTTCTCTTTTCTGCATAAGCAAGAGAAGCTTTTCTAAAATCATGTTACATATTGAATCTCCAGATTTTTATTTGTCCATCTTACAATTTTAATAGATTATTAATCTTTACTGCCAAAAATTATTACCCACTCAGTAATTTATTCAATGAGCCAAAGTGGTGTTTCATACCTTGATATTTAATGTTTTAAACTCAAATATTGAATCAATATAAAAAACAAAATTCAAGATAATAATTTTACACCTAAATATTTTACAGTAAAGTTCTCATTTCATTATTTTAATTTCAATCCCTGAGAAAAACTACATTTACATGTGTCATGAAAATTTACTGTTAAAAAGTCATAAACAAAAATGATAGCAATTAATCTTAGAAAAATTTCACGAATAAATATTTAAATTTCACATACATGTTAGAATTATGACTTTTATGGTTATATCATCTAAAAATATCTACTTTTTTTCAATAGGATAAAAGAATTTGAAATTATTTAAATTGAATATATAAAGTAATTCTTGAATAAATAAATTAGATTTATTTTTGCAAAGCATATAGTCAAAGAAAGGCAAGCAATATTTGCTAACTTTATTAAAAATCTTTTCTAGTACATTTACATATTCATTAAATATTGCTTGAATGTTTAAAAACTGCTTTATTATCATTGTTGCTGTAATTGATTTTTTGTTAAACAAAATTCACATTGCACAGACACTTAACAATTTTGCTTATATCTTTTAAAACCATTTCAATTCATATTTCAATGTGTGCCTTTTTTTTTAAGTCTGTTATCAAATAGATTTTTCATTTTGGAAATATAGCAAGTCAAAAATATGAAATTATGAACAGTCAGGCAGCTGTGTTTGCATGTGCGTGGTTGTGTGTGTGTGTGTGTGTGTGTGTGTGTGTGTGTGTGTGTGTGTGTGAATAAAAATGATATCCTTCTCTTGCAAAACATTACTTATAGTAGAACCTAGCAAAGAGTATAGGCTTTAAAATAGTTATAGTAATAGTCCCTATAATCATGTAGTGATTTGAAGTTTGATTTTGGTATAAATTATTATAGGGAATATTAAGAAGCTGAGGTTGACACTTATGAAGATGTATTAAGGTTTTCTTCATATGTGCTGAATGAATGCAAACGAAAAGAATTAAAGATATATTGGCATTAATTGCATTAACAGTTGCAAGTGGCACTGTATTTAACTCCCAGTTGAGTTATGACATAGTTGCATCAAGTTGCATTCACAAAGAAATTCAAGGCAATTTTTATAACTTAATAACTTTTATTGATGTGCAAACCAAACAGGAAATATATAAATATATACAATTGCAAAGTTCCTTTGGATATTATTGGATGTATCTGTTTTTTTATAGATATGTCTGTAATTAATAAAAGTTTTCAGTATTGTGTCACTGTCACAACCACAGTTCAAATGAGGTTTATCTTCACAGATGAATGAAAACTGATATCCTTCTTAAGACAAGTTGAAAGGAGGTTAAATTCTTAGCTTTTTTTTAAAGTACTAAGATTGTCACTCTGGCAATTAATTGAGGTAACTACTAGCAATTGTCAGAAAAGTCATTCTGTAGGTAATTCCACAACCATTTTAAAGTAAATTTTAACTGGTTAAAAATCTTCATAAGAATAATCAAATGAAATGTTTCTAAGAGATACAAATCTACTATACAAACAGAACTACTTTTCAATGCTTTGTTGCAAATTTAAGATAAGATTACCTTCAGTTCTTGGGTGTTGTAAACAATTTCATGATTCATTTGTTCTACAATATCCAACTGATTTTTGTAGTCCATCTCTGCTTTGTGAAGTTTGGTCTCGAGTGCCTTGTTATCACGTATATTTTTTTCCAAAGTCATCTATCAGTACAAAAATATTTTTAGTCCATGATTCTAGCACCGAATGGTGTGAAAAATATATTTTCTTAGCAGATCAAATTCAGAGCAATTCTATTTTATTTCAGATTTATTTATCATTTTTTATTTCAAAGGTATTTTAATGCTTCTTATAAAAATATCTTCCCCAATTTATCTTTATCCATTTAAATTTAAATGAAGTTTTGTGGGTTTTAATAGGGGTTTTTGAAGGTCAGGGGCTAAGGGCAAGGCTGTGTTGCTGTAAGATATCTGACTCCATATTTTGGTTATATTATTTTACCCCACGTTGACTGGCCGGCGCAAAGCCTTGTTCAAAGAAAGTCCAAAAGAAATATACAAAAAGAAAAGATAGAAACAGATAAGAGACAAAAACATTTCTTCCATACTTTCCTTTATTTACTTGGAGAATGGACTAACCAACGCTACGTCTTGGGACGTAGCGTGGTGCCCAAAGCACCAGACAGCAAAATGATGTTGTTGGTTTGACGGACACTCCCTGACAAGACCCGGTTCACAGAAAACCTGAGTATTTATCTCTCTCCACCGGCTCCAAATTTGCCACTCCAAAATCCTTCTAATTTTGGCACGACCACTTCTCATTGGCTACTTTACTTTTTATTATTTTTCTTTTTTTCTGATTTTTAACCGGATGGATGCATGGAGCCTTATGCGTGGCGACGCGTTTATACATTTTGTATGTGGCAGCCGACGAGTCAACATCCGATTGAGAGTTTTATTGTTAATTCCTAAATCCCCACAGTTTCCATAAATTTGGGCAAACACACTTGCTTTTTTAATTGAGAGAAAAATATTTCAATCTCATCTTCACCAATTAAGGCTCACCAATGCTGAGATTTTTTAAAATCAAAAAATGCTTTTGCTCTAATTTCTTTTATTAAAGCTTTTTACTTTTCATGTTTAATTCACTATAATCATTGATACTGATCAAAATAAGATTAGCCAATAAAGGTTAAATTGATATTTTAAAACTCATTTACAACCAGTGGTTAATTCAAAAATGATAATTGTGAAATACTTAGGAATTAAAAAGTAATCAGAATATGAAAGATTATACAATTCAAACAAACTTCTTTCAAATGCATTTTAAAGTCTTTCAATGATAAACCTGTCACATTTTTATTACTCACTTTCATTTCTTCCAAATTACTTTCTCTGTCTGTAACCTCCGTTTTGTATTTTTCCTTCTGACTCTGTACAGACTTTAGCTCATTAGTGATATTCTCTAATTCCTCTTCTATCTGCTTCATTTCACGTTCCATCTTGTCTTTTTTACGAGCTTCACGCTGAGATTCAGATTTACGGATTTGAATATCTTGCTGAAGCTACAAAAAAAATACTTTTCAAATTCAAAGACTTTTTCAGGTAATGAAATAAAGTTATTTTGATTATTTTACTTTTATCATACTGTACATCACAGTCACAAAATATAAATACTTTATTACAATAAATTGACTAATTAATACTCTCTATTTTTTTTCAATAATTACCATTATGTAGAAAAATGTAAAACAAGATACTTATCAACAAAAAATTAAAATTTAATGCATTCCTTGTAAAGAGCATCTGTAAAAGTACAGTATTCACTTTAAATAAAGCTTGTAAAGTGATCATTCATTATTTTAGTTTGAAATGTTCACATTTTCTATTTACAGCAAGTAATTTACATTAAATTCTGAAGGACCAATCTTCAGTCTTGGCTCAAGAAGAAATTGGCATACAAACAGAAAAATATTTATACAGAATAAAGCTCATGCCTCTATCACAACTGTTGAATAAATAGCTAAATTAGGATTAATCAATAATGTGTTCTTGCTTTTTTTTTTTTTTTTTTTTTATCAAAACCATATTAAAAGTTTTTGTAGCATCATCAAAAATTATCTTTATAACTTGTTTTCTTTTTTAATTCTTGCAATATTAATTTCATGAGTCTTATTTGTTATTGGAGTTTTAATTTGAATTTCTCCATAACTTACTTTGAGTGGGCACCTCTGGTGGTGTAACGGTTAGCAAGCTAAACTAGCAAACCTATACGAGTGAGTTTGAGTCTCATTGGGTGCCCCATTCATTCGGCCTTGTGCCACATCAAAGCAAAGAGCTTTGTAAATTACTACTTTGAGTAAATTTAAATCGTCTTTACTAATACAGCATTATAGATTCCTGATCAACAATATGCTATATTAAAGATTCATCAAATCAAGATTTGAATCATTTTTTGAGTTTCACAAAGAACTCTTCCCTTCTTGAAATTGACGCCAGTAATCCAATAATAAATTGTTTTCTGAGTCCCTATTAGAAAAGCCAACAGAAAATAAATGGCAATAAACACACTGGTTGAATCAAACTACTCACAGTACTGAGTTAAAATAGAATATACTGACTGCTTCTCTGCAGAGGGAGTAAGACCCCCCCACCAACGAGTGTCCTGCATATGACACTAAACAATCTGATGGTGAGGTTCCAGTAATGCTGGAGTTTGGGAAAATGCAGAGTAACCCTTCATTGCCATCACTCCCTAGTCCACTCTGGCTTGGAGTAGCAACTGATAGAGTTCTATCTATGGGTCAAATAGAACTAAACTGTGTACTTATGCATAAAATATTTTTTGTAGAAGGACTTGTTCACTGAGAGAAGGGCAAGGGTTTGCTACTCTAACTACAGAGTTGTGGATTGTAAAGTATTTTTTTGGTTCAACCACTTGGAAGGTGGCAGAAAGAGACAGGGCTATTATTATTGGCATCAGATTGGCTGAACTTGTGGACTTGCTGCTGCTATTGGTGGGGGGGGGGGAGCCAAGGGTTCTTTTTTGGAAATGGGAGAAGGAATAAAAATTTCAATCTCTTTTCTTGATAACGCATCATAAGGTGTAGGTCATCCTGGAGATGGCCTGTGCAAAAAGTTTATTTTAAAAAGGCTAGCAGAGAAACGTAGTTTCTGAGAGATGCAGGTCTGGAGATTTTGAGTTGAAACTCACTTTTATGGTTGAACAGAGAAACAGGTAGTTTCTGAGAGATGCAGACCTGGATATTTTTGAGTAGAAACTTACTTTTATGTTCAAGCTGAGAGATGAATAATTCTCAGAGACGAGCTGACTAGAAGTTGCCAATTTGTTTATTAGCTATCTCAAAAAACAATCCGGAATAATTCAGGTCTAAAGGACCCGTAGATTCTGAACAGAACAGGAAAGAAAGAAAAGTGTAAATGCTCACCACTGACAACAATGAAAAAAAAGGAAAGAAAGAAAAGAATAAAGAAATGGAAGAAAAAATAAGACATCGACAACTAAACCACAAACTCTCCCCAAAGACAAAGAAAGAAAAAGAAAAAAAAAAGAAAAGTGTAAAGAAACTAAAGAAAAGCAGAAGAGGTTGCCAACTAAATAACAAATTCTCTTTACTGATAACATGAATTAAGACGTTTTTGGTTTTCTCCACCAAGGAGGGAAAGAAAAAAAAAAAGAAAGAAAAAAGGGAACCAGTTTCAGCTGCGTACAAGGAAGCAAGATACGTGTAATTTTAGATACTATTATTAATGTTACCCTAGTTTTATGTTTTGTTGATGAATGTGAGAGATATGTAGTTTTTGCTTATGTTTTGATTGTTGTTTTTGGTTGAGGTTGTAGTATCACCTCCCTTACTAAGGTCAGTAAATGGGCAGTCAATACTACCTTAACAGAAATCTTGGTCCTTACTTCCACCTCGGCCAAGGAATGCTATCCCAGAATCCATCGCCTCTCACTCTTCTCTCTTCCCTTCTCTCTCCTTTTCTCTCTCGCTTTCCCTCTCCCTCTGGCCAATCAGCGGAGATAGTAGCAGTTGCCGAAGACGACCCAAAACAGAAGAGGAAGCAGTTGCTGAAGAGATTCCAAACACTAAACACACGTGTTGACCGCCGGACATTTTCTAGCCAACACGTGGCGTTGTATGCGAAGAATAAAATTCCTCTTTTAAAGTTAATATTTGTACTTCTCATTTATTATCTCAAATAACATAACTCAAGTACATATATTACAATGGTGACCCCAACTAAAAGGATATAAGACGCAACTTTTGAAAATTCCAGGATAAATTCAACCAATTTTTCAACTTCACGTCGCAAACGTTTCAAGACAGAACCTTCGACGTAAGTAAATAAAAAAAAAATTCTTTTCCTCTTTTCTTCATCTACAACAACAACAAATATATATATATATATATATATACATACACATATAAAAATATATATACACACACAAAAAACAAACAATTAGAAAAAAAAAATAAAAAAATAAACAAAAATGGAAGAAGCTTCTCTACAGCAAATTAACATAAAGACACCAGAATTCATGGAAACGGCAGTGAATGGCTGGTTTTCCATTCTGGAGGCACAATTCCACCTGCGCAATATAACGGCATCAACAACAAAATTCTACACGGTAATATCATCTCTGCCTGCAGAGGTGGTAGCTAAAATACCGATAATTTTAGAATCAAAAAAATACGAGGAAATAAAACAGTCATTAATTGAGCCCCACGAAAGAACAAAGCCGGAATTGCTGGACAAATTAATGTCAACAACAACTATTACAGGCCGTCCTTCAACATACCTACTAGAAATGCTATCGATAGCAAAACGGATAGGTATCGGAGAAGAAATAGTAATACACAAATTTCTTCAGGCCCTACCAGCGACTATTTTTCCCGTCATTGCTTCACAAAAGGAGTTAAGTCCAACTCAACTTGGAAAGCTAGCGGATGAGCTTATGCCTCTGCTTAACAATATCAACGCGACAGCGTTCACCGCTCAGCATAGGACACAAAAAAACTGAGAAAAGCAAAGACAATATTATTTTACCGACAGGTATTAAACCTTTCTTCCCGGAACAAAAAGCCAAAATATGTAGAGCACACCTCTACTTTGCCGAGCAAGCAAGAACTTGCAAACCTTGGTGTAGATGGCCGAAGAAGCAAAACACAAAAATACTACCAAGCTCGCGTCCACCTACACCAACTCCAACAGACTTGGAAAACTAACGGCGCGAACCATGTCTGTCCCCCTGAGTTCGCTGCTATTACAAATCAATACACGATTAGGGGCAACTACATTAAAATTTATAGTGGATACTGGTGCAAGTATCTCAATAATACCAGCGTCTAGGTTAAACGGCGTCACGTTAAATCCAACACCGGTATCACTCACCACCGCTAATGGAGAGAAAATAAAATGCTACGGACAAGCAAACCTAGAGATTGGGATACCAAGTTGGAAAAGGTCATTTTCCTGGACATTTGTGATCGCAGATATCACCAATCCTCTCCTTGGATTTGACTTTTTAAATGAATTTAGTCTCATAATCGACTGCAAAAATAAAACAATTTACGACCCGTTAACAGCTACCAAAAAGGAATTAATATTAAACACGACATCTCCAGTAAACATGGTCATTAACAAAGTAGAACTACCATCATTTATTCAAACCAGTCTGGATAAATACCCAGAAATCATTTCTCCTTATATAAACAAAAATAACAAGTACTGCGGTGTTTATCACAGAATTGATACAGGTAGCCACTTACCAGTTTTTGCAAAATCCAGACAGCTATCAGTGGAAAAACTATCGGCGACTAAAGAAGAGTTTAAAAGACTCATAAATGAAGGCGTGATAACTCCTTCAGACAGCGAATGGTCAAGCCCACTACATCTTGTACCTAAGCAAAGTGGAGGATACTGCTGTTGCGGAGATTACCGTGCATTAAACAGCATCACTAAAAGTGATAGATACCCCATTCCCAATATAAATTCATTCACAACAAAACTCGCTAATAAACAGCGATTTACAAAAATTGATCTGATTTCAGCGTACCATCAAATTAAAATGCACCCAGATGATATTTCTAAAACGGCAATTATCTGTCCGATGGGTCTTTTTCATTACGAATTTATGCCGTTTGGGTTAAAAAATTCGTCGGCAACATTTCAAAGGTACATGGACAGAATCTTTCGACAGATAGACTGTGTCTTTATATATTTAGATGACATCTTAATCTTCAGCGACGACGAGCCTTCCCACAAGAAAGATATAGACACAGTTTTTAAGATTTTACAAGAAAATAACCTGAAAATATCACTATTGAAATCTATTTTCAATGTAACATCGCTAGATTTCCTAGGTTTTAGAATTAATTCAAATGGAATCACACCAACTGCTAACAAAGTAAAAGAAATAGAATCTTTTCCGTGTCCTACAGATGCTAAAAGCTTACGCAGATTTCTTGGTATGGTAGGATTTTACAGGAAATTAATACCAGGATTTGCGAAGTTAGTCTTACCTTTATCCGAAAGAATGAGATTAACACCTAAAGGATTAATTACCTTGAATAATTTGGAAAAACAATCCTTTTCTAACATTATAAAAATACTTGGTGAGCTAACAGAATTATCTCATCCTCAACCAACTTGTACACAGTATCAACTAGTCACGGACAGCAGCAAATATGCAGTAGGTGCTGCCTTACATCAGGTCATAAATGGAAATCCAATACCAATAGGATTCTTCTCAAAGAAACTGACGACAACACAGACGAGATATTCCACTTTTGACCGTGAACTTTTAGCAGCATATTTGTCAGTGTTACATTTTCGCCACCTCATAGAAGGTCGTGAAGTATTACTTCTGACAGATCACAAACCAATATGTGGTGCATTCCACAGTCTAAAACCTGCCAAATCAGATAGACAACAAAGACAGCTAGCAATTATTACAGAATTAATTTCAGAATGTGAAGGGTAACCAAAATGTAGTTGCAGATTGTCTGTCTCGCCCAACATTTGCTGTACAAATAGATATATACGATCTACCAGCACTTGCAGATGCACAAAAATCAGACACCGAAATACAGTCCTTTCCAGATTTAAAGAAATTCACATTATCTGGAAAAGATCAATTTGTGTTATGTGATACATCAACGTCATACCCCAGACCTTTTGTACCGTGCACACTACGAAAATCTATCTTTGACAGCTTGCATGCAATATCACACCCTGGAATAAAATCATCTATCAAAATGATTAAGGCTAGATTTTACTGGCCACATATGGATAAAACCATCAAAGAACTATGTGCATCATGCACATCTTGTCAACAAGCAAAAATATACAGACATACCAAATCGCCTGTACAAACATTGGAAATACCATCATCAAGATTCCATACTGTACACATTGATATAATTGGACCACTACCACCAGCGAAATGCTCCAACAATCCTTACATCAATCCATGTCGGTATGTTTTAACATGTATAGATCGAACCAGTCGATGGATAGAAGCACAACCTATATCGGATATTACAGCACAAACCGTAGCAGAAGCTTTTGTAAACACGTGGATTACGCGCTTTGGTGTTCCACTCCACGTCATATCAGACAAAGGCAAACAGTTTGAGAGTGAACTCTTCCTTGAACTATCAAAAATTATTGGATTCTATAGGCTACGTACAACATCCTATCATCCACAATGCAATGGACTTATAGAAAGAGCCCACAGAACCTTAAAAGCAGCTATTATGGCCCGAAAAGAATCTTGGATTTCAGCCCTACCAATAGTTCTCATGGGAATTCGAAGTATGCCCAACTGCTCCAATTTTTCCCCTTTTTATGCGGTCACAGGTGCACAAATGTTATTGCCACAACTAATGATAAATACGGAAAATACAGAAACAGTTACACAAAATTTTACAAGAGAACTGCACAAAACTATGGCAAAATTCGATCTGACAGACTTTTCAAACAGAGAAAAATCAACAAAAACATCATACGTGCCAGATCAACTTCAAACTTGTGATAAAGTTTGGATTAGGATAGACCACGTTCGAAAACCACTAGAAGCACCCTATTCAGGTCCTTACATGGTACTCGAACGAACACCAAAATATTTCCTAATAGAAACTAACTCAAATACGCATACACAAGTTTCAATAGACCGTTTAAAACCTTACATTGAAAACAAACAAAAATGTACACAAAATGCAACTACCAATACAAATAAAAAGTCTGAAAGTTTACCTCCTGAAAAAGTGCAGGAACATAAAATGAAAACAAGAACTTCAGGTAGAACAGTTACATGGAAAAAGGATAACGAGTATATTTATTATTAAAACAAAAAAAACAAAACTAAAAAAAAAACAAAAAAAAACAAAACAAAAACAAACAAAACCAAACAAAAACTCCGTTTACTAGTAGGGGAGTATTGTAGTATCACCTCCCTTACTAAGGTCAGTAAATGGGCAGTCAATACTACCTTAACAGAAATCTTGGTCCTTACTTCCACCTCGGCCAAGGAATGCTATCCCAGAATCCATCGCCTCTCACTCTTCTCTTTTCCCTTCTCTCTCCTTTTCTCTCTCGCTTTCCCTCTCCCTCAGGCCAATCAGCAGAGATAGTAGCAGTTGCCGAAGACGACCCAAAACAGAAGAGGAAGCAGTTGCTGAAGAGATTCCAAACACTAAACACACGTGTTGACCGCCGGACATTTTCTAGCCAACACGTGGCGTTGTATGTGAAGAATAAAATTCCTCTTTTAAAGATAATATTTGTACTTCTCATTTATTATCTCAAATAACATAACCCAAGTACATATATTACAAGGTTTTGTTAATAAATCAATTCTTGCATAGGGACTGATATGCAACCCACTATCTGTAGTCTGTTTTGTCAACTTTATAGAATAAAGCATTTGTAACTTGTGCAATAAGTGACTTGTTTGCTTTTAGTTCCGACTTATTTATTTTTATCACTGGGATCTTTATGTCCTCTAGTTTTGTTTTTTTTTGTTTTGTTAATTTGTTTTAAAGTTGGTTTTTGGTAATGACCCCCAAAATTTCGACAAATGCTCAACTGAATTGTTTGAAATAGAACTGATTTTGACATTGAAACTGTGTAATTATGCTAAATTGATCTGTTTGAAATAGAACTGTTTTTGAATAGAACTAAACTGTGTACTTATGGTAAACTGAATTGTTTGAAATGGAACTGTTTTTGACACTGAAACTGTGTACTTATGCTAAACTGAATTGTTTGAAATGGAACTGTTTTGACATATAACTGAACTGTTTGACATTTAACTGTTTGTAAACAAAAACTATACTTATACTAAACTGAATTGTTTGAAATTTAATTTGGCATGAAATGACCTGAAAGGGTTGACACACCATAAAACAAAACAACCTACCGACCAACCAACCAATCTATGGCAGCCCAGTTGCCCGAGGCTGTAGAATACACTGACTGCATCCCTCTACTGAGGGAGTAAGACCCCTCCCAACGAGTGTCTTAGATATGACAGTAAGACTCCACTAATCTGATGATGAGGCTCCACTCCTTTATTGCTATTGTTCCTAGGTCCACTCTGGCCTGGAGTGGTAGCCCCCAATAGAGTCATATCTATGGGTCAAATAGAACTAAACTGTCTAATTACGCTAAACTGAATTGTTTGAAATATACTGTTTTTATATTTAACTGTGTTAAACAAAAATTTATACTAATACTAAACTGAATTGTTTGAAATAGAACTGTTTTTGACATTTAAACTGTGTGTGAACAAAAAACTATACTTATCTTAAACTGAATTGTTTGAAACTTTTATCAAAATGACTTAATCTAGTGTTAAATGACCTGAAAAGGGTTGATACGCCATAACCACAGAACAATCAACCAACAACTAACTGTATAAGACAAGTGTTCCAAATTTAATATGCTCATTGTTCCACTGTCATTAATAATTGTCTAATAGCTATCAATTACATGCACATGCACACACACACACATATATATATATATAAAACTGGATGTATTGGAAGGCTTTTACCTAGATTAAGATTTTGTTGTAAATTGACTAACTCATTTAGGAAGTTCATCTGATATAAGAAGAATAGCTTTAACTTCTTCAGACTTTAGTAGATTTAAGGAAAAATATGAAAATGAAGAAATCTTTTAAAGACAATCAAGGCTCATCTTTTACTATACAATAATAGTCCTAGTAGCCATAGAAATTTTGAATTTGAGTGCCTTTAAAAACATTTGCCTTAGGACAATAGTAGGAGTTTCTTTCTCAGCTGAATCATATCAAAATAGGCCATATATGGAGTGATCTTACGATAACAAATAAAATCTCTGATATTGTTAAGAAACAAAGACTGCATTGATTTAGTCATGTGTTACATAAAGATAATGCCACCAGTCATCTATTCATACAATAATGACTTTACAAATGGAAGATACAGAAGACAACCAACAAAGTGATGGAATGGTCTAATAAAAGCAAATACAAAACTACCTTTGAAATCAGTGTAAAAACTGGCAAAAGACAGAAAGAAGTAGAGATTTTTGAGGGTACAAATATGAGTGAGGAACCCTTGCAGAGTAATACAGACAATAATGATAAATTATAATAATTGGAAGAATAAGCCAAGAAATGTATATACTATTTTCTTCATAATGAAATACAACTTATAAATTACCTCTACAATTTTATCTTCTGCTTCTTCCAATTTCACTTCCAATTCCTGTTTGGATTGAGACAATTTGGCATGCTCAGCACGTAGAGAAGAAGTATCTGTTATAATTTCATCATGTTCAGTCATAATTCCATCTTTGACACTTTTAACATTTTGTAGGCTAAAAAAGAAGTATTTTTTGTCAACAGTTACATACTAAAGTATCTTGGATTATAAAGTATGTTCTTAGACTTCTAGAAATATTTTTGTTTCAGCTCTCATTTTATTTTTGTGGAGACTTGTCCACCCTCAGAGAAAGTGAATACTTACATGCTCATGAAATTTGGATATTCAAAGCCAAATTTTATGAACATCCAATGTCAAAAAAGTTATGTTTCAGCACTATTGCAAATACAGTTTGCACACATTTTGGATTATTATAAGAAAGATATAAAGTGCTTCCATTTCTGTAGCATCTAGTGATGTCCAAATATTAAGATTGATACACTAACAACTGAAGATGTACAATATAGAAAAAGGAATAAGAAACACACATAGATGATTTGACATTAAATTTTTGTTTTAGAAGATTAAGAAAAAATATTTTTTGAATCAGTGCTTGTTTGAAGAGTAAAAATAAAAATGTATTAGGCAAAAAAACTCCCCCAAAACCCACATTATTTATACTAGAAAGCAAAAGTTGTCTTTAAAGGAAAAGTTTTCAAACTTAACAAAATGCAAGTTTAAAAAATGAAATGAGCAGGTAAAAGTTTTCTGACTACTTGACCAAGGTTTGATTTTCAGTAGAGAAAGAAGAGAAAATTATTATTATCATCATCATTATTTTTTTTATTGTAATGAAGTAGTTACATTACTGAATGGAAATTTTCATGAGCAAAATAGAATATTTTTCCTTTTTCTTTTTAATATAAAATTTTTAAAAATATTTCCATCTGCTGATGAAAAGCTTCTTGACAAGCATCTTTCATGTGAAGCTATCAAAAATCAAACAATTTGGAAAAAAAAATTTGAACGAATGAGAAAACACTTTTTTATTTAATTTTTGCTCAGATTTTCAAATCATTTTTTTTTCTTTAAAAACAATTTCTTCAAAAGTAAACAAAAAAAATTATTTTTCCTACCTCCTAAAAATATTGTTTTAAAATATCAAAACAAAATGTTCCATATGAAAATTACTTTTGATGCCATTTTTGAAGTAAACAAGCAAACAATGTTTTTTGTCTTTTTTTTTTTACCTTTGGTCTTGAGTCATGCTCAAACCCTCTCCTTGCTGAACCAAACGACTTAGATTTCCAATTTCAACTTTCAATGACTCTACTGTTTCTTTGTAACGTTTTTCTTTTTCCTGGTTTTGATCCAAAAGTTTCCAGGCCTTTTTAACTTCCTGTCAAATAAAAGACTGAGCTATAATAATAATATGACCAAACAAAATCACATATGAAATATCATTAGTGTGAACAACCCAATGTATTCAATGTCAAATTTATAACAATTTTTTTCTGATTAGCATATCTTATCTTTTTATTTATTTGTTTATTTATTCATGAATTGCAAAACATAACCAGATAAAAGAAAATAAATCAAATAGGAGGCAAAAAAAGAAAGTTTTAATGGATATTTTTAAAATTTAAATATATGACTAAGTTATTCTGTGCAAATGTAACAAGTTCTAATAAAAAAAAAACAACAAAATATTTTTTACAATGAATAAGGATGAGAAATGAAAAGATTATTTTTACAATATTTTTCAACTTATACTCAAAAATATTGATATGTAGGGTGTGACAGAAATACCTCCCACATTTTAAACTGTTACCTGTATGGCACAAATGAATTTAGGCAAGTGGTCAGGGTAGCTCTATCTAGCTAATGTCTAACCATTTCTTTTCAGATGATCATGGATTGGACTGGTGCACACTGTGTATTTGCTGTCAAAACATTTTTTAAACTGGTGAATCTTTATATGCTATACATAGAGCTTTTTGTGTTCATTTCATGTTATATCAAAATGATGCTGTTCTGGATAGAAAATCGATACTGCTGTATGTTGAAAATTCTATTCAGAACAGTATCATTACAATCTAACATGTAGTGAGCATAAAAAGCTCTCTGTGTAACAATTACAGATTCACCACTCTTAAAAAATGTTTCAACAGTAAACAGACTGTCTGCACCAGTTCATAGCTGAAAAAAAATGGTAAGACATCAGTTTGATGGAGCTACCACTCCCACTAGCCTAAGTTCACTTGTACCATATGACAGTTTAAAAGTGGGAGGTATTTTTGCAGTATCCTGTATTACAAAAAGTACAAAATAAATAAAGTCATTAAAAATGTACGTGGGCACACACAACTGTACATTGATGAAATTAATACTGTTTGTTTTATCTTTGTGTTGTTGCCATTTGCAAAATGCTGTTTAAAATGTGAAAGGATAAATCTACAATTTTTTCTAATAACCAGTATTTTCAATATTTATATTTCTCCTCTCATGAAATACATTAATTAGAATTGATTAAAATACTACCCTGATAATGCATCTCTCTTGTTTTTTAACATAATATAGATAATATAACATTGTGTGTGAATCTACTCGTAGTATTGAAAAGATTCTCTTTTGAGTTCTTTCAATGGTACAATTATTCTAACAGCAATCATTCAGAGTGAAAAATTGTCTAATTTGTGGTTGAAACTAGAAGTGTTTGTATTATTAATAAGAAATTTAAAATTTAATTTGATTGGTTCAAGTGAATTTTATTTTTAAGTCTCTATTGGTAGAAGCAAACAACTAAGAGGAAATTAATTGAAATGAAATACAAGTAAGTACTTTTTAAATTTATGAAATAAAGAAAATCTCCACCAAAAAAACAAACATATTTTTTTATTTCATTTTTTTTACCTGTTTAAGTGATGCAATTGTTGTTTTATCTTCTTCCGAAAGGGTCATCAATTGGGTAACTTTGGTACCATGGGTCACCATCTCTGCATTCAGCTCTCGGCATTTTTGCATCAACCGTTTTTCATTTTCGTGTGATTTCTTAAGGGCTTTATGCAATTTTTCATATTCTGCATGGAATTTTTCCAGGGTGTTATCCCCCATAAGCTCTTGGATAACCTACAAAATTATTTAAGTCATATAGAACATAAAAAAAGACAAAATTTTCAAAATAAAAATAAGAAATATTAAAAAAAACAAACAATCTTAGCAATAGAAACATGACAGATAATTATGCTAGATTGGGATTTTTAAAAAATTCTTTTGTTGATTATTCTGTTTTCTGAAGATTAAAAAAAAAAAAATAAAATGTGTATATATCCTATTTTCTTCAAAATAACATAATGTAATTTGTATTAATGGGATTACATAGAAATTTAGACATGAATATTTTGTACTTAGTTTGAATTTATTCTTGATATATTTTCATATTTACTTACAAATTTTTCTAACTAGATATAAAATTATGATAAATTGTAAAATGTGCCTACTTAATCTTTATTTACAATATAAAGCATTGAGGAAGTAAACACTTTAAATAATTTTTCAATCTATTTTTTACTGAAAATTAACCAATAATAAATAACCATTACTTTTTAAAAAATTTAAATGAATAAATTTCATACTTTGGATCAGAGAAAGGTAAGTTGTGTTATTTACAGTTATACTTTGTACAATTTATTTTCATAATTAGTTAATTAGAAAATGAAAGGCATTATTTTTTTTTTTTTGATTAGTCACAATTTATACCTTAAAAGTCAAAGATTTTCTTATGAAAATAGGAAATGGTTATGTACTTTTCAAAGCAAGTACACTCACTAATTATTTACAATTTTTATATTTTCACTCTGATTTTTTATTCAGATCATAAAAATATAGTTATAACTTCATTTATATTTTACTACTCTCTTCATGAAGACAAGTCAAGAATTTTATCTCAAAGTGGTCATTATTTATATAGAACAAAAAATATTCGAAAACAGTTATTGAACAAGGTATTTGAATTATGAAAACTATAAAATAATTCCATAAATATCTAACCTTTTGAAAAATAATAGAATAATATATGAATTTTCAATTATGTTAATTATTTGTACTAAATAATAAAAAAGGGAGGAAATAGTAAAATCTATTATTAAGGTATATGAAAGGCTGTGAACACCAAGTATCACAAGAGTTTTAGCCAGACATCTGCAGTCCCCTCATTTACAGTCTTTTTGTAAAACAACAATCTATGATTAGATTTTAATTTTCAAGTCAAAATTAAGCAATAATTAAAATGAATGCTGCATTTCAAAAGGTACAATAAACATTTGATGACTTTTTGTAAATCCAATCACTTGATAATTTGATTATAAATTTATCCTGTAATCAAGACATTTCACATATTCCTTGAAATCATGCCAACATTTTCCATGATTTTTTTCTTTCTTTGGGGAAAAGCTGTTTCATGCCTTAAATTTTCTAAGTATTCAAGTTGTACTACATACAGCAGTACATTAATAAAAATTTATTTGCTTTCATTCTATCAGACAAACTGAAAAATATTTGTAATATAAAACAATCAAAAATTGAAAAATAACTATGTTCAGATTTTATTATTTTGTATTCACCTCTTGGAATTCATTTTCCAATGTTTCAAAGGTACTGTCATCAAAAGATAAATTTGCCTTCTTTGGATCACTTTCCTTAGCATCTTGCTGTCAATAGAAATGAAATGTATGATAAAAAATGAATTAAAATCATTCAGTGACAGTTTAATAATTTATCAAAAGAGGATGAACAATATATAAGCTAAAAAAAGAAGAAAATCTCACTGTATATACCTTGCTAGTATCTGAATTGCTATTTACTTATTTGCCTATATATAAAAGATTTAAAAGATTTTATAAACTTATTAGCATCCCAAAGTTTATCAGTTTTGAAATGTAAACAATCTTAAAATAAAGGAAAACCCACTATACATATAAATATACATATTTAACATACATGTAAGTAAGTTGGCCGATAATAGTCAAGAGCAACCTGAAGGCTCTTTTTTCATTAGCTACTACATCAAGGTGTAGGGGAGGGTGCTACTCCTTTTCCTGTATTGCTCCACTTACTCTTGATACATACTTTATAATGCTGAGTGTTAAGCAAGGAGGCATCAAGTACCATTTTTTGAGTCTTTGGTATGACTTGATCTAGGACTGAACCCCAGTTTCTCAAACCATTGGTGAACACTGTAACCATTATGCCAATGGGCTGGTAGAAACCTATATATATACATATTTGAATGTACATTCCCATACATATGTTTCTGTGACTATGTCTCTGTGTGTGTGTGTGTGTGTGTGCGTGTGCGTGTGTGTGTGTGTGTGTGTGTAATATTATATACACATGCTGCAGCAAGTAAATCAACAACAGCACAGACAACAGAGCCTTCAGTAAATGGTAACTCTAGCATCAGGCATGGTTTGGGGGTCAATGCATAATTCCCACCAACCCATTATTACAATTAACCTAAAGCATGCTAGCAGAATCTTACAATACAATCAGTTTTCCATCACATCATGGGAATACCAGATCCTGATGCAATCTCTTCCTATAAACCTTTATTTCAAATTCAATAATGTAAGATTTGAATTAGCTGACAACATGACAGAATATGAATAAGAAGAGAATTTCAGTGTACAAGATCTCAATAAGGAACCATTCATTCAGTGATGATAATTTGAATTGGATAATATCAAGGGAACATAAAGATTATGTTCTACTTAGTTTAAAATTCAAATAACTATTTGTTTAAACTGGTAACCAATACTGATGCGCAAAAGAATCTTGAAAAAAAAACAAACAACAACAGGATGTACATTAAATATGAGTTAATACGTTCTCACACACATTCTACTCAATGAGGAAGAGAGGAAAAAAAACAAAAAAAACAACTGGATGTACGTGTATGTATTCAAATGTACATACACACACAAATTTGATACTTGAAAATACATACATAAAAAAAAAACAACCTTTAATCACACGCTTTCCAAAACAATCTTCACTGTAAAAGCAAGAAGCAGAGAGAGGTCTAGCCAATTCTCCTGAAGAGAGTCATGAAGTATGAAACATGTGCAGAGCACAAATATATGAAATAAAAATGTAAAATACCAAATTTAGATTCCTTTGCAGACCTAATCATTTTAAAATATTTCATTTTCTCTAGTTGAACCAACAATAAATCTTATATATATATATATATATAACACTGAAGCAAAAGTTCGACCAATATGTCAGCTTGGAAGCAACAGACAAATCAACTGTTCTGTTCCCAAAAAATATCGGTCCATCAATCTTGTCCTACCTACAGATATCTGGTCAGGAGCATCAGGGCTGCTCAGCAACCCTAGAAAACTAAAATGTCAACTTCTTTGCCAAATAAGAATCCTTGTGTTAGTAGTCATCTCACTCCAGTGGGTCAATTAACTAAAGATATTTGTCTCTGCCTCCCACCAGACAGGACTTGACACAAGGTCAATGACCCAAAGGTCGATTATAGTGGGGATTTAGGGAAGGGGAAGGTCGGGCACGAGCTGAGGCTCAAGCCCTCCTAGACTATGCCGATCATTGACCCACTTAGAGCAATGTGAGCCTGATGTGCCTAGCTGGTCATGGACCCAAATCTGGTTCCAGGCACTTATGCCTGATTATAGCTTAAACTGGACAGCAAGGTCCAGTGCTATACAAGGATGACAGAGATGTTTATGATGCAGCTCGCCCACCCAAAGGTAGCCAGCTGAAGCCGGGAGCCTTTTGGGCTCAAGTCTGCCATGGAGCATTGACCGTCCAGCACAAATGCCAGACAGTCCGCTGACAAGCCTCTATATGAAGCAGTTGTTCATCGAGCTTTCAATTAGCCAAAGATATTACCAGGCAGCAAAACTGGTATGACATAATTACAAAATTAGGAGCTGATTCAAAGAAAATGTCAGAAATCTGCTAAGGTTGGAATCAAAACCATGAATAGATCAACAAGGAGTGAGACTGAATGTGTCTCATTCACTTTTTCAAACACTACTTTGACCTCTCACCTCCTCACTTAGTTTGACACTATCCAGGACAATGCCTCATCTTTTGGGAAACAATTTAAAGCAGGTGACCCAAATCCACTCCTATTGCTGACAAAAGAAAGGACCATTGAATTCACAGGTCATTTGGTTACACACAGACTGGTACAATTAGCCATGTCATTACGGACAACCAATTTGATATAATGGGTGTATTGTTCATGAATATAAGAATTGGTTCAAGAGAGACTCATCAGATGGTTCACAAGTCAAAGAACACATCTGATTTTTCTTGTCAGAATCTACTCTGCAGGATCTTCATTTATTGCCATCTCATTTCCCTGCCCAGACACCCCATCTCAACTCGATGAAAGTTGCTAAGGAAATAGCCAAGAGCACATGCCTGCATAAAGAACACATTCTGCAATATAACTTAGGATGGTAATCAATTATATTAGTTAATTACTTTATTTGTACTAATAAATTGTAATTAGCTAAAATCTTTGATTTGAAGAGTAAATAGCATGCAAGGGTCAAATGATGGATGACAGTCAGCCTGTCATAACAAAAGTTCTGTTTTGAAATCCATGGAGAGACGAGATGTTAAAAAGTAAACAAATTGAATGCATGACAGCTGATTTAGGATAAGATGATGTCACACTAAAAGTCAATGGCACATGTTATTATCATTATTAGAGGATGAAATAATTAATATATCATATAAGCAGGGAAATTTTTGAAACTTAGTATAGTTGAGTTCAGAGTTCAGAGTTGGAGACAGTCAGTTGATTTCAGAGATTTGGACCCTCTGGGAGTGAAGGCTATGGTTGATAGTGAAGTGTGCATTTTTGTTTTGTCTACCACCAATGAATCTCATAGCATTTCTATGGGACACAAGTAATTCTTTCTCTTGTATTTTGATAGCAAATCCTATGAAATATAGCAGTCAGAAAATAAATTTTCAAATCTAAAGAAACAACAAGTCTGTCTTGTAATTGAGAAATGTACAACCTACTGACATTCAAAATGGTACCGTGTCAGTGAGGCAACATTACAATTCCACCAATGCCTACTACTATCTCATTCCTTACAACAGAAACCAATAGGCACCTACTGGAACAATGGATATGCAATCCCTAATCACCCAAAATACAACAAGCAAATACCCCAAGGAATCAACCAAAAGATATGGAAATCGACCACACTACCTATTCAATACATCCAATAATACAAAATAATATTGCTACACATCAGGCTACACAATAGAGGCAAACCTGCAATTGACCACATTAGTCCGTTCTATGGTCAGAGTGGGAAGGGAGTATGCAGAGTAGAAATGGACTGTCCCATTAAATAACCTCCTCTGATAATATAAAGGAGCCAAGTCTTTAGAGGCAGAACTTGGTTTTTATACGAGTTTCCAATACTTTATTCATTCCATCTTAAAGTATTGGAGACAATTCATATTTTCTTTTCATGCTTTTATTCTCACAATAAATCCTTGGGTCTATTTGTTGCTATATATATATATATATATATATGTATGTATATACATAGAGACAGAGGCACAGAGAGAGAGAGAGAGAGAGGCATTTCTTTACAGAAGATGGCCATTTTCTCAATTCCACAAAGAACACCTAGGGACACACATGTTGCTCCTCAGACCAACTTCAATTTTGCAAGCCCTTCCATACATGTGAGTAACAAAAGACTTGTTTTTATTTTTGACATTAATCCTTTGCACTTTCATATAGCTTCTTAGACTGGCTGCAGATCCACATACTTTGTCACAGAATCAACACAAATTACTTGCAGATTGCTGAGAAGGACTTGTGATTGTTTTCTGTCATGAGATCTCATATGACTAGCAAGTGTGGCTTTGCAGATGTTATAAACATGTTCAGGCTGAAAAGTGTCCAGGACCAACATATGTTTTGCAATCATCATAGATCAATCTTTCCAAGGCTTTGATGTGATGACAATGTGTAGACCAAAATATAGTCCAAGTCTAAGAATGATATAAATGAACAGTTAAAAACCACACAGAATTTTTAAGCTTTCTGAAGACTTTGTTGTCTTTTTCAGTCCTTAGATTTATTTCAAAGTCAAGGGATCCATCGTTAAAGAGGGTACTGCCAAGGTATAATCAACCACCTCCAATCATGTATCCTGGATGAAAATGTACTATAGTTAAAGTAAACATGTCCTTAATCTTCTTCAGACTGATGGTCAGTCCAAAAGAAGTGCATGCTCTGGAGAAGGAGTCCATCGTACCTTGGATGTCTTCTTTAGCAATGAGATCTACATTATCAACATAGAGGAGCTCCTGAAAAAGGGTTTGATAAGTTTTCAATTTTCCATTAAAGTGTGTTAGATCAAAGACTTTGGTTCTGAAGCTAATGTAAATGCCAATGTCAGTTTTGGAAAATGTATGAGAGAGTTACAGCAAAGTAGGTTGGTACAGGAATATCACCTTGTTTAACCCTGTTATCGATAGAAATTGGTTCAAAGAGTGAACTTTTGAAGTCAATACAACCTTTCACATCACAATAGAATCGCACAAACACATTGATGAATAAAAATGAGCATCCAAGTTTACTGAAAATGGTCCAGAGAGTGCTCCAATTAACAGCATCAAAGGATCTTGTTAAATTTACAAAAAACCTGAAAAGATGCACTTGAAATGAGAAGCAGAAAAATTATGTCTATTGTTGCACGATCTGGTCTCAAACCAGATTGACTTTGTGGAATAACAGAGGGACATATTCATTTTGTTACCCAATTAAGTTAAAGTTTTGTAAAAACCTTACCAACATCTTCTAGCAGTCTTATACATATGTAATCTCCGCATGTGAATTTGGATTACTTTCCTTTTAACAATGAAATTAAAATAATATCAACCTAGTCCTGAGAGAGAGAAGCACCCAACCAGACAACTTATATTAGGTGGATCTCTGCGGTAAGCTTGTCACCCCCATAGAGAAGGATCTCAATGGGACTACTGTCAAGACCTGGTGCCTTCCCAATATTAAATTCTTTAATCATTTTTGGGAGGGCCTCATCAACAGTGGAATGGTTCATTATCTTAAGGATAATATCCTTTTGAAGCAGATTATGGATAACATTTTCATTAATAACTGAGGGATTGTAAAGGAGATCAATGAAGTGCTCAATCAATCATTTCATTCTACCCTCATGATCCTTAAAGAGAGAGGAATTGTCCTATGATTTGAGAGGTACCACAGATGAAGATTAAGAACCAAAGACTTTTCTGATGAGAAAGTATAATACGTCTTTACTATTCTTTGCTTCTGAGTTTTCTCAGAAATGTCTGACTATAACTGGTTTTGTGTTTGATAGTTTGCACTGGAATGAGAATTTTACACATCCAGACTGCAGTAAATGTTGTATACAAGGAAGAACAGCAAAAACACTGATATATAAAAATAATAGTCAGCTTCTTTTCTTGTTTTTCTTTAGTACCTGAAATGTATGTATAGGTAGAGTAAGAGTAAGTTGGAGATGGCTGAAATGCACACACGCAGGAGGAAGGGTATGGTTTTCTGTGAAACTTCTTTGCTTTTCTGCTTCATTCTACCTACGTCAAAATTCTTTCCTGGTTTATATAATTTCCCAGACACCTACACAATCCCTGTGGCCACACCTTCCACCTACATGCTGCTCATAGATACACCACCTGTTTAGCATACCCCCTACACAACCCACGTGGCACTTCTGCCGAGGAACACCAGTGTCCTGTTTACCCAAGTAAACAGATGCACATCTGGTCATGCCCCTCATGCAACTTATGCAGCATGTCAAAGGAATCTTCCTGTCACTATCCAACATAAAGACTTTTGATCTTCATCAGATCAACTCAGATATTTTGGGTGCAACATGTTTTTGTTGCTGAGAAGTTTTGTAATCTGTTGTTTATTTCCATAAAACTAATTACAATTTTTTTTTTTTTTCGCTAAGACCAAGAACCTCACCTCTGATATTGTAGGGGGTGTCCTCGTGGTGTAATGGTAAAAGTGATGGACTATGGAATCGTAATACACAAGTTCACACTCCAGTCACGCTATTATGTTCACTTTCGGGCAAATACTCTTAGGAAAGGTATGAACCCCCTTATCCTCCCAGCTATGGGTTAAATAGTACCACTACTGTTCTTCTAGGAGAATAGCTTTGGCATTGAATAACCAACAAAGGTTGATATGCCATTAAACAAAGAAACCAAACCAAACCATCTGATATTGTAGACTCTGGCATTAAACTAATCCCAAATTCCATCAAATTTTACTTCCTCAATAGCTTTTCAAAGATTTTTACATACTTTAGAGTCCTTCATTTTCAACACATGTTTAGGGAATTTTATTTCTTCAGATCATATTTTATGCATGATGCAATGTTTCCATTTGCCATATAAGAGCACATGGTCAGTCCCACACAGTGCACCCTGCATGACTTGAACAGTGTAAACATCTGGAAAGTATTGTTTCCAGGTAATAATGTAAGTGAGAATATGCCCATGTTTGGATCTTGGGTTTGCCCAAATAACCTTATGTCCATTCTTCTGATGAAAAACAGTGTTGCAAATGACAAGTTCAAATTCAGTATAGAACTGGAGAAAATTATGATCATCACAGTTCATCTTGCCTTGACCATTTTCCCTAGTGCTTCCCTGGTCTTCTGATCATGTTCAACTTCGGCACTGAAATCACCAATTGTCAGTATTTGAAATAAAGGTTATGACCGATTTAAGATCTCAATAGAAAGTCATGACAGATTCTCCATTGCTGTCATGAATGAGGGTATAAACGAAAATGATAGACATGAAACAATTGCATGGTAAAGGAATTTGAAAGTGCATGATTTTGGCATAAAAATATGAGGTTGTCCTAATTTGGTTGATTAACTATGCATGAATGGCAAAACTAATGCCCTCCTCTCATATTTCTACCTTTAGTTTACCTTTCCAGAAGGTATATATCCAGCACTTGTTTCTTTCAACTGATCTTTATCACTCAAATAAATTTCTAAGAGTGTAAAAATGTTAATGTTATACCAAATTAACTCGTATAACCATTATAATATACACACACACATTATATATATATATATTATATATATATTGAAAAGATAGATTTGTAGTCAATCTGACAGTATGTGGAAAGTTGGATAAATCAAACACCTAACTCAGATTTAGATGTATGATATTTTGTTTAAGTTTGTGAAGATGAAATAAAGCCTAAATGAAATATCACACAATTAAATTTGAGTTGAGTGTTTGATTTATCCAACTTTCCCCATATTTCTATTATATATATGTGTGTGTTATAGACACATGCTGCTGCAAAAAAAACTATATTGCCACAAAGTTTTCATCTCTTGAGTCTAACATGGCTTTAGGACCAATACATACTTGATAATAATGTCTGTCACATCTTGACAGATGATTGCCATCTTTACCACTAAAAATTACAACTCAAACATCCTGATTAGTAACTAATTCAACTTATGAAAAATATACAAAATGTGTAAAATAAAGTAATAAGATATCTGTACATTGTTTGATAATAGTGACAGGTGCTTATGTGACAATAATGCCACTCTCTGGATTTACTTATCAACCATCATGTCACAAGCATAGCAAGATAACTATTGACAGAGCAAACTGCAGGTTTTATTTCTGAGTACTTTCTCTTAGACTTCTTCCCATCAAAGTATACCTACAAGTGAGCAGAGGTTTGATGCTGGAACTTCCTTCTCCAGTTTTGATTTTAGAGTCAACTTCTCCTAGAAGGATTGCCTTAGTCATTAAACTGAAGCTTCTTATACCCAACAAATATACATATATATATATATATATATACACAAATTTCAGTAAGTTAGATAATCTTCAAAGAATTCTATGTATATCATACTCTACTTTTACAAAATGACTTTTTATTATTTATAAAAGTAAATTTACAAATAACTATTTACACTCTTATAATCAATACACTGATTTACATAGGTGCACACACATATGTTGCAGTTATATCTAAATCATACTAGAAAAACAATTCTGTATTTTACCTTCTCCATAAATGTTTAGTGATCAATCAAATAAATAAAATATTGCCATTTTGACTGATACAATTATAAAGGAAAAGCAAAGAAATATTTTCCTAATTTTTTTCCAGTGTAAATTAGAATTAGTAAGTAACATTAAATATCAAATTCCCTATCAGTAGGGCTTAGAATAATACCCTGACTATACTAGCCCATTAGCCTAATGGGTAGAGTGTTTTCTAATGGCCTGGGAGATCAGGGTTCAATCCCAGTTTGAGTCATACCAAAGACACAAAAATGGTACTTGATGCCTCCTTGCTTAACACTCAGCATTATAAGGTATGGGTCAAAGGTAAAGTGGAGCAATCCAGAAAAAAGGAGTAGCAATCTCTCCTACACCTTGGCGTAGTAGCTAATGAAAAGGGAGCCTTCAGGTCACTCTTGACTATGGTCACCAACTTACAATTTATATCTCTCACAGAGAGGGAAGACCCTATCCTTTCCACCAAATAGTAATATCCTGGATATGACACTTTACTGATGTATTAGTTGGTGAAGATCTAGTTCTCAACCTCTGGAGAGTGCAGAGTACCTCTTCACTGTCATTACTCCCAGATCCTACTCTGAACTGGAGTGGTATCACTCTTTACAGTCCCATCTATGGGTCAAATAGATCTGTTTAAAAATTATTTGTATTCAATAGGACCGTGTGCAAAAATAATCTTAAAAAACAAAAACAACAACACAAAATATGTAAATACGAACATACAATTAATGTGATTCCCGAATCACTAGACATGAAATAACCCTAGACGGGTTGACATGCCGTTATAATTAATCAATCAATCAAATCAGATCAAAGTCAACTGCTTTCAAAAGAGGATACATACATTAAGTTGTCTATCATTGAAACTATGGTACATAAATAAAATAGGATAAAATAAATAAAATAAAATAAAATGATAAAGGATTGACTTTAAAAAAATTTCAGTTAAGTTGATAAAATTACTAACCTCCTCCATGGTGAAATGTTTTTATCTAAGAAAAAATTCCAAACGATGACAATTTGTATTTGTTGAAGCAGGTACCCACGGCAACAGGGGAGATAATTCACTGTTCTGAGTAAAGTTTCAATCCACTGACTTAGTTAAGCATTTTTGATAATTTTCGTTGTTGTTTTCCTCAAATCTCGTATAACTTTTAAAAATATATTTTATAGTGTCTTCTTTAGATGAGTATGCTTTTTTTTGGATGAGAACGAAACAAAGTGTTTAAATCATTTATATTCTATTAATATTTATTTCCTAGAAACTTTCTAACTTTTTAAAAACTTTTTCTTCGATCAACAAAATCTAAAATTAATTTACGTTAAAGCCAAAAAATAACTTTGATAGACTCAATGTAAAGTTTGCTGAGTTTTATTAAATTTATTTATTTACTTTAAATTTATTTATCTATTCTTTTGATTGCAATTTTTTTTTTCAAAGAAAAATGAAATAAATGGGTTATTGTTTTTTTTTACCAAATTGATATAAATTATAGGTTATAAGAGCAATTTTTAAGGTTAAGGATTAGGTTTAGGGTTAAAAGTAGGTTCAGGTTTTAGGGGTTGGATTGTTTGAATTTTTACACTCAACTAAATTTTAAACACACGCTTGAACTAGGTGGTAACAAAACTGCGCTCTTTCTCCGTTTAAACGAATTTTAAAATATGATTAAAATTAGTATTTAAAATTAAATTTTTGTTTATTTGAAAGATGGTATCATTATAATTATCAATATTAAAAACAAAATAAATTAATGACTTAAGAATTTAGAATACAAATATTATTTACGTTTTAATTTCCCGCTAAAAATTATTTGGACGGAAAACAAACCACACACACACACACACAACTTTGGCGTCTTTCTTTAAAAGAAGAAGCAAAATTACAAGAATCTTTTAAAATATGACTCTAGTGAACTGTAAATGAAACTTAAAGTTACATTATAGATTTTTTTAGCCTGAATACAAGGGACGAAATAGGAAATTGATTAACAAACGAGTGTTACTGTAGGTTTCCATACGTTATTTCGTCTAACATTTTTCTCAATATTAAATTTTTTTTTTTTAAATGCTCCCTGTTTCTTATTTTAAAATTTATATTTTTCGATGAATAAAAATATTCTTTATTTAATAGCATATTTAAATTTTGTCTTTGATTGGAGAAAAGTACGTCAAAATCGAATGCAAATTTAAGAAACCTCTTTTTTAAGCAGAACAAATATTGATGCAAAATTATTCCCCTAATAATCTAAAAGAAAATATAATTTTCTTTTAAATTATAGAACAAAAAGCTTTTAAAATTTTTCTTTGAATTTAATATTCACACTTTGGGTATTATTTACTTCTAACAGCTCCCAATTTAATTTTTTTTCTTTTTATGATATACAAAATGTATATGCCATATCATATATTCCTACTGATTGAATAGCAGGGGTAAAGTTAAGTGACCGGAAAAATATTTGCAAGTTTTTAGATAAAATAACTAATGCATTATAAAATTTATTAATACTTATGGGGTCAGGCATAGGTCAAGGGCAAGCTGTATTACAGGTTTTTTTATCAGACTCCATTCTGAGGTTATTTGATTTTTACTCCATTTTGTCTCGTTGATGTAACTCCTTGAACAAGAAGGCCCAAAAAGAATTATACGAAAGAAGACAGCAACTGATAGGAGATAAAGATGTTTTGTTTTCCTTTTTTTCCGGAGTTTAACAACCATTCAATGGTTGAGGGAATTTTCCCTGAATACAATTGAAATGGTTGAATCCCCCAGTCAAGGCATTTAAAAATACATTGATTGTTTCTTGGTATATGTGTGTGTCCTCATTTGGTATTTCAAAGCTTTAACAATGTGTTCGTCGCTTTTTGGAGTTTGTCCAAGTCCAGTGTTTTAGTTTGTAGTTCAACAGTTCCATTTCGTAGCTTTTGTTTTTTGGCATACTGTTAACCGAGACGAGTGCTACTATTGAAAGGACTGTTGCGGAGCCGATAAGCATGTCGACCCCGCAAATGATTTAAGTTTTATGCGTGTGAGTAATTGACTGCCAAAGACAATGAAGGAAAAAAAGGCGAGGTAACA